>CAMXCT020003900.1:0-50678 GCA_947184155.2 Cladocopium goreaui
AGCCTGCAGCTATTCCCACGGTTTTTCCATGTTTTTTCGGTCAGGCTGTTGCCATGAGAACAGACGGGTTCAAACTTCGAATCTTAGAATGGCCATGTTTGGCATGTGACCCATCGGTGGTGTTCAACCATCGATGGAAGCTCTTGGTTTTCAGGCCTGATTTGACTTTGGGGTGTCGGAATGATGGAAGTTTCGCCTGGATTCCTAGCCTGGACACATCACCGGGATTCGGAATAAATTCCATAGCTGGTGCTGAAATTGTCAGCTGTTGGGATCTGTTGGGATGACGGTCCGCTAAAAAACCTCCTGATACCCTTGGCACGTCTTGGCATCCTGGATTTCCAAGGAGATGTTGCAATGCACTGAACGCTCGGAAAGTCGAAAAGACAACGTGGGTGGGGGCACGACCACCTACTACGAGTACGACCGCCGCTGGGAGAGTCGAGTTTGGGGACGAAGTTACCCAGTTGGTGAGGAGAATCGGGGGTATATCAACCGAAAGACCCAGAGAATACCATAAGTATATTTCATTATATTTCTGCCAAAATTTCCAGACCCCGTAGGAACTAGGAACCACAAATCTGGCAAGTCTTGGTCAAGGGTGGGCTAATAGTTTAAGGTTTAGCGTATTACTGTACTGTAGCTATATATATGGGGCAACAGAGGTGATATCGGTGATATCTCAGTTACTATTGACTACTTTGGCTCATTTGGCTCAGCATGTTCTGAGTGTCCTGAGCATAATTTAGCCGGAAGGCAAACTAGAAATTCCCCATGTTCTGAGTTGTCCTGAGCAAACCGATCTGCTCCAAGGAGGCTGGCGTTCACAGTGGATTGTGCCTTGCCAGTCATGGTTTTGTTGGAAAATTTTGAGAGACACACCCACATCAACACAACATTAATAAGCACTATATAGTTTTGTTAGTTATGTTTTAGTCAAATTTTGCTGAAAGTCTGCAGTAAGGAACACGGATCATGTGTGTTTTTTTCGAGCTAAGGATCCATACCGATTTCATGATCGCGACAAAGCGGCACAGCAATGTGGTGGCCTGCACTCCAAGCTGCACTTGGCACTTGGGAGACCTGGGACATGATTTGGCTGAAACCCTGGCTTTGGGACACGGAAACCCTGGGGAACCCTGTGACGAGACCGTGATGGACCCGTGATTTACCAAACTCAACGCGGATTGAATGCCTCAAAACAGAATCCTGTTTTGGTTGGTGTTTGTTGCGTGGAAAGCAAAGTGGCTTGTGGTTGCTGCTGTTTCGAAACAAAGCTCCTCAGTTGGATGGTTCCAAAAAAAATATCTTGGTCGGAGTTGCCAAACCCTGGGTTTTGTTTGGAAAGCCTGGGTTTCCCAGCTGACCCTGCGAATTTCTCGGGTTTGGTTGGTTAGGGTATGGATCCATAGCTATCAATAATGTTATAAATGCATATAAATGCAGGACATGTGGATGGTTTTAGAATCTTTTAGATGAGCATCCAGAACTACAGAACTTGGATGCGAGACACAAGTGTCCTATCGGGGACTCGTCCAAAACGCCACCATCGTGGTTGGTTGTTTGGGCATTTTTGTGCGGCACGTGACATGTTGGATATCCCAGATAAACAAAAGGTGTGTTGATATGTGATGATATCCCATGACGGATCCATGGTGCTGGTATATATATGCTAACATGACTGGGGATATATTGATGGGATCCATGTCACCATATATACCATACATGGATCCGTCATGGGTATGTGATGATATGTGCTTAAAACATCTTAAACCACTGAAATATGAAATGATCCCGACCGGCTTTTCCTAGGTTGACATCCTTTCTTCATCATGCAAGTAGCTGTCTCAGATTTGGAAACCCTCCACCTGAGTTATTTCGGGAAAGCCCAGGCCCCAAGCTTTGCCATTGGATCCAAAGGTCCTACATGGATGAATTGGCGGATTTGCATGGATTTGGTTGTGGGTCAACACTGATGCAATTTATGTATGCACCAGAGGGAAGCATAGATTCTTTGCTCTCGTTACTCTCGTTTAATATCCTCCACTTTTACAGTGTTAAACTGCTGTGACACCACATCCCCTGCAAAAAAAAACATAACTCTCATTCTAAGGGATGTATCGGTATCGGTATAACTTCCAAACCACTTCATGATTTTATTGGTTGCTTGAGTTCAGGGCCACACCAGCAAAAGCCATCCGCAATCGCCATGGCATCGTCGTCTGGACTTTCAGCCCTTGCTGCCGCAACCGGCCTGGCAGTGGGCTTTGGTCTGGGGGCGTGGTATGCCACCCGCGCGGCGCGACAGAAGGACGGCGGTCTGAGGGATAGCGTTTTTATCATTGGGGTTTTAAGCAACAAAGAGGATATCTTAAAATTAGGATTGAACCAACAAAAAATGTTGTTTCAAGCAGCAATAATATACGTGTGTATATATATATATACATATATGTGGGGATTCAAGCATGAAAAGGGAGATGTGGCCACTATTTTAAAAGTCCTATTATATAATACAGTGATACATTCCTGTTCCTTTTCATGAGTGGGATTGCTTTCCTATCATGGGTAACAGTGATAACATAGACCCGGGCAAGCCGGCGGCGGAAGTTTCCCAAACATAAATGACCTATAGTTCAAAGACACCCTGTCCCGACCGTGTCCTTCCCTCGACAACCGTTTGATTTTTTCAGCGAGAGACGAAGCAAAGTCTTCACACTCCACACTTCACACTGCACTCTTCGCACTCCAAACTTCAAACTTCACACTCCACACTTCACACTTCACAGTCCACACTTCACACTTCTCACTTCTCACTGCTTCCTTCACACTCCAAACCTCACACTTCACACTTCACACTGCGCTCTTCGCACTCCAAACTGAAACTTCACACTCCACACTTCACACTCTCACTTCCCACTGCTTCCTTCACACTTCACACTTCACACTGCACTCTTCACGCCCCACACTTCACACTGCTCTAAACCTACGTGCAACAAAAAAACACTAGCGCCAAAATGGAGAAAATCTGCTAACAAATCCATTTCGCAGCCTTCATGCAGCCAGTCCAAGACGATTTACGAGATCCAGCTGCAAAAGACATTACGCATGCAGCCAAAGCAAGAAGCAACCTTGACGCAGCCATTCCAATGCGATCTGCTCAGACTGAGTTGCAAAACACAAGAGAACTACGCGCAATGGCGTCGGAAATTGTAGCTCCAAAACCGGATCTCGACGCCAGAGCGAAAAAAAGACGATTTTGAAGCATTTTTTAAAAAGATTTTTAGAAGGAAAATCACTAGCGCCAAAATGGAGAAAATCTGCTGACAAATCACTGTTCATGCAGCCACTCCAATACGATTTACGAAGTCCAGCTGCAAAAGACAATAGTATTACGCATGCAGCCACAGCATGAAGCAACCTTGACGCAGCCATTACAATGCGATCTGCGGAGACTGAGTTGCAAAACACAATAGAACTACGCGCAACGGCTCGGGAAATTGTAGTCCAAAACCGGATCCTCACGCCAGAGCGAAAAAAAAGACATTTTGAAGCACTTTTAAAAGGATTTTTAAGGAAAATCACTAGCGCCAAAAACGCATTTCGTGCGAGACTTCCTTCAAAACTCCATCGGCAACTCCTCCACCAGCACCACTTGCAACCCCATTTACAGTGAGGGAACGATCCTAGAGTTGCAAATCACAATGGGAATTCCATCGGCAACTCATCCACCAGCACCACTTGCAATCCCATTTACATTGCGGGAACGATCCTACAGTTGCAAATCACAATGGAATTCTGTCGACGGCACATGCACGAAAAACACTTGAAACCCCATTTACAATGCGGAACCGATCCGACCATGATCCGAGAATATCCGACCATGATCCGACCACACACGAGACCGTCTCGCACCCGTCGCACCGCAGAGGTAGATCATCGGCGTTCGGGGACGGACTTTGTATGGAAAAACACAGGGTTTGGTGCATCTGCTATCTCTCAAAACCGCATTTCGTGCGAGACTTCCTTCAAAACTCCATCGGCAACTCCTCCACCAGCACCACGTGTGAATCCCATTTACAGTGAGGGAACGATCCTAGAGTTGCAAATCACAATGGAATTCCATCAACTCATCCACCAGCACCACGTGCAATCCCATTTACATTGCGGGAACAATTTCTTTGACTAACTCGTTCCCTAACGAACACTTTCTTTGCTAACTCTTTCTTTGCTCTTTCTTTGACTAACTCTTTCCCTCACTAACTCTTTCTTTGACTACCTCATATATCCTGACTAACTCTTTCCCTCACTAACTATTTCTTTGACTAACTCTTTCCCTCACTAACTCTTTCTTTGACTAACTCTTTCCCTCACTAACTCTTTCTTTGACTAACTCTTTCTTTAACTAACTCTTTCCCTGACGAACTCTTTCTTTGCTAACTCTTTCTTTGACTAACTCTTTCCCTCACTAACTCTTTCTTTGACTAACTCTTTCCCTCACTAACTCTTTCTTTGACTAACTCTTTCCCTGACTAACTGTTTCCCTCACTAACTCTTTCTTTGACTAACTCTTTCTTTAACTAACTCTTTCCCTGACGAACTCTTTCTTTGACTAACTCTTCTTTGACTAACTCTTTCTTTGACTAACTCTTTCCCTCACTAACTCTTTCTTTGACTAACTCTTTCCCTGACTAACTGTTTCCCTCACTAACTCTTTCTTATACTAACTCTTCTTTACTAACTCTTTCTTTGACTAACTCTTCTTTGACTAATTCTTTCTTTGACTAACTCTTTCCCTGACATTCTAAAAGTCCGTAACACGGAAGTTTCTCCCCCTAAACTTCCTTTGATCAGCGTTGAAATGTTCCAAATGCCAGACATTTAAGTCTTGCTTGAGCATCTGCTTTAGACTTGGCAGCAACATTGCTGCAGTTTGGGTTGGGGAAGAGCATATGTTGAGTCATCCGAAATCAGCACAAGTTCATGTTTGCCCGCGGCCTGGATGAGAGAAAACAGCATCTCGAAAGCGAACGCCCTGGGTACCAGGAAAAGCATCGCAAGCGCTTGATGCAAATGGCCAAGGTCGGGCAGATGAGAAGGGCGAAGGACCTCCCCACGGAGGGTGATAAGTCAGACCTCCGAAAGCGGGGACGGTTTGTAATCTTAGCTTCGGATTCATAAGGGGGGCGCAACCCCCCCCCAAAACAATGTAAAGCTTCCCCGCAATTAGATTTCTGTTCATACATATATATATTATTTATTTATTTATTTAATTATATATACACATACACATACATACATATACATACAAATATATATATATATATTTAATTATATATACACATACACATACATACACATACATACACATACATATACATACATATACATACATATACATACATATACATATATATATATGTGTACATATGCATTACACATATACATAAACATACATACGCATACATACGCATACATACGCATACATACGCATACATACGCATACATACGCATACATACCTACATACCTACATACCTACATACCTACATACCTACATACCTACATACCTACATACCTACATACCTACATACCTACATACCTACATACCTACATACCTACATACCTACATACCTACATAGATACATAGATACATAGATAGATAGATAGATACAGACAGACAGACAGACAGGCAGACAGACAGACATACATACATACACACACATACATACATACACACATACACACATACACACATACACACATACAGACATACAGACATACAGACATACAGACAGACATACATACATATATATATATATATATATACATATACATAAAAGTAAATACACATATATATATATATTATACCTACACATACATACACATACATACGCAGGTCTGAAACAGGTCTGAAGCTTGGAAGGGTAAGGGTTGCTCTCCACACGCTGCTCTCTATAGTTTCAAAGCTGTGTCAAAGTGGTCTCAGACTGGTAATTGAGGTTTTAACTGGAAAATCCTTTGTAAATGGAGGCTTTAGCAAGAAAAGCTCTCGTCAGTGGTGATATAGATATTATCTGAGTTGCTTTCACCTTGTAACTTTTTCCCCTTGGGGAGAGGGAGAGCCAAGCATAGGAGATTTTCCCACAAAAACATCCGTTTGCACGGGATTTTCCCACTTGTATACAAGTGCTTCTCTTATTAGATTGATGTTTTTAGTGGAAATTTTCTTGTAAATGGAGGTTTTTGTGGGAAAATTCCATGTAAAGTGGGAAAATTCCTTTTGGTTTTTGGTGGGAAAAGGGAATGCCAGATACTCAAAGTAAAGGGGCGCAATTGAAAACCAATACAAAAAAACTGCTCGGCCCGAAAACATATATATTATTTGTGATTATTGTGCGTTTTTAAGGCCAACACGAAGTAGAAGCAAACCTTTTCCGATTGGAACATCATCTCCCAGGTTTCAATTTCAATGGCCCTCATTGGCACCACCAGCGCTGGAGGTGCGCCCAGACCGAGTGGCCCTCTACAAGCGTCACCATCAGGCATGGCTGGGCTAGGGGCAAAATTTGTTTCTCATGTTCAAGTGGTCGACTAGAGTAATCCAATCAAGGGGAATTTAATGGGAATTTATCCAGCAACACTGGGGATGAAGCCAAAAAATGTTGGATATATTAAATCCCTTCCCAAAATTTGTGTAAAAGATCCTTCAAATCCTGGTTGTGTATTGGACCCCTTTTTTTGTGGGTTGCCGGGTGCCTAATTGTACTTGAGTGGGAATCATCCCATGGCGGGCTCATGGGATGTCTGGTGCAGGGAAAGTTTTCCGAAAAAAGGCATCCGATTGTTCAAGATGAGATGTCGGAAGAGTTTTTTCGCATAATCCAAAGAACATTTTAGGTGATGAACCATTTTTATGGTGTTTTGGAAACAAAGAACATTTTTTTATGTCAGGGAATCCAACTCAAAGTTCCAAGACATCTTCCCAGCACTTGTTTTTTCAAAGGACAGCCTGACCACCAGGCCGTGTGGCCGGAAGTGGAGCAAGGCCTGGCGAAGGCCGGGGTCGAAACGATTTCTATCTGGTCGGATCCCATGGACGATTGCGCTCTATATATGCACCTTGGACATCCGCTGATGGAGGAGATGGGGGTTGGGGCCAGGGATTTTTGCCTATGGAGATTCATGGCGTCGAAATAGTTTGAAGATATCGCATGAGATAAAATCGTATTGTGATTCTGGTTGGTGGTTTGGAACATGTTTTATTTTTCCATATATTGGGAATAATCATCCCAACTGTTACTCACTCCATCATTTTTTAGAGGGGTAGGTTCAAACCACAGCCAATTTTCAGCATTCTATTCAGGATCAGCCAAAGTGGCTGAGGAATTATGGAGTTCTGTAAATTGGTACACTGAGTAGGTGGGGAGATCAGAAACGTACACCTCCTGAGGGAGAAAGCTGTCCTATGATTCCATCCTTGCAAGGTGATCGAGCGGACAAAGATGACATGGGCAACTCCTTTCGTCAGATCATTGGGGGGTATCATTTTCGTAAATTTTAGTAGTAGCCTAAATATGCCATAATATGCCTCAATTATTAGGTAGTACTGTACCCAATCAAACAACCAGGCTACGTCTTACTCTGGGATTGACATGCTCCCCGAAAGGGATATACTTAAAGAAACCAAGAATGACCAATCTTGTGCCCCCCAGTTACAAGTTGGTTTAGAAGACCACATCAAATATTTATATAAGTCACAAACCGACTTTGCTCTCTAATCTAACTACGGTGGCACCTCCATTATCATTTATTGTGGTTATTGATAATGGGGGATTACCCCAATTTCGGGTTAGTGCTAATCTCATCAAAATATATTAAAATTATCAACCTCCAATATCATCATTACCACAGTGTGGTTATTTTTGGGGCTGTCCCGTTCTGGAACATATCCCACAGAAATCTGGGGGCCCAGGTACTTAGAGCTGGCCGAGGATGCAGAAGACTTGGGCGAGGGCTCCAGATATCGTGAGCATCCCGTCGTGCGCGTGCCTTGGACGCGAGGATCTGGGGAAATCTTGGAGGGCTTAGCCATCGAACATGTAGAACTCATGTAGGTCTTATATGGCTTTATCATGTCTAGAATCTGTAAATATAGTGAATCAGTTTGATAAAGATATTTTTAGGGAATTGAAACATCAAAAAGATGAGGGAAAGCCACTGGATACCAAGAAGGCTGCAGGGCATCTAAGATTCAGTTATCCCAGCGAGCCAATACAGTAATTCTTTGTGAATTTTGATGAATTGTGGCAACCCATCAGGCAAACCCATTGGCCGCAATGGTGTTCTATCTCCGGGTGATTTTACTCTAGGCAAGTCAGAGAGGTTTGGCTGGAATGGCTGAACGAATAAGTTGGGGTCACCCGGTCACCCGCTGAAAGACCATCAACAGGTCTGCAGAACTTGGAGGTCCCAGGCTTTTGGGTGATGAGAAGGAAGGATTTTTGGAATTTGTCCATCTAGTAGTCAAGGTCGAACAATACAGGCAGCAACGTGGGTTTGTCTATAGTTTACACATGTTTAACTCCCCCGAATCCAGTGGTTTCAAACCTTTCCCTAGCAAAATGGTTATTTCAGACGCATGTCAACCATAGTTTCCTGCTTTCTGGGTCCGCCCAGGAGTGGGAACGTGCCATGGAAACTGAATTCCATTCAGGCACAAGTTGTTACACTGGGCGGTGAGAGCTGTAGAAATTGGGATGAAATTGGGGATGGTGTGAACGTTAAATACCCTACGCAAATGGCAAACATCATCAAACATCCCATAAATGATCATAAATGTATGCATGATATTTCATGGATCATGATTTTCATCAATAACTGATGTGGACTTCTCGTCCTTATTTCAGTTATAGTTCCTGTGGTCCTGTGGTCCTGTGGTCCTTGTGATGATTTCTTTGTGGATACCATGTTCATCTGGAAACATAACGGGCCCTCAAACACCGAAGCAACAGGGTCAACTTGTATACCAACAAGAGTGTGTGATACCCTCTGGTAAACTAACATAACTATGGAAAATCACCATTTTTAATGGGAAAATCCACTATAAATGGCCATTTTCAATAGCGAACTGTTAGTTTACCAGAGGGAATCTACTTTGGTTACCCTGTAGTGAAGGATGCCATTCTGAGTTGATCCTGGGCCATTGATGCTGGCTGCTCAATACGTGCATCCGACTCGTGCCCTGGGTCTATATCGCATATTTTCGCATATATTTCTTGATAGGTGCCATTAAAACTACTGGCTGGTGCTTTGGAACATTTTTTATTTGTCCATATATTGGGAATAATCCTTCCCATTGATTAATATTTTTCAAGAGCTGTTGGGGCCCGATACCTTCCAGTAGGTTCAGCTGTGCGTACTGAAGTCGGGCTGGTAGTTGTACTAGGTGGTTGCCATGGTACCTCAAAATTGGGGTGATCTTACGGTGGATTCTCAAGTGCAACTGGTCTTTTCCATGGTTTGTCGTGGGGACACCCCAGCTGGACCTCATCTAGTTCAAAGTGCTGACAGAAGAGGGGCAAAGATTTGGGTGCATGGTAGTCTTCCCTCTGGTCAGCTGTTGGGGGGTCTTGGCCTACAGGTGACTTCTTTGAGTCCGATTCATCTCAGCATTGTGGATTCCTCCTATGTGTACGCCATTCCGCCTTGTGTTCGCTTTGGTCTGTTTCAGGTTGTCGATCTCTGCTGTGGACTTGGTGGCTTCTCGTGTTTGCTTGGCAGGGTTGGCATGAGACTGAAGTTTGGAGTAGACCATAACGCTAAGTGGGAGCCTCTTTTTCGCTTGCTTCATCAGCCTGATGCTTGTTTCTTGCATGGTGATATCAATGATCCGGCCATTGTTCGAACCTTGGTTGAAGGAGGTTGCCTCCATGGTGTTTTGTGTGCAGGAATCAGCTGCAATGCTCATTCCATCTTGGGTGATCAGCTTGGCATGAGTGACCCACGTTCACTGAGCTTACCAAAGGCTCTTCAGACAGCCTACATGTTGCAATCCGCTTGTTTTGTCCTTGAGTGCACCCCTGCCATCATGAGAGATCAAGAAGCACAGACCATCATCATGAAGTTTGCTGAAGCAACAGGGTACAAAGTTTCCCAAACATTGGTCCAGCTTTCTAACTCTTGGTGCAGTCGGCGTGAGCGTTGGTTTGGCTTGTTTTGTGCTCCGCTGTTGGGTGCCTGCAATCTTGTGGATTTGCCTGCCTTGAATGTCTGTCCAGTGGTCCGAGATCTGATGCCTGTCATGCACACTTGGCCTGAACACGAACAAGCGCAGATCAGTTTGAATCTGTATGAGTTGGCAAAGTACTATAGCTATGCCTCAGGTGGGATTGCAAATGCCTTTTCGCAGCCGGACGGCAAACTGCCTACTCTGTCGCACAGCACTGGCAATGCTCTCTATGATTGCAGTTGTGGTTGTAGACCTGCTTTGAGTGAGGCTAGGCTGCAGAATCGGGGATTGATTGGTATCCTTGTGCCTACAGGAGGTTCACAGGTCCACATGAATCAGGTGATGGAACACTGTAGGTATTTGCACCCTGAAGAAATGTGGTGTCTGATGGGTGGAATGCCAGGGCTTGATTTTGGACCTCACTTGCGCTTGGCCATGGGTGGAATTGGACAAGCTGTTTCTCCAATTGCCGGGCTTTGGATTTTCGCCCAAATCCGTCGCCATTTGGATTCCTTTTTGGATTGCACTGACCGTTTGTGCCCTCACCAGGTCTTGTCTGCGTATGTCCATGAAGTGAAGCAGCGGTGTCTTGCAAAGTGGCCTCCCCCGATCCCCCTACTGTGCCTGACCCCATTGTTGAGGTTGACGCTGAAATGCTTGAGCTTGACTTGGTTTGTCCTGCTGATGGTGACGTCATCCAAACCGATCCAAACCATCAGATGTCCGACTGGCACCACTTGTGCTCAGCTTGTTGCTGCTGAAGCCAAGCTTGGAACGTTGGACTTTGACTTTGAGGTCACCGTGAATGGTGATCCCATTGACTTGAACAAATCGTTGGATGAAAAGGTGCTTGTGACGTTGGTGCCTTCTGGATGGGATGTGCGGTCGCAGTATGTAGAAGCTGTTGCGTGCTGTTTGGATGAAGATTGCACTGCTGAAGGGGACAGGCTTGGAGCGGTAGTGGCTCCTGGCGCTGAAGTGACCAGCATTGGCCAGCTCTTGGACTTGCGTCGCATTGTCATGCCCCAGGCGCAGCGCCTGGAGATCCTTTCGCGTCAGGGACCTACATGGGGTGATGATGAGTTGCTCTATTGGCTTGAGCACTGTGCAACTTCGGCTGATGAGCTGCAGAATGTGGTTGTTTGGGATCCTTTGTTGATTTCTGGACTTGTGCTTGTTGACAACCCTGGCACATGGGCGCAGCTCACTGCAGTGTTGGCAAAGGTTGTGACGGTGATTTCTGCAGTTGTCATTGATCAGCATTGGGTCCCTTTGGTGTGGAGACTTGATGAGGTTGGTTGCAAGCTCTTCACTGGCTCCATCAAGGAGTCTCATGGTTCAGTGATGCAGACCTTGGCACAGATTCCTGGACTTGGTAGGAATGGACAGCTTGGTGTATGGACTTCTTTGGATTTTGGATTTCAGGTCACTTCCCACTGTGGTGCGGCTGTCATTGCGTTTGTGCGTCATTTACTGTTGGAAACCCCAATGCCTCGATCACAGGATGCTGTGAACTCTCTGGCTAGTGCCTTGCGTTTGGACTTTGCCTCTGGGTTGCTTCAGCAGTGCATGGTGCCCCGTCTTGCTGGTCTTGGTCAGGTTGACTTGGAAGCGTTGTGTGCTTTGTTGGTTCAACAAGGGGTTGCTGGTGATGAAGTGAAACTGCGTGCTCAGACCCTTCTTTGTGCCTTGGGGGATGGACCTGTTGCCAAAGCGCTTACTGCAGTCAATCCTTGGCGGGAGCTCAAGTGGCTAGCAAACCAGCAGAGGCCACCGTTCCTGATTGTCAAGCCCTCAGAATTGAATGAAAAGGTGAAACAGCGACAGGGCAAGGGATCAGTTGGTCAGAAATCACATAAACATGCCAAAGGCAAAGGAAAAGGCTCAAAGCCAGGGGTTGTGTCGTCCTTGGATCCTACTCGACTTCGCTTGGAACTTGGTTTGCTTCAGAGCACTGATGGGACCCCGCTTGCTCAGGTGTCTTTGCCCCAAGTTGCATCGCATGTCTCTGGAGTTGTGTTGACCACTTTGGCTTTGGCTGGACCGTACCTTCGGGCAGCCAGCATCGTGTCCACTGGTGCACTTGCGTTCTTTTTGGTTGACACTGTCCTTCCGCTGACTTCGGGGTTGCGTTCCACGGTTGTGACTTTGCCTTTGATCTGTGCTGAGAATTCCGAACCTTTATTGGTGGAAGGTTTGTTGGTTCAACTTGGTGCCACCCCGGTTTGTCGTCCGGATTCCACAGTTGGCTGTCAGGTTCAGTCTATCCCGACTTGCGTCGTCAAATTCATGGTGTTTCGGGACATGATTGTCGGTGATTGGAATCAGGTTGTGGCTCATCCGTTGCAGTACATCATCCAAAAAGTTTGTCCTTTGCAGGTTTGTTCGGATGAAGAGTGTCCAGGGTGTGAAGCTTGGCACCGTACGGATCAGTTTCCAGTTGATTCTCCTATCCTTGAAGTTTGGGGTCGGCAGTGGATGAAACAGACCTTTGCCTTTTGCAGTCCTGAAGAAGCTGAAGTTTATGCTGTTCACTTGAGGCTTCCAGAAACGCTTCAAATTTCTGTGCAGGAGTTTAGTGGTACCCAAGGGGTGTTTGCTGAACCCAAAACGGTTTGTGGCCGAAAACCCTCAACGGTTTTTCAGGTCATTTGGACTCCACGTACTTCCTTGAGTCAGTTGGTCATGCAGAGACAGACACTGCCTGAGGTCTGTGGCGTCGCACGTCTTGGGGCCAAACTTGGCTTGAGATGCAGAGTTGAACATGCGGCTGCTCTCTCAGCCAAGATCCGTCCTGAACAGGTCTTTTTGCCAGCAGGTGATCGAATGACTTTTCTGGTGGGTCCAATGCCTTATGGTACTTTGCGGTCATCCCTGACCAAGACACTGGGTGATTTCGGATGGACTGTCCGTCCTTTGCAGCCGGTTTCCACTGGGACACAAGTGCAGGGGCTCATGTTTCGGGTCCAAGCCATTGCAGAACCCCCCAAAAAGGTGCTGAGGATGTCGCATGGAGATGTGGTCGTGACTCGTGAAACGGAAGTTGCCCAAGTTGCACCTGCTCTGCCGTCAGTTGTGGCTTCTCACAATACTGTCTCCAAGGCCTCCTCTGACCAGATGGTTGATGAGCTGCAGATTCATGATCCCTGGGCAAAGCCAGGCCCCAGGACTCAGAAGCTTGCACCGCAGACAGTGCACTTGCACAATCCTTTGGAAGACATGGAACAACGAGTGGTCTCAGCAGTGTTGGCGCAGCTCCCTCGTG
The DNA here is from genome assembly GCA_947184155.2 of Cladocopium goreaui. NCBI lineage: Eukaryota > Dinophyceae > Suessiales > Symbiodiniaceae > Cladocopium > Cladocopium goreaui. Next base: position 13,492 of record CAMXCT020003900.1, read on the forward strand.
CCAGCATGGATGTTGACAGTGAAGGGACTCATGATCCCAGGGTTGATCACCTTGAAAAAGAGATGCATGAGCTGAAGCAGCATGCCCAATGCTTGCAGGAATCCATGTCCCAACATGCGGCTGACCACAACAAGCAACTTCATGAGGTTCGTGACCAGATGCAGCAGCAGGGTGCCCATTTTGAAGCAGCAATTGCCAGCCATGCTTCCCAACTGCATGCTTTCCAAGAATCGTTCCAGGAACAATTCCGACAGCAGTCCGTGAATCAACAATCTATGTTGGATAGCATGTTTCATAAGCAAATGAGTCAATTTGAGTCACTTTTGGCGAAGCGCCACCGTCCTGAGTGAGGGTGCCCAGTTGTTTGGAAACCTTCCCTGAACAATTGGGATGGACTGGTGGGAGGTACATTGCCCTTTTTGCTTTGGTTCGTTTTGGCGCTCATGACATGGTATGGCAGCTACATGGCCGTTCCGGTGGATCTTGTCTTTTTGGATTTTGGCTGTTCAGTCGCTTGGGTCGGGGAATGCAGGTTGTGTGCAGCTGCCTTCTTGCACTTGGCCCGTTGGCTGGACTTGGACTTATGCCTGGGCTTTTGGGAAAGAATCAGGTGCGGTTCAGAGTTCCCGACCAGTTCGAAGGAGCTGGTTGTTCTTTGCGATTTTGAGTGGACTTCTTTTGCCTTCTTTTGCGGGTTGGGGAGGCATCACATCCGGGGCCCGAAGGGAATGGCATCTGGACTTTTGGAATTGCCAACCCTTCGGGTCTGAATACGAAGGTGGATCAAGTCGCTCACATGGGCGGACATGCTTGGATCTTGAGTGAAACCCAACTCTCTGTGACTGGGGTCCGAGGTTTTGTTAAGGGGTTGAGAGCTGTGCAGTCTCCTTGGCAATCGGTTGTTCCAGGTGCTCCTTGTCCCTCAAGGAATCAGTATATGGCACAGGTTCGCATACAGGTGTCATGCTGCTGAGCCGATTTCCAGCGCGAGCCTTGCCCCAACAGTTTGCTGAACATACCTACAGCACAGCCAGGTTGCAGGTTGCCGGGATGGTGGTTGGAGACACATGGATTACGGTTGGGATGATGTACGGTGTCACTGCCAATGCACAACACAAACAGGCCAGGTATACCACTGAGGTCTTGTTGGCCGAATTGGTTGAACGAGTTGGGTATCAGAGCACAGGACCAAGGATCATAGGTGGTGATTTCAATTTTGCAGCAACCGAGCTTGACCAAACACAGCGCCTCTTGGACTTGGGCTTTAGAGAGGTGCAAACACTTGCAGCACTTTGGTGGGGGCGGTCGGTTGTTCCTACGAGTCGAGGACGGAAGTGCATTGACCAGCTTTGGATTTCTCCTGAGTTGCAGGCACTGCTGACTGACGTCCAAGTACATCATGACATGTGGTCTGACCATGCTGCAGTTGTGGCTTCTTTTCGTTCACCGGGGGGTGGGGTGTTTGACTACTGGCGTGTTCCTCAGCAGTATCCTTGGCCATCTGATTGGACTTGTTCAGTTGATTTTGATGTCGAGGGTGACTTGACAGCTGAGTATGCCAAGTTTTGGAATCAGGTTGAAACGCAAGCGCAATTGTGGAATTCGCACCATGGACTTGTGTGCAAGCGCTCTCAACTTGGCAGGGGTCAAACTTTGGAAACGGTCCCTCGAAAGCCCTATCAGGTACCCCGCCGAAAAGCCAGAGTGGGCGAGGTTGCTCCGACTTTCCTCGGGGTTAGCCTCCAACATGCCAGGTATTTCAAACAATTGAGGCGTCTTCAAGCCTTGTCTCAACAGCTTAGGTCTGGACTTGGTACCTTGAATTCTCAGTTGAACCGAGAGGCTACTTGGAGGGCGATCCGGTTTGCAGCGGGCTTTCCTGGAGGATTTGGCATCTGGTGGGGCGTGCAGGGGTTGAGTCCCGTCTGGCCGGTTGGACTTCCGTTGGTGTGCCCTTCTGCTACTGACCTTGGGGCTATGTTTGAGTCTATGGCGGCATGGGTTAAGCAATATGAGATCCGTCTTGCCCAGCGCAGATATCAGTTTGGCAAACAACGTCGCGTTGATAGCCTTAAATATGTTTTCAGTGACTGCAAGCTTGCTCCTGCTCCACAGGTTGATACTTTGATTGACCGTCTTGAGGTGGCCATAGAAGAGGTGCGGGTAGAGGAGAGTGCACTCGTGTTGGTGCGTGCGGTTCGGTTGTTGCCTGACCTTCCCGTTGTTGTCCAAGGGCGTGTCATGCAGGTCATCCATCATGAGGCCGATCAGATTTGGGTTGAAGATGTGTCGGGGGTCGTCGCTGGCCAGTTGCTGATCCAAGAAAAGGCTACCACATCTGAGGCCGCTATTATTGCTCGGTTTCATGATGTTTGGGAGCCCCGCTGGAACAAAGCCCATCATGTTTCACCGGGGCAATGGGATCAAATCTGTGGTTTTGCCGAGCGTGTGATGAAACCACTTGAGTGGCAGTCGCAACCTTGGACTTTGCAGCGATTTGTAACGGCTGTTTCGCGCAAGAAGAAAACGTCTGGAAGGGGTCCGGATGGGGTTTCACAGCCTGACCTGGCTGCACTTCCTGCTACGGCAGCGGCTGCTTGTGTTTCTATGTTTGAAGCGGTTGAGGGGGGCAAGCGTTGGCCTGAGCAACTGGCCGCGGGCTATGTCAATAGCCTGGCAAAACACCTTCAAGCCCAACATGTTGATGAGTTTCGGCCAGTTACGGTGTACAGCCTTCTTTACCGGATTTGGTCCACAGAGAGAGCCAGGGAAGCTCTCAGAACTGTTGCAGCGGTGATCCCAGATAGTGTTCAGGGCGGGGTACCGGGGAGGCAAGCCAAAGCCATCTGGTATGATGTGGCACAGACATTGGAATTTGCGTTTCTTGATGGCTGTGCGGTGCATGGTGTGTTGTTGGACATTTCCAAAGCGTTCAACGCTATCCCTAGGTATCCCCTTTGGTTTGCACTTCGGCTCATGGATTTTCCTGTCGGTGTGATGCGGGCTTGGTGTTGCTTTGTGTCGGCCCAGACACGTAGGTTCAAGGTACGGCAGGCAGTTGGCAAAGCAGTGGGCTCCAATTGTGGACTTCCTGAGGGGTGTGGCCTCTCTGTCTTTGGTATGATCATTGTTGATTGGCTTTTGGACTTGTGGTTAGCTCAGCTGAACAAAGGGATCAACTTGAAGGCATTCATCGATGACTGGGGGCTGAGATTCCACTCAGTTTTGGACTTCCCCTTGCTGTGGTCTAAAGTTCAGGACTTTGTGACTGCCATGGATTTGTCGTTGGACTTGAAGAAATCGCGCCTCTGGAGTACAGATGGTGCAGCCCGAGCTGACTTGCGTGATTTTGATGTAACACTGGCTCACTTTGCCCGCAACCTTGGGGCTCACCAGAACTTCACACGTCACTGTTGGAATTCTGTTCTCCAAGAGCGCCTGCGCACCATGCCTCAGGTTTGGACTTTGTTGCGTGCCAGTTTGTCTCCCTATCACCTCAAGCTCAAAGCACTGCCAATTTTGGGGTGGCCCCGTGCGCTTCACGGGATTGCGGTCGTGCACCTTGGTCAGGCTCACTATCGGGTCTTGCGGTCGGGCGCCATGAGGGGCCTGCGTGCAGAGCGGAAGGGTGCCAACCCTGTCCTTCACTTGGCCAGTGGTCAGTTTTTGGCCGACCCAGAAGCCTGGGCGATTTGTCAGACCTTTCGGGATGCGCGGGAACTTGGTGGCTATGAGCGCATGGAGCAAATCCTTGGGCTTTTCACTGACTCAGCAGACATGTTGCCCAAGAATGGGCCAACCGCGGTGTTGCTGTCCCGTATACGTCGCCTTGGTTGGGTCGTTGGAGGTGGTGGACTTATCCAAGATAGTCTCGGTACTTTCTCACTGTTTGATGCGGCGTGGGATGAAATTGGTGTTCGTATGCGTTTGGCTTGGTCTCATGTTCTTTCGGTTGAAGCCGCCCATCGGCCTACCTTTGGTGGTTTGGACTCGGTTGATGTTGTCGCTACCCAACAAGCAGTTGAGCATTTCAGCCCGGCAGATCAAGTTTATCTCCGTTGCCATCTTGACAGGACGTTATTTGTTCAAAACGGCAGGGCCAAGTTCCAACCTGGCGTCTCAGATGTTTGTCCTTGGTGTGGTCAAAAAGATGGATTTCTGCATCGGGCTTGGGTTTGTGTCCATTTTGAGCATTGCAGGGGTCATTTCACACCTGCCCAGAGGCGTGCTGCTTTGGACTTGCCGGAGTGCTTCTCTGTCCATGGTTGGGCCGTTGTCCTTGAGGAGTGGCGTGTCTTTGTCGGTCTTCTCCTTCAGGATTCAGGGTTCTCACGGATGTCACCTGTTGGCCTACCCAAACTTGCAACTTCCCAGTGGTGTGACTTGTTTCTTGATGGCACGTGTGCTCACCCAAAAGAACCTATGCTGCGTTTTGCGGCTTGGGCGGTGACTCTGGCCAGTGGTGGCCCTGGTGTGTTGGACAATCAGCTCACTCTTGCAGGACATGTTACTGGCCTTTGTCAATCGGCTTTTCGTGCAGAATTGATGGCAGTCTATGAAGCACTGCGATGGGCATCTCAGAGGTGCCTACGAGTCAGGTTGTGGAGTGACTGTCTGGGGGTGGTTCAAGGGGTTCGAAGACTGCTTTCAGGAGGAGTCGTCAAACCTAACAAAGCGCATTCAGATTTGTGGAGAGCCATTGCCTCAATTTTGCATGAGGGGGTGATTGAGGTGCAGATTATCAAAGTGGTTTCACATTGCAGCATTCGCTCCGCTACCAACTGTGAAGAGGAATGGGCATATTGGCACAACCAACTCACTGATCAGGCCGCTGTTGCGGTGAACACAAGGCGACCAGACGAGTTTTGGGTAGCGTGGGATGCGCTATCGATTGCGCTGACCGAGCGGCGCAAGCTACACATGGCAGTTTTGCAGATGCTACTGAAACAGAGTCGTTTTGCTCACAGGGCCCAGCAGAAAGAAACCAAATCAGTTGTCCCAGTCGCTAGTACGCCTGTCGCTAGTACGCCTGTCGCTAGTACGCCTGTCGCTAGTACGCCTGTCGCTAGTACGCCTGTGGTAGTTGCACTGCCGACCCCACCGGTGTGGAAAAACCCAGAAAAGATGTGGAAGCGCTATGGGCGCGTCAATGTGGATGCCATTCATGCGTGGTGGTCTGAATGTGGTACAGCTGCATTTGCTGGCACTGAGGCAATCAAACTGGTATCTGGTTTGCAGTTGTTTTTGGATTTCACATGGAGCACGGGCCACGAGGGGCCATTTGTACACCGCAAAAAGTGGTATGCCCAAAAACATGAGATTCCCAAAGCGTGTGTGACCAATTATGGTGAAAGGGTTCGCGTTTTTCTTTCCATTTGGGGGACTTATTTGAAGAATCATGGGTTGAAAGTTCCGAATAAGGTTGCTCGGCCTTGTGGGGATTCTATTGCGAAGTTTGTGGTTTGTTATTATTTGCGTTGGCCTAGTTCCAAAGTTGCTATGGTTGATTCTCATGTTTTTGGATCAATGGGGCGCCAGCTGGCATCTCATAGAGATTTTGGCGCGGTTTCACCTTGTCGGCAATGACCCGCAGTGTTCGCAGCTCGGATGGGTGCGGAGGCCGCTCGCTGCCTCCGTGCCTTCTCATAAACCGCAATAAACCGTAATATTTTTCAAGATGGTTAAAACCACCAACCAGTTTTTGATAGGTGCCATTAAAACTACTGGTTGGTGCTTTGGAACATTTTTTATTTGTCCATATATTGGGAATAATCCTTCCCATTGATTAATACTTTTCAAGATGGTTAAAACCACCAACCAGTTTTTGATAGGTGCCATTAAAACTACTGGTTGGTGCTTTGGATCATTTTTTATTTGTCCATACATTGGGAATAATCCTTCCCATTGATTATATAATATTTTTCAAGATGGTTAAAACCACCAACCAGTTTTTGATAGGTGCCATTAAAACTACTGGTTTGTGCTTTGGAACATTTTTTATTTGTCCATATATTGGGAATAATCCTTCCCATTGATTAATATGGTTCAAGATGGTTAAAACCACCAACCAGTTTTTGATAGGTGCCATTAAAATTACTGGTTGGTGCTTTGGATCATTTTTTATTTTTCCATATATTGGCGGTCATCCTTCCCATTGATTGATATTCTTCAAGATGGTTATAACCACCAACCATATTATTCAACCCCCCTGGACTATTTTGGATGGTTTACTCCCCGACCCACGTTTGTATCGCCAGGCTGGCATCCCTTGAACGAGTGGTACACCTTGAAGTCCTTGGGTTCACGACAGGTGACCTGACGGCGTCAACGGTGGATAGCAGGGAAGCGTTTTTAGGGACAAGAAATAGCGAAGTTGTAGAAGCAAGGATTTGTTACCCTCTGGTCATTTAACATAGCTATGGAAAATGGCCATTTATAGTGATTTACCCATTGAAAATTGTGATTTTCCATCGTTATGTTAGTTCTGTTTGTTTCCAAGAGGGTAATTCAGAAAAAGAGTAATTCAGCAAAAGGGTGTCTGGTTGGTGGTTTGGAACATGAATTTTATTTTCCATAATATATGGGAATAATCCCAACTGACTATTTTTCAGAGGGGTTGAAACCACCAACCAGGCAAAAGAGTGTGTTTAACTGTTTTGTGTGGCTTTGCCTGTTGAGTGATGATTTTTCTACTTGCGGAAAAGACCCACAACAGTGGTAATTACTCCTGTAAGAAGTTTGGGAAGGGGCTCAATGGGGAGGTTTGGAATGGAAAGTCACCCATGTTCAGTCAATCAGATTGATATTTGGGCCATTTGGGTCATCATTGTTACCCTTCCTCGGCGAAGATTGGGTCACTGTTGGCTTCATACGCAAAGTCTATGTGGAAGTTTGGGAGAGATGCAACGGTATTTGACGTTCAGGGAAGAGGCAGTAAGAACAATCCCTCGGGTACCAGCCATCCACAAATTGCCCAACGTGCAACGGGTCCATGTGTTCGTTTAGATTTCACTCCCTTGGTTTTCAGTCGCGAAATTCCCCTTTAGTTCCCCTGAGGGTTCTCTGAAGGTGAATTCTAGAAAATTTGTGATGTCTACTGAGCCAGTCTATTTGTTGCTGTAAAAACTCCCATTTTTTTGTTGCTTTCAGTCGATGTTTTCGGAAACAAACGGCACGGAACTCGCAGGTGGAAATTTCCACGAACTCGCTGGAACCCTGTGACTTGGGTTGGACGTTGGATGATGCGAAAAAATGGACGACAAGTCCCTTATTAAATGGCGAAAAACCATGGAGTTTTTTGTGAATCATTGAATCATAGTCTAAAAAATAGTGCTCTGCTTAAGGAATTGGTCGAACTTCAGAGTTTATCTGATTTTGGGGGGCTTTTTTGTTTGGAAATCTATTCGGATCACAACTGATTTTATGTAAAGTGATATTCAACTGGTTGTTGGTTTCAAACATGGCTTTTATTGTCCATTTCATATGGGTTGTCATCCTTCCCATTGACGAACTCATCTTTTTCAAGATGGGCACATTGCACCACCAAGCAGTCAACATTAGAACAAAACCATCCCCCTGTACGGGATATCCAATGACCAGTTGGGCACTGCTGGCACTGGGTCACTGATGTCACTGATGTTCATTCGTCGATGAGATGATCCCGAGCCAATTTTTGTGCGACTGGGAAAAGTCATGAAAAGTCGATGGCCCAACTGGTTTGGCATGTTAATGGATCAATATACCTAACAGATTTAATATATACCGAGCCAAGAACGATGTTCGCTGCATGGAAATCTGCACTGTGTATCTCGGATGGCACCCGGACCCCTTCAGATCATGCCGGGCAGGCTACAAGATCATGGGCTGAGCACCCGCAGGGCGATGGGATGCGATGGGTACAAAATGGGCAGCGGACATGGGAGGAACTCTGGTGCTGGTGAAGTCTTTAACTTTGACGGCTAGGGATATTTTAAGTGATGGTTTGGTGGGTGATAAAGCATGATAAAGCATGATAAAGCATGATAAAGCAGTGAAATTGGGAAAGCACAAAAGCTGAGTGATTGACTGATTGAGGCTGTGGATGAGGGCAGATGTCCAATTGAAGGACACAGTTTGGGATGCCACAGAGTCTCTAGAGATCTAGAGTTCACGAAAAAAAGCAAAGGGATGCAATGTACCATGCAATGTACTGTTAAATGATGTTAAATGTCAAGTGGAAAAGTGGAAGTCAATGACTTTTTTGGTGATGTCAGTGATGTCTTTTTTTTTAGACATGTCGGGGATGTTGGGATGATCCAAGGCAACCCGCTTGGCCTCAAGAGGTCGGAGACTATGGACACTGGGACGCTGCAGGCAATTCATATGTAATATATATATATGATATATTATGATATTTTATGATATATTATGATATATTATGATATATTTATGATATATTTATGATATATTATGATATATTATGATATATTTATGGTTTATTATGATATATTATGATATATTATGATATATTTATGATATATTTATGATATATTATGATATATTTATGATATATTATGATATATTATGATATATTTATGATATATTATGATATATTATGATATATTATGAGATATTATGATATATTATGATATATTATGATATATTTATGATATATTATGATATATTATGATATATTATGATATATTATGATATATTATGATATATTATGATATATTATGATATATTTATGATATATTTATGATATATTATGATATATTATGATATATTATGATATATTATGATATATTTATGATATATTATGATATATTATGATATATTATGATATATTATGGTATATTTATGATATATTATGATATATTATGATATATTTATGATATATTATGATATATTTATGATATATTATGATATATTTATGATATATTATGATATATTATGATATATTATGGTATATTTATGATATATTATGATATATTATGATATATTTATGATATATTATGATATATTTATGATATATTATGATATATTTATGATATATTATGATATATTATGATATATTATGGTATATTTATGATATATTATGATATATTATGATATATTTATGATATATTATGATATATTTATGATATATTAATGATATATTATGATATATTATGATATATTATGATATATTTATGATATATTATGATTTATGATATATTATGATATATTTATGATATATTATGATATATTATGATATATTATGATATATTTATGATATATTATGATATATTATGATATATTATGATATATTATGATATATTTATGATATATTATGATATATTTATGATATATTATGATATATTATGATATATTATGATATATTTATGATATATTATGATATATTAATGATATATTATGATATATTATGATATATTTATGATATATTATGATATATTATGATATATTATGATATATTATGATATATTATGATATATTTATGGTTTATTATGATATATTATGATATATTATGATATATTTATGATATATTATGATATATTATGATATATTATGATATATTATGATATATTATGATATATCACATAACAATATCATGTTATATCCATGTCATATAGCCCCCAGTTGTTTGTTTTTTATGTTGTTTGAAATGTGCTGTAGTTCACCCTGGTTCCATGTGAGTCTGTTTGAAATGTGTGGTATACCGTATACCGTCTACCCCAACTTAACTGATTTATCAATCTTTATCATCCGTTTCTTATAAAATATCAAACAAAAATATAAAGTGGCTGAATGTTTATCATCATGTTCCGTGTTCCATCATGTTCCCAAAAAAATGATTATAAGATGGTTATGGTTGATCCCCCATTTTATTTTTTCATTTTCAAGGATCAAGCATTTGAAAATGGGGCATTTGATGACTGCGAAGGTGCCTCCCACTGGGAGCTACTACGTGAATAGCGCAATGGCGGACGTGTGGACCCTGCCCACGCCACTGGGTGAGGATTTGGATTTGTTCGAAGAAGTTTGTGTTCACCTTGCTGGCGCCAAAAGGACAATGGAACGGTAATGAATCCCACTAAAATAGTGATTTTTATGAGTTTTCAGTACCACTAAAATAGTGATTCACAGTAATGTCCTATACTAAAAAGTACTAGAATAGATGAACATAATCATAAATGACTCTTCTATTTCTTTGGTGGTTTACTGCAACTTCCACCTATGAATCTTGCATAACCTTGCAAAATCCTATGTCGAGGTTTGTTGATAGATAAAAAGTGATGAATTCCTCCAAAGGGCGATGCGTTTCTGGAGAATGTAAGAAGCCATGCAGGACAAGATGATGTCATCGAGGAATAGCCTTGCTTCCATTCTGGAACCCCCCAAAAAATGGATGGTGGGATAGGTCCTAAATATATATATATATATATGTTTTTTTCGCCATCTAAAGGGCCCAATGATCCAATGGTAGTCCGAAAAATGTAACAACCAAACCGGTCCATCTATTTCTATTCCAAGACATCATTGGCTCGACCACCCTAGAGAAAATCAAAGGGCCTCAGCAAAGCCAACTGGGAAGTTTCATCAACCAGACTTGCGGATTAATGGATATATCATTGTATGTAATTTTTGGGAGTCAACCACTTTTTTTGGTTGGTTCATTGTATTTGGGAACTCCTAAAAGGTGATGTAGATACACATGAGAGGAACTCTGGCACTGTTTCGGTCTGTGGCTTAAGTGCTTTGAAGTGCTTCCCTCTTCCAGGGATTCCATGTCTAGAATGATTGCCCCAAGAGTGATTTTGGGATGGATTGAAGTTTGAAAACACCAAGCAGTTTTTAGGGCGCAGGATGGGGAAGCCAGCTGCAATACTGATCCACAGATCTGGAACCCATGGACCCCTCAGAAATGCTGGAAAAATCACTTTCCAACCGAAAACAGTACCCGCTGGTTATGACTAACATAGCCATGGAAAATGGGCCATAGAAATAGATGGTTTACCTATTAAAAATGGTGGATCTTTCCATGGCAAACTGTTAGTCATAACCAGATGGTAATTCTTCAAGTTCAGGAGTTCTATAGGAATGTTCAATAGGAACACATCAAAAAAAACATTTTTTTCAAATTCAAGATGATTTATTCTATAGGAATACCCAAAAAAATCAAATGTCAGACCGAAAAACCCAGGAGTATGGTACAAAAGATTCCGTTGGACACCAGCATTTCTGGTACCGCTCCACCGCTGTGGGTTCGTTCCGAAGGGACACCGGCTGGGTGGGTTATGGTGGGTTGGGGATGGCTGGGAACTGCTGGGAAACCATGGAAAAAGCCCAAAGTCATGGAATCATTGGGTTGAGAAACCATGATATTTCGTTGGGAAAACTCTGGGAAAGCCCTTAAAAATGTTGGAAAATCATGGTTGAGAAAGCAAGACTGGTTTAATTCATAAAACTATTTGAAATAGTTCGAAATGCCACATGGATGGCTCAACCCCTGTCTCTTGGTCCCATCTCCCCTCACCAGGAGCCTGTTTACAACCAACAAATATGGCCTGGGCAATGGTATGGGTGACATGCGCATTCGCTTCAAGGGCAACAACTGGAACAACGTGTCGCTTGGCAAAGTCGTTCAGATTGGCTCAGATCATATCCAGCATGGCAGGATATGATCTGGGCCAATAAAAAAGTGCCACGTGACCTCACTGGAATCACGGTCAATAAGAGGAATCATCTGAAATATTACAACTTGCCCAGATATTATGCGTAAGTTTTCCTGGGTGGTGGAATCATGTGGAATCCAACAAAACAAGTAGTGGTTTCCAACAAACAAGCATTCTTCCTTCTTTGTTGCTGGAAAGGAGACCGCTTTGACATGCTATTGTTATATTTCTATATTATATTTCTCATATCCAGGTTTGTTCTTTCAGTTCAGTCTTGATTATAAAAACGTCTTGCTGGCTGATAGCCCTGTTCTTGCAGCGATATTTTACTTGTAGAGTCTCCGGGGTAGTGCACCATTTTGAAGAATCATGAAGAATCCCTTGCCCATACTCCAGTATAAGATAGCCCCTCAAGAAGGGACCCGAGAGTGAGGATAGATTTTCGTTCATATTTCATATTGAAGCATCCAGTTTCTGCTAATACGTCTTGGCTGTCCATTGGAACCAGCCCAGGGCTCTGTCAGTGCTGGGGAAGAACGTGATGGGTACTATCCAGGACACGTTTCGGGCTTGGCCTGGCTTGGCCTTGCTGCACCGAGCTGGGATACCTGCGGGGAATTAAAAAAAAAAACGAGTCCAACCGGGATAAATTAGAACCCTACTCGCATCTGCTCGATGTGATTATGAAACTATGACCATCTACAATGTGGGTGGGCCCCAGTGGGGCCCCCCAGTTGTAAGTTGGTTTATAAACCCCATTAACTATAGTTATAGGTTATAAGTACCATAAACCATAGTTATTGGAGTTATAAACCAACTTAGCTATCTTGGGGGCCCCACATTGTATGACCCATATGTTTTCCCATTTATTCAAAGTTTGGTGACTTACTGGCTGTGATTATGATCCGTTTCTCCCGCGGCTGCTAGTTCCAGTATGAATGAGCCATGCGCTAGGACAAAACAGCATTTTAGACATGTGTTGGGAATATTTAGATTGACACGCTCAAAAACGTTGTTTGGGGTCGGTATATTCCTATTTATTGTTGATTACTACCATGATCTATGATCATGTTCGCAGGTTTTCATTCCCATAAGTTCCATAAGTTGTTGTTGTCATTCCTCGCCGCTATTTCTTTGACAAAAAGATATTCGTAGCATCGAGAGGCCAAGTCTCATTTTTTAGCACTACCCGGATGTTATTGCTTCATTTACTTCATTTGTTATTTCTCTTGGATATTCCAATGACCTCCAAAGATTCTGCTCCTGTTTGATATATAGATTGCTATTTGCAAGCCGTGGATCTTCTGTGTTTGATCCCCTCTTGGGTCTCAAAATTCATCGGATTGTCATCAATCTCCGTGTTCGTGTCATCAATCGACGTTTGGGGTAGGTCCGTAGGTCAAATAATCACGAGATATGCCTGGGATGCCGGGGTGGATCCCGCACCCAGGACTGGGTTGCACCAGATGATTGGCTCTGCTCCGGATATACTTTGAAGGATTTGAGGAGCGCCCGCTGCGACGGAGCGAGACGCGATGCTTCAGAAATGGGGAGAAATACAGAGATGGAAAGGAATTTCCACTTGAAACCATGGCTGTTTCTTCCATTTAGTACATGAAAACATCGGCCTGAGCTCCCATTCTTTACTTTCAGAGAAAAGTAAGAGTCCCTTGATCTAGGTGGAGTGCCGCATGCCAGGATGGGAACTATGGAGATTTCCAAGATGTGGGAGATGCAAAGGGTGCCCCGCCGGGCAATTGAGCTCTGGATCAGGTTGAGTATCTTGAAGCAGTCGTTTACATGAGTGGCACATGTCACTGCTAGTTTCATGTTTGACCGTGGGTTATTTCTGTTTGCAACACGCATCACAGATATTGTTGATGGATTGTTGTTGGGGATTCTTCCTTCTTTTGATGCTTTGTTGATGGTTGCTGCGAAGAGCGCGGACTTTGATCAGGGTCTAAGCCCCTGTCTTGAAAGCTGAAGGGAGTTAGCACCTATATACATAATATATATATACACAGTTTTAGCATAACTGCAGCCACAATGTCTTACACTTCCATAACGGAGTTGGGATACTTCGAAAATATGGGTTTGACCCAAAGCGGAAGAGAGGACATTTGCAACAGCCCTGCCATGTCCTGCGTTGCATATTTGTGGAGACAACTCAACCACGAAACACAATTGCTGATCAAACACCATGTTTTCTTTCCATAGAATACTATGAGCTAAGAGCACTCATGGATACTCGTGGAATATATGTATGTCAACATCCGAATTCACCCAATACAGAAACTTTCGAGGTTTCAAGCGTTCCGATTCGGTTTAGGGTTGGCAAATGATGCACCAACAGACACTGCCGCTGTCTGTTCACCTTCTAAAGGGTCAACCGTAGATACTTGCAATTATTTGTACATACGATTTTGTACGCGTCATTATGTGTGTCTTGTATTGTTTTGTCCTTAAATATGTTGATGTTGTTTTGTATGCACATGTATTATGAATTAGAATATATTATAACGATCTATTTTTCAAAATATTTACATATAATCTTACAATTATTTACATGTAAATCATGTATACATCATTTACTTAATATGCATTGCTGTATATGATCCCATGACCCAGGCTGAGTCCAGCGGCATGTCCGGACGCCTGGGGTCCGGTCCTTTTAGGTCCTCAAGGGACCTGTGCTGAGTAAGCGCTTCAAATGGAAACTTCACATGACTCAACTCTGGAATCCAGGTTTTCACTGGATCTCTATATAAATGGGATTTTACATGATAAATACCAGGAAAAGACGCCACTCAAAAATGAAATTTTTGACCCGTAGAAATGGAATAATTAATCAAGAGCCATTCAGTCTGTTGCCAGCCAATTGATGGCGATTTGACCACGAACAAATAGTAGCCTTAGTTGGTAAGTGGGTAATAGCATGTAATTAATAGCCATATTACAACCCTATTGTATGTGCGATATATCCCAGTTAGGGGGTATGAACCGCAACTTGTAACTCGTTCTGTCCTGTATCTATAAGGGTGGTAAAGGGATGAAGTGGTAATATGTCATCGAAGAATATGATATTCGGATAGTTATGTTGATTACATTGCAATTGTCTCAAAGCGGTTGAGAACCCATTAAATTTTCAACGGATCAATTTTTGCTGCAGGGAACCATGATTTTTACCTTCCAATGTAGGATGTTCATGGTAAACATTTGCCATTGGATTGCCTCATGGGTATGTTACATTGAAGAAACAGGAAAGTCACAGTTTGGTTTTTAGAGTGTTCGCCAGCCGGTTTTGATGGTGCCTACGTCAACTCAAACCCACATTTTCCGGACAAAAATGCCTTTCTAGTGCCACATCCTCAACATCACTGGGTGGCCTGTAAAAGATGTAAAGGCGTCACGTTGCCCCATTGGGACATGCGTTGTTTGGCTGCCCTGTAACTTTCTGTGACTGGGCGAATCCTAGCAAAACTGATAGGTATCCTCTTAGGTTCCAAAAAATATCGTGATTGATCATCACAGATACCCAGAATTCCAAAGTCATGCGAATCCCGATGTCTATTGATGTGGGTATGGGTCACATTTTTAGTGGGTTATTCACATCCATAAATCCCAGCTATTTTGGGGTGAACAAAAGGTACCAAGGTTTTGACCCATCCCCATGTCTATTGTATACAGTCCTGGCGGTCCCAGGACTTGGGCGTTGAGGCTGCTTGGTGATGGAAAGCTTCGATATGGACATATATGGACTATTGATTTTGTTGCTTCCCCAATTGGTTCCCCAATTGGTTCCCCAATTTGAACCATTGGAACATTGATTTGGTTGGTTCCATTTGGTTCCCCAATTTTTGAGTCTTTGAATGTGATTGAATCAGTGTTGTTGCTCATGTCTGTGTCTACATTGTCTACATGCAACGCAGTGGTGATCCAGATATATTGAATGTAGCTAAGAATCCTGATTGAATCAAGGGCATGGTGTCTCTCTCCCATCTGCAAGTAGTTGGAAAGTGGGAAAAGTGTGGAAAAATGCAATTTCAGAGGATTTCGTCATGACGGTGCATTTAGTTTCACATGTTTTTTGTTTCCAGAACGGTTTGAAGCAAAGGCAGACATCGCCAGCCATATGTCACCAGCGCTCAGAAGTGTTGTATATGTTCTATGCATCAGGGTGGCCATCAGCTGTTGAAGCAAAGGCAGCCTGGTACCATGATTCCAGAAAGCTAGAGCAGCTAGAGTAAACCTGAATCTCAATGGGAATTCCAGGATCCTAAAATGAAGGTACGTTAGTACCATATATATACGTATGTATATATATATATATGTAAGACCATATTTTAGGGGGATATCCCCTTACATAGGCCTAAAAAATAGGCCAAAAATAGATGGTTGATGATCCTTGGCTGAAGCATTACAGGAATTGGATGGACTTGGTCAGCTGGAAATTCGCCGATGTCTACATAAGGATGTGCGATGTGCAGTCCATATTTGGTCAACAACCGTGGTTATAACATATTAAACCCTCTGGTAAATTAACATAGACCCTGCGAATCGCCAATTTTTGATGGAAACTAATCTTCCAAGCCCTATCTGCCAGGGTCTATGTGAATTTACTGGAGGGTAACTCTAAATCAGATAAATTTGAGTTACATTGGTCAGTGTAATTAATCGTCTACGATTCTTGGGATGCACGTAAAAGAAAACCCCAAATTCTTGGGCATTCCCTGTCCATGGCCAAAGGCCTAATTCCTTGGATGCGGTGTTCTCCCATTGATTAGTGGGCTTGTTTGAACATCGATGACAGATGATTACAGTACCCCTTTTGTTCCAATCAATCCCATGGTAGATAATCATTTTGTCATGAAACACTTGCTATAAATTGAGCTATCCACCCAAACAAGTTGCTCACCATTTTTGGGATAAAACCATATCTATTGTTCATCAGATATCTACCTACTACTTGATGATCAAATCCCTCAAGTTCGGATAAATCCAGATCATTTGCGGCTTCCAAGTTTGGGCTGATCGTCATGTTCTCATCATTTCCTCATCATGTTCTCATCATTTCCTCATGATTTTTACCATGAATTTCAATTTTACCCTGATATTTACCATGTTTTCCCACCCCAGACCCGCGGAATCAGACGGACCCTGAGGTTCGTGGGCTTCGCCTTAGCATGGATCGCCTTCTGCTTGTTGGCCGGACCTCTGGAGGTGGGAACGCGGAGATTTTCTGGGTGAAATATGGGGAAATCATAGGGGAATACGGGAATCATCCGGAAATCATATGAAAATCATATGGAAATAGTATGAAGATGTCTGAAATTATGAAGTAATAGGGAGAACATAGGGAAATAAGAGTGGAATTATGGGGAAAGAATAAGGAAAAATAGGGACAAAATGCGAAGCCCAATTCAATTACGACCAGTCACCACCATGAACATCATTGAACATCCATGAAGCCTTACGGATCTTCTGAAAATCGGTATAGAAGCGGTGATCAAATTCCTGGATCATGTCATCCTATGGGAGTCTGGGAAACAGGATCTTCTTAGGCCATGGTTCTTATGTGTTTTTTTTTGTTTCTTTGTTCAGACCTCACTGAATGTCTGGTTGGTGCTTTGGAACATGTTGAATATTTTCCATTTCATATGGGGTAATCCTTTCCATTGACGAACTCATATTTTTCAAGATGGTTATTGCACCACCAACCAGATGTATTTTGTGTGTCTCTATCGTTTGAAGACTATGAAACCTACCAATTTAGTGCCACACGGTTCCGTTCCATCCCCAAGGTACATGTCGCCATGGCCATGTTTCCTATCTCACCTCTTGTTGCAAAGGGGTGAAACGATAGAGAAAAAAAATAGGGAACCAAATGGGGAAGAAAAACATGCAAAAGAATGGGAGCTTAGAGTGTGAAGAAGATAGAAAGAACACTAGGGAAGAAACAAGGGGGAAAACTAGGGAATAAACATATGTAGAGAATAACAATACGATACAATACGGAGAAAAAATTGGGAATGGTCATATTTGGAAGAACCATATTGAAGAAAATATGGCGAAAATAGGGAAACAAATAAGGATGACATGTTCGAAAATATGAAAGAACAAAAATTGGAGGTAATTGGAGATCGATACGGAAAACAATCCGCAAGAAAATCAGGAAAGCATAGGTAGGAAATGTAGGAAAGCAAATAAGGAGTGCATGCAGGAAGACTAGGCATTCGGATCAGCATGATATGCAAAACATCAAAACATCACTACTTTTCTCTGCAGATTGACTCATTGACCCATTCAATTAGCCAACGATGTATCCTGCAGACCTAGGTGGCAACAGACTGCATCCCCTGCATCGGCCCCATGTTGGGCAACGCCGTCAGTGCCATCGCATGCTGTGTAGCTCGGTGGGCCGGTCGCCATCCCGTCATCGTCATCCCATCGGATTTCTGTCTTTTTTCGGCCAGGAATCTGGAACTCTAGTTAGTTTCCAGGCTGCTATATCCATTTTAAGACATGTTAAAAGTGAAAGAAACCAGTTTTTTTGGGTTTTAACATGGTTCAAATATAGACTACTGGTTGGTGGTTTGGAACATTTTTCATTTTCCATAATATATGGGATGTCATCCTTCCCGTTGACTTTCATATTTTTTAAGATGATTAAGACCACCAACCAGATGTAAGATCAGCCATTGTCTGCAGCTTGTGAGATTCCTCGCTGACAACCGAGGTCTCCTGCCTTCCGGCGACAGCTTGCACCATGGGCGTGGTGGGCGTGGTGTGGATTGTGATGCGGCCGATGGTTGGTATCCCGTTGATCATCATTTTCGTTGCTTGGACCGCACCCAACAATGGAGAATAATTATGTGGCTCTCATGAATTTCTCAGGTTTCTATCCTTAGTCTAGAATAGCTGCAGAATTGTTTGTACTAATTAGAACTATATGAGACTATATGCATAGTACTGACAATCATTTGCATGATTTGTAGCTTAAGATAATCAATTATTCTGGTTTCAGTAATCCATATTCTTAATGGTGAGTGTTCACATAAATTGATGGATAAACCATGATAAGCCCATGTGGCTTTTGAAACGGGGTTGGATTTACCATCAGTTACCAACCATTTTATGGTGCTAGTTCATGGTGTTTTATTTGTGGATATTCTGGAGATATTTCATCAACAAATCCCATGGAAATCATGACGCGGGTTACGTACGGATGTTCACCGTCGAGACGTATATCAATTGATACGGTCTATTTCATTGGATTCGATCCCCGGAAAGCAGCCATTGTTGTCCTATGAAATTTACCCTCTGGTAAACTAAGATAGCTATGGAAAATCACCATTTTTAATGGATTAATGGGAAAATCAACTATAAATGGCCATGTTCAATAGCTATCTTAAATTACCAGAGGGTATCTAATTTCTGGTGTTGTTGTTTCATATTGTTTGTTCGTTTTTGCGAGGGTATCTTCTCCCTAAACGAGACGAGGGTAGTGGATTGTCTTTGGCCAATTGTCGGGGTGCAAGGATCCAAAAAGTTGTGACCACCCTTCAGATGTCTTGGGGAGACTTGCGGTATATAACTGAGGATATGATCTCTGGCAATCGGGTGATGTTCTAAAAACCAAGGATGGTTATACGGTTATACAGTTATACAGTTATAATACAGTTATACTATAACTGTATTAGTTATACTATAATACAGTTATACAAGTCAAATTCATTGCTGGTGATGTTTAAGACGCTTCTGCCAGCTTACGCAAGATCCGTAAATGTGGGCCCGCCGTCGCCAAATTGGGGCCCGCCCCACCCCCCGTGATTTGTTTCGACGAATGGTCCATCGGTTCATCCTGGCGCCACTCTGAAATGCTTTGGATTTATTGATATTCATCCTCCAAATATAAATGATAGTTTAATGTATTCTATATAGGTATGTAATATGATGTTTTGATTATGTGATATGTACATATATATATATGTACAAAATACAGGCTTTGACTCATTCCCATTTTTCTCCCCCCTGGTTACATCCAAAAGCTCAGTTGCTTGTCATGATTGGCATGATCGTTTGGAAGTGCTGCTTCACGTCGGGACACCCAGCTCGGGACCTTCCGGGTTTCCTGTAGCGAAATGGGATGATCCTGCAGCTGAGGCGACCCGACCCATGGCGACCCACAACAGGATCACTAGGTTCGATTGAAAATATGGTGATCCCAAACTTGATCATTGATTCAGCATGTTTCCTGTGTTGAAAGAACCATGTTGTGAAAAAGACCATGTTTTTTTTGGAAGTAGCCGTCCAACACCTTCCAGCATGGCAACTTCAACCAAGTTCAGACTACTGGGCATTGCAGTGCTAAATTCCAGTATCACCGTGTACTGTGTCACCTACTAGTACTTGATACGAAGCAATATCAAACATTCTCAACAAACATGGGAACCACTATAAACGTGTAAACTTCAAGCAATCTCAACGCAGGAAGAAGAGCAAGAAGGTCTACGATTCGGAAGGCCTGACGTGTGTTTCATCTCCAGGGATAGAAATCGACCAGGTCGATATGGCAACGAAGATCTTGACGAAGATCTATTGGGTCAAGCCTATTAATTAACACCCTTAAATGTGACCACAGTAACATTCTAACCATTCTAACCATTCTAACCGTAGTAACGTTCTAACCATAGTAACCATTATTAATATGTGACCATTAAGGTCTGATATTCTAACCATGTAATCAATGTAATCACAGGGGTGCGACCTGGTGAGTCGATCACCTAGAAGTCCTATAGATGTCGCACCACTTCTGACGCAATTGGCTTCTCAAGCTTTACAGATAGAAAAATCAAGAAATTGTCAAAGGAAGTTGGGAAGCAATACTTCCGAGTTACGAATGACTTTTACTTGATGGGATTGACTATGATGAAGGGTGGTGCGCGAGTGAGACTTGACCTTGATGAAGGGCGGTGTGAGACTTTACACTACATAACAATACATCAGAAAAGAACTGACTTTGATGAAGGGTGGTGTGAGACTTTACACTACATAACCATACATCAGGAAAGAACTGACTTTGATGAAGGGTGGTGTGAGACTTTAGACTACATGACAACACATCAGGAAAGAACTGACCTTGATGAAGGGTGGTGTGAGACTTTACACTACATAACAATACATCAGAAAAGAACTGACTTTGATGAATGGTGGTGTGAGACTTTACACTACATAACAATACATTAGAAAAGAATTGACCTTGATGAAGGGTGGTGTGAGACTAGATCGCATTGGAATGGCTGCATGATGTTGCAAGGGCTCTGTGTTGGGGAGGAAGCCGGAGCACGAAACCTTGCGTTTTTCCGTGTAAAGTGGCTGCAGCCGGCGATGAAAGGTACCTCGTCTGTGCGGCGGGTGTGATAAGCTCTCCAGCCTTTCGTGCCAGTGCGGGCCGAAAAAGCTGCCAAAAGCCTGGACCAAGTGTAGCACAGAGAATTACTTTACTTCGTGTGATCCCCACCATGACATTTATACATTTTGTTACTGGCAAATCTTCTGGCATTCTATCTGACATATTTCTGGCATTCGATCTGGCATTCTATCTGGCATATCTTCTGGCATTCTACCTGGCATATCTTCTGGCAGATGTTCTGTCATATCTTCTGGCAGATGTTCTGGCATATCTTCTGGCATATCTTCTGGCATATCTTCTGGCATATGTTCTGGCATATCTTCTGGCATTCCATCTGGCATTCTATCTGGCATATCTTCTGGCATATTATCTGGCAAATCTTCTGGCATTCCATCTGGCATTCTATCTAGCATATCTTCTGGCATATTATCTGGCAAATCTGCTGGCATTCTATCTGGCAAACATTGTGGCACTTTATCTGGCATATCTTCTGGCATTCTAGCTGACATTCTATCTGGCATTCTATCTGGCATACCTTCTGGCATTCTATCTGGCATATCTTCTAACATTCTATCTGGCATATCTTCTGGCACTCTATGTGGCATATCTTTTGGCGTGGATACTCGCGGTTGAGGTCCGGCAGGGAACACTGGGCGTGGATGGTCGTGGTTGAGGTCCGGCAGGGAACACTGGGCGGGGATACTCGCGGTTGAGGTCCGGCAGGGAACACTGGGCGTGGCTGGTCGTGGTTGAGGTCCGGCAGGGAACACTGGGCGTGGCTGGTCGTGGTTGAGGTCCGGCAGGGAACACTGGGCGTGGATGGTCGTGGTTGAGGTCCGGCAGAGAACACTGTGGATCGCTGGTCGCAGTTGGACGAGGACGACGAGGACGACGAGGACGACGAGGACGACGAGGACGACAAGGACGACAAGGATGACAAGGAGGACGAGGAGGACGAGGAGGAGAGGAGGAGAGGAGGAGGAGGAGGAGGACGAGGCAGGAGGAGGCAACTGACATAAAATCTAACAACCCTCACCTGGCAGGTGGGGAAAAAAGCATCTGTTGACCTTGGACTGCGTGAATCTCCTTGACAGGTAACAACTAACTACACCATGTTTACACTTGCCGTTGCGATTTGATGCAATGCATCAACGCTTGGCATTAATGACCTCAATATTGTAAATATTTTATTGTCTACACCTTTTGGCATGCAGAAGAATCGACATGAGTTACGCTCAACCTTGCTGACGTGCAGAAGCGCCGAGATAAGTTGAAAGTAGCTCCAACGCATGAGAAAGTTTGAGCTGCGCTCAGATGACATGAAAATAGCCAAGAAGAACGTAGCTGACATATGGGAAGACATGAAACCAGATGAAAAAAGCTCAGATGTGAAGTGTGAAGGGTGCAATGTGATGTGTGAGGAAAGTGCTTGCTTGACGTTGCATTGCACCGGGGACGCACGCAGGTCATGTTCTTGGACAGCAACACTGCAACAGCTTCGCACAAAGCACGCACGCACGGGCCTGGCTGGCGCACTGCGCATGCAAGTTCCTTTGTAGTAGTACTGGGAAGAGATTCATGAAAGCTTAGATGACATATGAGAAGAGATGAGATGAGAAGAGCTGAGCTGGGATAAGGTGAGAAGAGCTCAGATGAGATGAAGTGTGGGGTGTGAAGAGTGCAGTGTGAAGTGTGGGGCGTGAAGAGTGCAGTGTGGAGTGTGAAGTGTGAAGTTTGGAGTGTGAAGAGTGCAGTGAGAAAGGGCGTGAAGAGTGCAGTGCGAAGTGTGGAATGTGAAGCGTGAAGTGTGGACTGTGAAGTGTGAAGTTTGGAGTGCGAAGAGTGCAGTGTGAAGTGTGAAGTGTGGAGTCTTAAGAGTACAGTGTGAAGTGAAGTGTTGACTGCGAAGGGTGCAGTGTGAAGAGCGCAGTGTGAAGTGTGAAGACTGTCAAGTGTGAAGTGTGACGTGGAGCTTCAATGTGACATGTGAAACAAGACACCAGTTTCGCAGAGTTCACGCACGCACGGGCTTGGCTGGCGCACGGCGCATGCAAGTTCTATAGATGAGAAAGGTCTTATATATATATCTCTCTCTCTCTCTTTAAGGCAACTTCCGCCCCGCCTCGTGCGGGTACTACTGGTAGATTATGCTAGATTATGCTAGATTATATTTTTATGATTCATTTTGTACACATGCAAGTGCAAGTGTTGCCATTTGGCTTGGGATAGCAGTGGTCCGACCCTCCAGCGATACCCTTTGTGGACTTCAGATGACGCGGAGGAGTTTCCTCCATGGGCTTCCTCCTAAAATCAGGGGTTGGTAACGGGTACCTTGTTGGCGATTTTGAACATCACCTTCAAGTATTCCGTAAGGATCCATGTATGGAATATTTACCTACATTGGGATATTTTTACTTACTTTAGGGGTCAATGTACAGTAGGTAAATATTCCATACATGGATCCTCTGGGATTTGATTCAGATTATATCCGCAATAGCTGGGTGATGTTTAATTGGGACATTTACCAACACCTGAAAATGGGAGCGATGAATTTTGGTGGAAGGCTTTCTTAAGGGCGCCTCCCATGCAAGATTCCAATAGATAGATCTTTATTATATAAAAGATGCTTGGATCTTTGCAAGTAAGTACTTCACTCATTTGTTTGCATCAAGATGGTCCCATTTTTCCGGAATGTTCACCGGTTTGTCGGAAGATTGGGCGCCCATTATGTTGAGAACAGATTAAAAATAACATGATTCAATGGCCATTCCTATCCCCTAGATCCGAGGATTCACCCCCTGCTCATAGCCATGGATTGTATACCCATATTGTGGGATGGTTATATTACCATTTGCATTTCATTATCCCAATCAAATAATTCCTATGATATTCATTGCGAGGAGTAATGTTGATGTTTAAATCCTACTATTCATGATTATCGGGATTATTTGATCATGACTCAGTTGATGAATCCTAATGAAAGATCCTATATGATAGTCCTATGAATTCCTTATATGAGAATCACCACGAATCTGGGTAAGTTATAACGACACTCACTGGAATCATGGTTGGGATTCGGGGAATCATCATGAATCATCCCCAGTCATAGCCCAACATGTCAGGTTGAAATATTACCATCTGGTTATGACTAATATAGCCATGGTATAGATGGCCCATAGAAATCGATGGTTTACCGTTTACCGTTCTTCAAAATGGTGGATCTTTAAGTCTTTCCATGGCAAACTGTTAGTCACAACCAGATGGTAATATTGTTAGACTGTTAGTTATTTATCCCATGGCCCAAATAATATTTTTCCCCAATAGCGTAAGCTAATGGTGTCTTCAGCCCAGAATAGCTCCGGTGTGCACTGGTGGATTCCGAAGGTTCCGGAGAAGGTGTGGGAGGCTTTGGTGCAGAGCCAGGCAAGGGTTCCGGAGAAGGTTCCCAAGAAGGTGTGGAAGGCTTGGGTCCGGACAGGGTTCTGGAGAAGGTTCCGGGGAACGTTCCAGGAGGCTTTGGTAGAGCCAGGTCAGGTTCAACAGGCTTCCGGAGGAGGTTCCGGAGAAGGTTCCGCAGAAGTTCCTGGAAGCTTTCGTGCAGAGCCAGGTCAAGTTCAACAGGGTTCCGGAGAAGGTTCTGGAGAAGGTTTCGGAGAAGGTTCCAGGAGGCTTTGGTGCAGAGCCAGGTCAGGCTCAACAGGGTTCCGGAGAAGGTTCCGGAGAAGGTGTGGGAGGCTTGGGTTTGGTGCAAAGCCAAGTCAGGTTCAACAGGGTTCCGGTGAATGTTCTGGAGAAGGTTGCGGAGAAGGTTCTGGGAGGCTTCGGTGTAGAGCCAGGTGAGGTTCAACAGGGTTCCGGAGAAGGTTCCGGGAGGGTTTGCAGAGCCAGGTCAGGTTCAACAGGCTTCCGGAGAAGGTTCTGGAGAAGGTTCTGCAGAAGTTCCAGGAAGCTTTGGTTCAGAGCCAGGTCAAGTTCAACAGGGTTCCAGAGAAGGTTGCGGAGAAGGTTGTGGGAGGCTTCGGTGCAGAGCCAGGTGAGGTTCAACAGAGTTCCGGTGCAGAGCCCGGTCAGGTTCAACGGAGAAGGTGGGTGCAAAGCTAATTGAGGTTCAACAGGGTTCTGGAGAAGGTTCCAGAGAAGGTGTGGGAAGCTTTGGTGCAGAGCCAGGTCAAGTTCCACAGGGTTCCAGAGAAGGTTCCAGAGCAGGTCTGGGAGGCTTTGGTGCAACGCCACGTCAGGTTCAACAGGGTTCCGAACAAGGTTCCCGAGAAGGTGTGGGAGGCTTTGGTGCAGAGCCAGGTTAGGTTCAGCAGGGTTCCGGAGAAGGTTCCGGAGAAGGTTCTCCGGGAGGCTTTGCAGAGCCAGGTCAAGTTCAACAGGGTTCCGGAGAAGGTTCCGGAGAAGGTGTGGGAGGCTTTGGTGCAGAGCCCGGTTAGGTGCAACAGGCTTCCGGAGAAGGTTCTGTAGAAGGTTCCGCAGAAGTTCCAGGAAGCTTTGGTTCAGAGCCAGGTCAAGTTCAACAGGGTTCCGGAGAAGGCTCTGGGAGGCTTTGGTGCAGAGCCAGGTGAGGTTCAACAGGGTTCCGGAGAAGGTTCCGGAGAAGGTGTGGGAGGCTGTGGTGCAAAGCCAGGTTCAACAGGGTTCGGGAGAACGTTCTGGAGAAGGTTCCGGAGAAGGTGCGGGAGGCTTTGGTGCAGCCCGGTCAGGTTCAACGGAGAAGGTGGGTGCAAAGCTAATTGAGGTTCAACAGGGTTCTGGAGAAGGTTCCAGAGAAGGTGTGGGAAGCTTTGGTGCAGAGCCAGGTCAGGTTCCACAGGGTTCCAGAGAAGGTTCCAGAGCAGGTCTGGGAGGCTTTGGTGCAACGCCACGTCAGGTTCAACAGGGTTCCGAAAAAGGTTCCGGAGAAGGTGTGGGAGGCTTTGGTGCAGAGCCAGGTTAGGTTCAGGGGGGGTCTGGAGAAGGTTTCGGAGAAGGTTCTCCGGGAGGCTTAGCAGAGCCAGGTCAGGTTCAACAGGGTTCCGGAGAAGGTTCCGGAGAAGGTTCTGGGAGGCTTCGGTGCAGAGCCCGGTTAGGTTCAACAGGGTTCCGGAGAAGGTTCCAGAGGAGGTGTGGGAGGCTTTTGTGTAAAGCCAATGAAGGTTCAACAGGGTTCAGGAGAAGGTTCTGGAGAAGGTTCCAGAGAAGGTGTGGGAGGCTTTTGTGCAGAGCCAGGTCAGGTTCAACAGGGTTCCGGAGAAGGTTTTCGAGAAGGTTTGGGAGGCTTTGGTGCAAAGCCAGGCTCACGGAAACCTTACGGAAACCCAGGCGAGGTGTTTCCAGCGCTTGGCTGCGCAGCACACTTCAGAAAGATTTGTAAAAATAAAACGTTGCGGCTGTTGAGGATACCGCCGAAGCTTATTATTATATATATATATATACATATATATTATATATATATTAGTAATACACATGATGATGGTACAACCCAGATGAGTCCCAGGGAATCCCATGTTGATCATGGCTGGCAGGCCAGCAAGACGATCCCGGAACGGTGGTGGGCAAGCAGGACGTCGAAGTGAAGCAATACAGCGGCACCCCGTTGATCCCGGTGGTTCGGAGTTGGCCTGGGAGTTTGGATGGTAAAAGGTGGTGAAAATGGTGTTGCTGAATGGTGTTAATGAGCTTTATTGGGGATAGGGATTTATCATCCCAAGTCACATAGCCCCCGGAGAATTGCGATGTGCTATTTCGGAAAGTACTTTTCGGCATGCGGCTGATACGCCGCCCTTGGGAGGGTTGCATATTTTGAGATGTGCCATTTACGATCCCGTGGAAGGGCTGCAAATTCGAAAATGAAGTTTGCGAAAATGGGGGTTCAGGATTTGCAGTTTGGCTTTGTTCAACATGTTGCACCATCATCGGGGGGATGGGGGGGTAATACCGTTCTTGAGGAGTAATATACATGGCCCACGGAACTTGTTGCCGTTGTGAACGTGTTGCGCATGCTCTCTTTCTGGGCATCAGGGGGGTTGGGAGGGGGGTGATGGGAGTATTATACACATGGCCCACGGAACTTCTTACCGTTGTGCACCAAAAAAGGCACTCTTGGGCTTACAGCTGAACATGGCGTCATAATGTCGCCTTGATTTGCCTTGTTGGAGTCTGTTGCTTTGGCACTGAGGCTTCGAGATGAGAAAAGACATGGATGGGCGCATGTTTGCATGGGATTATTGAGAATCATAAATTTCTAATATTTTTTTTGCCTTCGAAGAAAATCGATTCACTGTGCAGGTGAAACGCAAATTTTGACACTTGAGTCACACGCCTGCCAATCGAAAGGAATGTCCATGTTTCAAATGTTTTTTGACAAGTCCCACAAATACCAGCATTTTGTCTCTTAGCCTCGAAAATCTCAATTTCAAATTTGTCACCCTTACAAGGGCGGCGGGTCAACCGGTTGCCTAGTTTTCCAACCCCCGACTGGTGGCAGGGTCTATGTTGGTGTGAGGACATGAAACGAAATTAACCGGCAAGAATCGCGGAAAATGATGTGGCGACTTAACCCTGGCCGACCTCGCAATGTTGACGATGGTTAGGATCGGGCTGCGTCTCCTGTGGTCAGAGCTCAAGTGGGGTTGCTTGAGAAGTGGGAAAGATGACAATGAAAACCGTGCCAAAGATGTTCAGTTTAGCATGTTCGTTCGGTACGATTGGGCGTTCGGAACGCGCGTTTTAAAAACTCGCGTTCCAGAACGCGCGTTCTGAGTGAATCCTTTTTTCCAATGATATAAAGTTAACTTATTTCCTGGGCCTGGACACTGAAACCTTTTTCCCCCCAAATAAAAAAGGATTTTGAGAGCTCTTATGGGCTCAAAATGGTGTATGAAGCCACCAGAAAGTTGATCTTCCCAACCCCGGATCCTTTTTTGGGTGAAGCAAAAAAGGTTCTGGCCTCACCAGGCTTGTGGGGCAAGTTAGCTTTCCTTCCCGGATCCGTTTATTCTCTGAAAGGAAAAGATTCTGACCTCTCACAAATTTTATCGTAGTGCTAATAACAGAGGTCTAATAAGATTTTGAAACATTGTTGAAAAATTCTATGTGACACAGCGGATGCCTTTTGCAAGGAGCAGAAAAAGGATTGGGAGGCTTCTGGGATCCATAAAACCACTAAAACCCCCCCTGCGTTCGGAACGCGCGTTCCAGAACGTACGTTTTGCGTTCTGCGTTTTGGTCGTGCTAAGATGTTCAGAGTTCAGAGATAGTTTGAGATGCAACAGGTGTTGCACACACACACACACGCACTCCAAATACTCGAAACATCTTGAAACTGCTGGTTCCCAGGGTTTCTTTCACTTAACTTCACAGACCAGTTTTAGTAGTTGTTGATGGAATGATGGTCTCCACCAACCAAGTTGCTTTGCCCTTGTGAATGTTGGAAATAGACATGTTATGGATTTATGGCAAGCTAAGGTCAATGTGAAACTCAGTACATGAAACTGGTGTTCCTTATAAATAAACTAGAGCCATAGATATTGTTTTCCAGCTCTTTTCTGCAAGACTCTCCATTTGGATGGTGGTTTGAAGCATTCGGATTGCCCACGGTTGTGGAAAATGAATCCAGCGCAATACACATACTTTCGGATGGTAAAGGTGGAATATTGGCGAGTCGGTTTTCCACCAACTTTCACATTGAATCTAAAATGCGGTTTGTCCCCTATAATGATGAGAATTGCAAGGTTTCAGTTGGAGAATCATGGGCAGAGATGAACAGAGTATATATATACATATATATATTAGAACTATGTATATATATATATATAACTTATATAACTCTATATATATATGGTATATTATTTTATAATACGTGCACACCAAGAAACATAAACCTTGGAAAACCTACCTAACATCGGTGATTGCACGCTTCTTCAAGTGGTTTTTTGTTAAGGCCCAGTGGATGAAGCATTGGCTCGGTCCTTCATTCATGCCTTGAGAGCGGAATACGTGCAGAATGAAGCAGGTACCAAAAAACCACTGGTGGATGGGCTGGGAGTTTGGATGGAGGAAACTGGGGATGGCTGAAAATCTGGGTTGGAGTGGATTTTTGTTCAAAGGACAAGAATACCAGGACATATACTGCAAAAAAAAAGTATATGTATTGTATACCTAGGGCCTCCTCAGACTTAGATTTCATCCAAACTTAAAACGATCCACCTGAATAGTCGGAAAATCCGCCCGAATAGTGGGTAAATCCGCCCGAAGATTTTTTCTCCTTGGCCCTGCCCTGCCTGTAACGGCAATAATATCTGTTTGTAGCCTGAGGTAAGAAAGGGCTCAACTTTTGGCCCAAAAGGTTGTTGGAAGTGTCTATATTTAAATTAGCATTATTATTATTATCATTATTATTGTTATTATTATATATTACACTATATACATAGATGTATATTATATATATAATATATACATACATTTATACATGTTTATGTGTATTATACATAGCAGAGTTGTTACACTGACCTAATAATTTTGGGAGAAACATACGAGATTGCACATGTCACCCCTGGATGATCTTGGGTGGTTTCCACCCTGTTCCGCACCATTTCGGTCTCACCAGACGGTGATACTGACTGTCCCTGTCCACCCAGAATCTCCAAAATCCCATAGGAACACTTTACTGAGACACAACTGCCATTGGCTACATTCCCCCGTCGTGTTCTTCTTTAAGCAGTTGCATACCAGACAAAGACATATAAAAAAATAAATCATATATTTTGGTGGATTTCTCTGAAAATGGTGAAGACGCAATCCATTCATTCATGGTATATATGTGATTTATAATTTTATATAGTAATATACATGAATATATATATATATATATGATATAAATGTATTGGATCATCATTTCGTTTCACCCATCATTTCCCCATTTCGGATGCCTCCCGGAGGTGCCGTAGGCGTGGTCTTTGATGCCAACGGTAACGCAGAGGGTGCCCTGGGTCCCTACGAAGAAGAGGTGCGCGCCGCAGGCGACAAGGCGGTCCCTTGGCAGGTGACGGCGGAAGGGGAGGGTGATATGGTGAGTTTCGAAGCATCAAAAATTGGGGCGATTTCGTATGATTCATCATGAGATGATATAAAATCTGAAAACCTTCTGGTTTCATTTGCAATGGAAAACCGTAACGCTTATATAATTAGAAATTCATCTAGAAATGGATGTACATAGGAGATTCCCACTGGAAGATCATATATATAATCTTTAGTAGCCAATCTGGGGCGGACATGTTTTTTTGGCCTGCAAGGAGTTAATAACTCTCAGCAAGTAGCGGAAGATCAGCAAAACAAATCTTGCGGGCAATCGGGGCCCAGCCGTCCCATTGAATTCTGTGAGATCTTTGACATGGAATGATTCGATTCACACCTGGTTTTGGACAGTTTGAGCAGCCAATTGGTTGGTTTCCAAAATCGGACCTATATGCATATACCATCATATACCAACTTCTTAAGCTGACGTTCTGATTCAAACTAACTATCATGGCTTCAGGGAAGGCTGGATTCATTTTGTTCGACCTAGGCTTGCATCAATTCCATCGCACAGCGATGGAACCTCGTGATCTAAGTGTGCCAAGATGCAGATTGGATGCGCTTTGCAAGAGTTCACCTCATTTAACCAAGCCAGTTGTAGTCCTTATCAGATAGCTGTGGCTTGAACATATGGCACAACAGGGATGCCAATTTGTATGTTTAGTACGTTTCTATTATGTACGCCTCAATCTTGGGGTAAGTAATTGTAGTACCAAGGCTTGAAGTGTTTTGAAGTTCTGCCTTATGACGGGTAATTACTTGTGTTAAGCATGGAAGAGTGCGTGCATTGCGATCCAATGATGCTACTCAATCAAATCCTAAGTAGCCCAATGCAGGCAACGACGAGTTAATCAAAGAAGACCTAGTAGTCTCTCATGCTCAGAGCATGCAAAGGACAAGGAGTCATTCGCAAACAAGGTGCTACATATCCATCTTCGCCGATGAAATATGGCCGTTGGTCAAAGCTGCGGGGAACATTAGATAAATCATGATAAACCACGAATGGATACAATGAGCAAAATCTGTGGGGGCTTGGACAAGGCCATAGGGCTGTGTCTTCCATTGTGCAAGATCTTGTGGGGAATCCCTACCTGCGAGAGAAGTTTAGCAACCAAACCTGCAACATAGAAATGAGATGAAATGAGTGTCATCCAGCAACGTGAGAACGAATGTGTGCCAGCAGACTTTGGGAAGATTGTGGATTGTGGCGTCAGAACCCCTTTCGAAACATGACAGAGAAAGCATGCGTATCAAAATGAACCAGGGGATATCGGATATATAGAACATCCATCAACATCCACACAATTTTGAAGAACCGAGTGCAGCTATCCTTTGGGTCAACTTGGAAGCACTGCGGTTCTTTGCAGCACTCTTGCAAGCGTATCCGGCGGCGCAGTTTCGCGGCACGCCACACCGGCATGGCAGCATGACCGGGGCTGCTCCAGCAGAGGGTCAAGCCATTTGAGGCGACCTATGGTGAACGATTCTCTGCTAGGAAGTGGCACATTACATCGCTTGCTTCGTGCCCAAGGTGGCGCGGGGCAGGTCCTGACTTGAACAAATGCTCCGACAGTGCCCACCTTAGTTGATTTACAAGTGAATCCATCGGCTGAAGATGTCGGAGGATGTGCAACAATAGGTCGGGGTCAAACATGAAGGCCTGGGGACTCGGCAAATTTGGTGCATTTTTACTTTTGTGGTATCATGAAGTGTCCAATGTTCGGGATAGCCATGGATGCCCATGGATACCCAATCTTTACACATGCCCAAATGAAAACGAAGAACTCATCCATTGTTGACACTAGGCGCATCAGCTGTCGGAATGTATGGTTCAGAAATGTTCAGAATGCGAATCTGACTTCCCATTCTTTCTTGTACTTGCATGTACTTGCGCCATAGAGAGAGGCCAAGCCAGGCATGCTTTACTTTCTTTGGGAATCTCCTCCACCTCATCAAGCAATGTGAACACGAAGTCTCTCCTGATTGTGTTTGTTCATGTTGGATCGCCCCCAAAAAAAAACAAAGAAATCTGAGATACCGCTTTTGGATGCTTTTGGTGGGGTTTTCAAACGGTGCACCGGGAGGAGAGGGCAAGTGCTATCAAATATTTCCATCTCAAGTTGCCTATCTTGTAGTACCTGGCTCCACCAACGGATACACGGCGCACTGTCGTTGTTCTTGCGTCACAAAGGACGTTGAGAAACGCGGGGTCTGCAAAGATTGCTGGACTCTGCAGCTGCGATATCAATCCCGCGAAAGAGCGCTTGGATCTTTTGTTAAAGGTGCCAGCGGAAGTTCAACAAACATCTCTGTCAGGTCTTAAAATGGGGATACTTATAGCATCTTATAGCAACCACCAAAAAGATGGAAAAGTTGGAAACCTGGAAATTAAATATGGGGCCCTGTTTTTGGACAATCCTATGTATGGCAGGTATTCTCGGGATTCACTTTCCATTCCTTAAGCGCTCAACCGCTCAGTTGTTGGGTTGGAAACTCCGGCATCCGCACGATGGGTTGGCCTTTCAGAGTGCATGGCATTAAATTCAACATATAATTTTGACCGGTTCTGATATAATATATATATGTTTTTATTTATTATTTTAAAGCCTTTAATTATATTTGCTTATTTATTTATATATATATGCATATATATTATATATCAATGTGGAGCCATGCATTCATATTAAATCTATTTCAGAGTAGTCTCATCTCAGGGCTGGGCAGCGCCCGTTGAACCGATCGCTCTACCATTTTGTGCCGGCAAAGCCGGCTGAGTCGTTACGGTTCCAGTGCTTATCACCGGTGGATTCCATGAAAAGTCGGGATCAAACACTCCAAGCAGGCGACTGTTCTGCGGCATGGATTCCATTTGCTCGTGTAAGAGGGCATTTGCCACGTGTTTTATGGTGCATTTCACAGATCATGTGAAAATTGATGGACTGCTTATGGTAAGAGTTCTCGGCCCTGTATCTTGAATGTTTGAGGACACACATTGCTACAGCTTGCATTGGACACTGAACGACGGCAGCAAATGTCGCATTCGGTCCTGACAGGGCAGCTCTTGCAAGGCTGAAAAATGGCCGGAATATGCCGGAATGCGTGTGTAATCCTGTGTCATGTGGGGTGTGGCTTACCTTTCTCGTTGGCTATCAGGCCATGTCGGCAAAATTGCGCCAGGAGTGGATCCATCCCGTGGTCCCGTGACACTCAAAAAGCACACCTGAGACGACGCCATGGCGAAACAAAAAAGCGGCGAAAATCCAGCATGGCACATGAATTTGGTTCCGGTTTGCGATACTTGACTTTCATTGGATTAAAAAAATGAAGATACTTGAATGGTTTCTAGATATGTCTAGCCTCTACAAACCATCCTTCCTGTCAAGAATGGCATGTTCTGAGAAATTCCACCGGGGGTTCTCAAATTACAGGGTTTTTTTTAACAATCGATAAGGAACCTTTGTAATTTAATTTTAGGATCCTTGATCGAAGGAAATTTAGAAGTCAAATTTCCGACAATATGAACAGATGAAAAGCAGAGCAGGGAAGAGGCAGAGAGAAGAGAAAGATTAGAAGAAAGAAGAGTAAGAAGAAAGAAGATGCAGATACGTGAAAAGGTAGGAAAGTCGCGAATCACTGTTTTCCCAATGATTTGGGGCTCCGGAGGGTCGAAAAGTAGGCTCGCTCAAGCGGCGGGTGCGGAGCCAGTTGGCCAGATGAGAGATGAAAAATTGTACGCCGTTGTGGCGCGAAGCACATTTCGAAGTCAAAATATACAAAACGCCAGGGGTGCGGACCACTTTTGGCACTTGAGATGTCGAAAAAGTGCACGCCGTTGTGGCGCGAAAGGCATTTCCAAGTCAAAATGTTCAAAACACTAGGGGTTCGGAACACTTTTGGAGGTTCAGATGTCGAAAAAGCGCACGCCGTTGTGGCGCAAAGCACATTTCGAAGACAAATGTTCAAAGCACTAGGGGTTCGGATCACTTTTCGGGGTTCAGATGTCGAAAAAAGCGCACGCCGTTGTGGCGCAAAGCACATTTCGAAGTCAACATGTTAAAAACACTAGGGGTTCGGAATACTTTTAAAGGTTGAGATGTCGCTTCGCTTCACTACACTACATTACACTAGACTACACTCCACAACACTACACTACACTACATTACACTACACTACACTCCACAACATTACAACTACAACTACACAACTACACAACTACACTCCACTACACTACAACTACAACTACACTACACTACATTACACTACACTACCTTCCACTACACTTCACTACATTACACTCCACTACACTACACTACATTACACTACACTACCTTCCACTACACTTCACTACATTACACTACACTCCACTACACTACAACTACAACTACACAACTACACTCCACTACACCCCGCGACACTAAATTAAACTACACTACACTTCATTACACTACACTATATTCCACTACACTCCACTACACTACACTACATTACACTACACTACATTACACTGAATGACACTGCACCACAGATAGACAGGTAGACAGATAAACAGATAGATAGATAGATAGATAGACAGGTAGACAGCTAGACAGATAGACAGATAGACAGATGAAAGAGAGAGAGAGAGAGATAGATAGATAGATAGACAGACAGACAGACAGATAGATAGATAGATAGGTAATTAGATGGAAGAGAGAGAGATAGATCGATAGATAAATAAATACATAGATAGGTAGGTAGGTAGGTAGATAGTCAAAGAAAGAGAGAGAAAGAGAGGAGACCTCAAACACCTTTTGGTCCATCAGTGGCTTCACTAGGGGTTCGGATCACTTTTCGGGGTTCAGATGTCGAAAAAAGCGCACGCCGTTGTGGCGCAAAGCACATTTCGAAGTCAACATGTTAAAAACACTAGGGGTTCGGAATACTTTTAAAGGTTGAGATGTCGCTTCGCTTCACTACACTACATTACACTAGACTACACTCCACAACACTACATTACACTACATTACACTACACTACACTCCACAACATTACAACTACAACTACACAACTACACAACTACACTCCACTACACTACAACTACAACTACACTCCACTACACTAAATTACACTACACTACATTACACTACACTACACTCCACTACACTACACTACATTACACTACACTACCTTCCACTACACTTCACTACATTACACTACACTACACTCCACTACACTACAACTACAACTACACAACTACACTCCACTACACCCCGCGACACTAAATTAAACTACACTACACTTCATTACACTACACTATATTCCACTACACTCCACTACACTACACTACATTACACTACACTACATTACACTGAATGACACTGCACCACAGATAGACAGGTAGACAGATAAACAGATAGATAGATAGATAGACAGGTAGACAGCTAGACAGATAGACAGATAGACAGATGAAAGAGAGAGAGAGATAGATAGATAGATAGACAGACAGACAGATAGATAGATAGATAGGTAATTAGATGGAAGAGAGAGAGATAGATCGATAGATAAATAAATACATAGATAGATAGGTAGGTAGGTAGATAGTCAAAGAAAGAGAGAGAAAGAGAGGAGACCTCAAACACCTTTTGGTCCATCAGTGGCTTCGCTCTGCCATCCCTGATTCATAACAACCAACCTCTCCTATAGGTTTCCTATTTTTGAAACTTCCGCCACCGCCTTGCGCGGTACTACTGGTAATTTAATTTTACCTCTGATTATGGGAAATATATTTTCCAATATTGATTTCTTTATTTATTTTATTTATCAAGATAGGTGGTCTTGGTCAAAGGAAATTTAAAAATCAAATTTCCGATAATATAGATAGATGAAAAATTGACATGGGAAAAGGCACAGAGAAGAGAAGAGTAGAAGAGAAGAGTAGAAGAGAAAAGATGATAGAAGAGAAAGAGTCAGAAGAAAGAAGATGCAGATGCGCGAAAAATGTAGGAAAGTCGCGAAATACTATATTTTTCCAATGATTTGAGGCTCTGGAGGGTCGAAAAGTAGGCTCGCTAAAGCGGCGGGTGCGGAGCCAGCTGGCCAGATGAGAGATGAAAAATTGCACTCCGTTGTGGCGCGAAGCATATTTCGAAGTCAAAATGTACAAAACACACCATGTTCGGACCACTTTTGGAAGTTGAGATGTCGAAAAAATAAACGCCGTTGTGGCGCGAAGCACATTTCGAAGTCAAAATATACAAAACACCACATGTTCGTGCCACTTTTGGAGGTTCAGATGTCGTTTCGCGTCGCAGGTGCAAGGGATTGTGAACCTTCTCAAAAGTAAGCAAATCGTGAGGGTTTTTCTATTATTTTCAACTACAACCACCACTATACCACACTACACTACAATACGCTACACTACAACTACAACTACAACTACACCTTTACTACATTACACTACACTACACTCCACTACACGACATTTAATTACATTCAATTACTCTCAATTACACTAAACTACACTACACTTCACTACACTACACTTCGCTACACTATACTACACTACACACTATATTCCACTACAATACATTGCAATACATTACACTCCACTACACTCCATTACACTACATTACACTACACTACATTCCACTACACTACGCTACATTACACTACACTACACTACAACTACACTACAAGTACACGACACTACAATACACTACACTCTATTCCATTATACTCCACTACACTACACTCAATTACAATTTACTACATTACACTACACTACATTCCACTACACTACACTAACTACAACTACAACAACAACAATACTACAGGTGCACTAGGCTACACTACACTACACTACACTAATTAGACTCCACTACACTACACTGAACAACACTGCACTACAACTGCAACTGCAACTACACTACATTGCATTACACTACAGGTTGCATATCAACGGTTAGGTAGGTTTGGGATAAGCAGCTGACTCTCATGATGCATGTTCTAACTCGATCGTTTCCCTTGCGCTCTATATATATTATAATATCTCTCTCGAGTTTATTATATATATATATGGAGTCTCC
>CAMXCT020003901.1:0-50554 GCA_947184155.2 Cladocopium goreaui
ATTCGACTTGAGTTTGGTACAGCTTATTGCTTGAGCTGGAGATACCTACATTGGTTTGACATTAAGATTACTTCTTGTGTCGTGGACACTGAACATTGTGAAGCTCATTCTCTCCAAGTGATGAGAACACAGCTAGAAACTCTTGGAGAAGAGTTTAAGCTAGCTGGAAATATCTGATGGAGAGAACCTATTATACTTTGAGTCTTGGACCTTGAGATGCATTGGCATTGTGAGGACAATGTCCACATTTGGGCATCTTATTTGTCTGAGAGTTTTGTGATGAGATGTTTCGGTATTGTGAGGACAATACCTACATCATCGTCATCGTGACCTATGGATCATATACTTGATCTTATGGTGTGCATTTTATCGTTCCTGAGATGACTTTGGTTATCTCTATGAGAACGACATTGTTTTGAGATGACTTTGGTCTACATTGTGGATTGGCTATTGCAGTGGTCGAAAGACTTCAGCGATACAACTGTATTTGGCTGACCTACATTGACAATGTCGAATAGAACATTCTATTCTCCATTGAGATTTGAAGCTGTGAGATGCTATCTCTATGTGGAAAGCTGATTTGGAGAAGGAACGTTGTGTTCTGACTATGTTTTGTATCCAGAAGAAGGTTGTACAGATACCTTGTGTGAATCACTTCGTTCTTGAGAAGTTAGTCAGCTTGTGACTAATGAGCTGGTTATTCACGTTTGGGATGAGAACCAGTTTGCTTTGAGAACTTTTGGAAGTGTTTCGATGTTTCTGAATTCATCTAGTGAAATTGAGTTTTGTAGACTTGTAGCAGCTGGAATAGTTTCAACAAACCTTTATTTGAAGAACTTGAGGTTTGTTAACTGGAAACCTGGAATCGAGTTTACCAGTTGAGACATCGGCTCGAAGGACTGGTGTCAGAAGTTCATTTAATGAACAAGAGCTGCTGTGTCACATAACTTGACATAAGACAGACCGACACAGGGAACACATCATCTCCTTTTGTTGGTTTTGTTTGTTTGCTTGTTTGTTGTGTTTCTGTTTCCCCGTGACTGATCGTGTTGCGTCTG
This sequence comes from Cladocopium goreaui, assembly GCA_947184155.2. Lineage (NCBI taxonomy): Eukaryota > Dinophyceae > Suessiales > Symbiodiniaceae > Cladocopium > Cladocopium goreaui. Next base: position 1,059 of record CAMXCT020003901.1, read on the forward strand.
GAGCGAAAAGAAGGAGCTTGACGTCAGCATGTGGGAGTCGAGGGTGAAACATTCTTTTTGACACGGTATTGCTTTAGTGTAATTAGTTTTTGGGAATTTACGCTCTGCGCTTGTGTTTGGTGTGCGTGGTTGACGTACGCGTCCGCCTGCGTAGTTCTGTAGGAATTTTGAAGAAGCGTTGGATCTGACCGCAGATCTGTGCACGGCGCTTTTTCTACAAAAATAGTGTCTCTGGATTTGTCAGAAGATCGTGCTTGGGATGTTTTGTAATATGTCATTGAAACATTGCGATGTTGTGGCAGTGCATTTGGCACCGCCATGCGGCACATGCAGCAAGGCCAGGGGAATCCCAATGCCGGACGGATCCCCTGGCCCACAGCCGGTTCGGAGCCAAGAATTTCCTTTGGGCCTTCCCGACATTTCTGAACTGGACAAGTTGAAAGTTGATGCAGCAAATCGTTTGTATGAAAGAATGGGAAAATTTGTGAAATTTTTGGATGAGAGGGGAATTGCTTGGGTGATTGAAAACCCAACCAACAGTTTGTTGTGGGAGCTGGAGTTCTTTGCATATGCAGTTGAACATGGAACATTTGCACATTGTCATGCTTGCGCCTTTGGGGGTGCCAGACCGAAGAAGACTTCCTTCCTTAGCAATAAGAGCAGTATTTCTTTGATGCAGCGTTTTTGCGAAGATGTCGAACCGCATGTGCATGAACCTTGGGGTTATAGCCCTGAACAAGGCTTCGCGACAGCAATGGAAGCCCAATACCCCAATGGTATGTGCGAACAACTTGTACGTGTTTTTGATGAAATTTGTTTGGAAAAAGGAGTCAGAGTGCAGCCCGCTGACTACAAACCTCCACGTGTCGACAAACAACCGCGTGGCAGGGCCACTCCACAGCTGATTCCGGGATATGAGAAAGTTTGCAGTGTTCTTTTAGATGCATTACCATCGACAGATGCAAAGCGTTGTTTGTGCGAGCCTTGCAAGCATGTTCCAGCAGGCAGCCGCCTGCTGCGTACCGAGAAGAAGGGAGAGAAGCTTTTGTGTGGTTTTGGGATTTTTCACTCATGCGAAACCTTTGTCGCCTTGGCCAAGACTTTGTGGCACCCTTTTGACACAGCTGCACATATGCCTGACCATTTGCTGAAATGTTTACATGAGCACCTCACAATGTCACCAGTGGAAATTGTGCGACTGCGCATACAGAGACCTAAGCTTTGGACCACCTGGGCAACAGAACTTGCAATAGTGGAAAAAAAGTACAAACAGAAGTGCGACCCTAAGGTCAAAGCTGTGCTCGGTGCCAAGCGTTTGCTTCTAATGGAAAGGGTTGCAAAAAGTATCAAGTGGCCAGACACCACACTGTTTCAGGAGATGTCCCAAGGTTTTCGTTTGGTGGGACAGGCGACGAAATCAAATGTTTTTCAATCTGGTATCAAAGCGGCTTCAATGAGTGAAGAACAATTGATGAAGGACGCCAAGTTTTTGAAGCCAGCGTTGCTTGGAAAGATACGGGCGAGCCGTGGAGATGCCCACAGCAAGGAACTTTACGAGCTCACTGAAAGTGAAGCTGTTGATAAAGGTTGGCTGTCTGGCCCTTACACTGCGCTTGAGATGGACGAGCGCTTTTCTGGGCGATGGCTTCCTGTCAGGCGTTTTGCAGTCATCCAAAAGGAAAAGCTGAGGCCCATTGACGACCTGAAAGAAAACCGAGTGAACGAGACTTTCTCGTCAACGGAAAGGGCGTCATTGTATGCCCTTGACCACCTGGTATGGGTTTCAATTTTTCTTTCGAGACTGTATACAGTCGGTGGCGAGTTCAACTTTGAATTGGAAGATGGAACGCAATTGTCTGGGTTTGTTCATAAAGACTGGATAGAAGCTGGCGTTGATTTGAAGGTCACAGCCATGGACTTGAAATCGGCGTACAAACAACTTCCTCTCAGTCCATCGATTCAGACAAAGCTGTCATTTCCTTGTGGAGCCAAGAGCACCAGGATGTGAGATGCTTCGAGTGTGCTACCCTCCCATTTGGAGCTTCAGCAAGCGTTCACAACTTCTTGAGGGTGAGTGCATTCCTGCAAGCCGCAGGTTGTGCGTTGGGGCTCTTGTGGACGAGTTACTTTGACGATTTCCCTATGGTATCTCATGCAATGCATGCCACCTCTACGTTGGCCTGCGCCAAGGGTCTCATGTCTCTTTTTGGTTTTGCTTACTCGGAGGAGAAGCTGGCCCCCTTCGACTACACTGCTGAAATTCTTGGAGTCGTCGTTGACTTGAGCAAAGCGTCGCAGAGAAAGATTTCAATCTCCAACAAACCTTCCAGGGTGGAGGAATTGGACCGTGCTTTGAGAGATATCCTTGAGTCTGGCGTGGTAGTGCCTAACCAGCTACCTTCTGTTTTGGGAAAACTTCAATATGCAGACTCCCATGTGTGGGGGCGAGCTGGCAAGCTGGCCTTGGCTGACTTGAGAGAGCTTGGACACACGGCACCTACGGCCGTACGTTTGGGTGACACTCAGATCAAGGCGTTCGAGATTCTTCAAGAGAGATTGTGCGGAGGAAAACCGAAATCTTTCATCGCAGATGACATGAAGAAACCTGTACTGCTTTTTACAGATGGTGCCCTTGAGTACGACACTGGAGAACCTCATGCAACGATAGGTGCAGTTTGTGTTTTCCCTGATGGGAACCCTGAAGTTTTCGGCAGTGAAGTTCCGAGCGCAGTCTTGGATGTCTGGAGACAAGGTGGGAAGTCCCATGTTATTGGATTGGTTGAACTCTATGCTTGCGTGGTGGCCTTGCGTCACTGGAAGAAAAGAGTATCTTCCGGAAGGGTCATCATGTTCGTCGACAACTGGCCTGCATTGGACGTGCTCGTCAAAGGGACGTCATTGCAGGAAGACTGGCGCAAACTCTTGCTCTTGTTGGAAGACCCAGCCGAAGACACGTTCCTTCTTTGGGTGGCGAGGGTTCCGTCGAGTTCCAATGTTGCTGACTTTCCAAGCCGAGGTTCAGTCCTGGAATTGGCCTTTCTAAGGCCGTTTACTTGCGTCAGCCCGAAATGCCCCATGTTAGGCACTGCTCTGTTTGATACCTTGGCTGAAGCAGACTTGGGTGAGAATCCGTTGTGAAAGATATGCCGGGATATGCAATCCCATCTTTCGTTTTCAATGCGATGAAACAATCAATGATGCAATGCGATATGGAAATCAATTTACGATTTCATTGGAGATCACCCTTGTCCGCCAACGAGAAGAAAACAGAGTTTTGCCTGAGCTGTCGATCGTTCATGTTTTCCGACTGCACTATTTTAAGTTTGTAGGTTTTGTTTAAGTTTGAGATGGTGTATGTTGTTCTCCCCCCATGCGTAGGATGCGAGAGCGTATGCGACGATGTATACAATTATATATATGTTTGATATGCACGTTGTTTACATATATGTCTGTTATGACGTATATATATTATGTGATGCACTGTAGGGACAAGGTCGTTTATAAGGTAGCAGTTAGACTTGTCTAATAGCTGTTTAGAAACTTGACCTTGCAGCCTTCTTTAGAAGGCGTCCCGAAAAAAGAAATGCCTTGAGCATCTTCAGATGTCAACCTCGGTGACAATGTTGTTACCTGAAACCAAATGCATGTTTTCTTTTTAAAACAGTTTGACACGCTGAGTATATATATATATATATACACACTACATGCCATGCACGCATATGTACTGTGTATACTCCATGAGTCATGACCACCGGAACTCTCACTCTTATAATGGGTTATGAATTTAATTCGTGTGGCATTTTACAACTCAAGATGCAGGGTTGGGTAGGGAGGGTCACCTTATGCATAGGTGAAATTTTTCATGCCCACCCTATGTACTCTGTACCCGCCCTCATCTGTATTTTTCACACATCCCTTAACCCATGGGTGAGAATCCGTTGTGAAAGATATGCCGGGATATGCAATCCCATCTTTCGTTTTCAATGCGATGAAACAATCAATGATGCAATGCGATATGGAAATCAATTTACGATTTCATTGGAGATCACCCTTGTCCGCCAACGAGAAGAAAACAGAGTTTTGCCTGAGCTGTCGATCGTTCATGTTTTCCGACTGCACTATTTTAAATTTGTAGGTTTTGTTTAAGTTTGAGATGGTGTATGTTGTTCTCCCCCCATGCGTAGGATGCGAGAGCGTATGCGACGATGTATACAATTATATATATATGTTTGATATGCACGTTGTTTACATATATGTCTGTTATGACGTATATATATTATGTGATGCACTGTAGGGACAAGGTCGTTTATACTGGATGAGAACCCCGAAACCAAGCATTGTTGAGGAAATGACTTTTTAACCCACAAAAAACCAAACATGGTTGATCCACCGATCACAATGAACTCCTGGTGGTGTGGCGCAAAGGTTGTGAGTTTACAGTGCTGAGGGTCACAACAGCTTCAAGAAGGCATTCCAACGTTAATCAGGCACTTCCTCTGACGAATGGAGGCTTGAATGGAATCACACGTGCACATTTGTCACATTGTATGATGAAAAAAATGCGACAAGGCAACGCCCATGCAGACCCCATGTCGATCGACATGTTTTGCTGCCATGGAAGTGTTCGCGGGCAGCATTGTTGTTTTTCCATGCGATATTTCGCGGTAGGTTGGTGCCCCAACATCTATCAAGTCATTGGTTTGCCGCTTTGTTTTCGCGCGGGAGGTTTACAATGATTTGAGAGGTGCCCCACAAAGGCCTTGCCCCAACTCGTGTCAGCCTTGCGTCGTTTGCTTTGCACGTTTCGTCCGTAATGACGTGCACAGCACATTTCCTACAATTTCTCGGTGTTTCTCTTGTGTGGCAGATTTTGCTTGAACAATTGGAAAAAATATGCATTGAAACACCTGGTAGCTTTTCATCGGCATTGGAAACAATCACATAATTTATTCAATCCTGACAGCAGCTGCAACGTGGTGTGATGCACAGTTGTATGCCCACGGTTTCACTCTTGTTCCATGAGTTAGCAGGAAACCATGGCAGAAACAAAACACAATTTTGTGATTTGAGTTCAAGTGCAAGAGCTGCGCAATTCATTCTGGATTTTGCATGGATGTCAATTTTGTTTCAGAACACCATGTATCAAACTATGTTGCCACCATGACATCATTTGACGCTCCTGGTTTGTTGAATTCGGAAAAATGGAACCGGAGCGAAAACTACATCACACTTCGCAAACTGGGTGCGTTCTGATGCATGCATTATGGTTCTTACTCGCAGGAATCAATATTTGTGGACATGGACCAAATTCGGCAACGTGTTCCAATGGCAAAATTCTATCACATACCGTGACATTTCCATGCAGCGAAAACACTTAAAAGTGAAAACAGTAAACAGGACATCCACCATTTTCAATTTGCACGCGCTGACACTGAATCCAATGCGACCATAGCCATGGCAGAGCCAGTTCAGCTGGCTTCGGTTCATGTTTGTACTTTGTGATGATTGGAATGATGTGAAATTGTGTTTTCATTGCTGAACTGTATAAATTTTGATTTAGCAAAAATTTTCTTGATGAAATGTCTCTCAAACAAATGTAAATGATTTGATGAAAAACGCAAAAGTGATGAAATTGAACTGCACTGTCATGCCAGGGGCCTTACACTGTCCCGAACTACGACCTTTTCGGTCATCATCATCACAGCAAACCCTTCAAGGCAGGTTTTCCACGATTCTCAAATTCTGTTTGAACGAACTTGTTACGAAATCGTGTGTGAAGTTTCAATGTCAGTTTTGTACATGGGGGGTTTGAAGTCAACGGGATTTGTGGGTTGAAGGCATCATTGCATTGAAAATCAATATTGTTATGAGGCATTTTGCAATTCTTTGTCATTGCAGGACAAATCGCACTTCGTCCAAAAAGATGCATATGCCTGAGTACTCTGAAAATGGCAAGCAAGGAAACACAACAGACTACAGACCCCTTGTTTTATCCTTTACAATGAAGTCCATGCGATGCCGTAACTAGCACAGTCTTCAAGTGTTTGCTTTGACGTCGAACGTGGACATTTGAACCTGAACTTAGATCCGCCATCCCAAGTGGTGCGACTGGCCTGTTTGAAGGATTTGTCCAATACAAATCATCCTTAGACGCTTAGAGTGGCACCAGGTGTGTTCCTAGAGAACTGCTTCAACAAATCTCACAGTCTCAAACTTTCTTGTCAGGTGTAGATTTTGTAGATCTAACATTATCCAAATTGTATATACAAATTGCCACTTGATGAACAGGCTGGATGAACCTCCTGCTATAAGATCCAGGGCAGAGCTGCAACAGGCTCAAATTATTTTGGATCAGTGCTTGTATCCAAGCATTCCGTAGGTCACCGTAGGTCACCATCTGCAGGATTGTTCCAAAACGATTTTGAAACAATGGTCTTGTTGATGTGGTTCACCGGCGCAGGCCCGCAAGCAGGGCAGAATTCCCGAAGTCAAGAGCTACGACTTTGATGGTGGGGAGAGTTTTTTTGTTGGCAGCCAAACAGTGCAGCTTCGCAAGTTGCAGGTGTTTCAAAATCTGCGAAACACCTTTCTTGAAGAATTCCACAAGATTTCTCCGTCATGCCGACTTGACCGCATTTTATTCACCACATTTTGGCCAGGTGATGGCGTCGTTGGGCAACTGGACTATTTTATAGGTAAATGCTTCGACCAAGATGCCGATGGTCGGCTCACCACCGGTGAACGCCGGCGAGCCGAAAAGGCGATCCGCGATCAGAAGCGATCTTCTGGATAGTGGCAGTTTTTTACATGTAAAAAACCACCCTCATTTCACCATCAATGGGTATAATAAACCATCAAAAATTGGGATGGTTTATTAAAACCACGGTTTGTTTGGGTTTCTCACACTTCTCAAAAAAAGGCCTCTGATCACACTACCTTGCATGAGTCACGCTGAGTCCATTTGAATCATTTGTGGACTTCAGACGTTTGAACTCTCGCTTTTCCTACTGCATTATTTTTTGATATTTTTTGTGGACACCAAGCAGCTGCATAATGGGTTTAGGGAACGATGTCTTTAAGACATCGTTCCCTAAACCCTTTCTGCTAAGTTAGCAATTCAATGCCAGGCACTTCAAAATGGTTTCTTGGACAAGTTCGTGAGGGGTTTGGATGCAACTGGTGACGTTTGCCCGGCGAGTTGATTCCAACAACAGTAGAGCAAACTGTTTGTCAAGAGTTTTCAAGGAAACTAATTGATTCATGCGCTGGAACCTGCCAACTTGCTTGCGAGTGGCCAGGTCCACAAATGCGGCCCGGTCCAGGACTGATTTGCAAGAGCTGTCAGAGCTGTCAACAGATGCAATGATTCAATCTGCACCAAAACAAGTGTTGTTGCAGAAGCAGGGTAAGATATGGTAATATGGTATGGACGAGTCCCAGGACAAACAAATCATCCCTATGCAAAAGTCGTACCATCCACACTGATATCAAAAACGATTCACTCTGAGATCAAGCAGAAGCGTGGGGTGATTTGCGGCCCCGACAGTGCCAATGAAGCTAGTGTTTCGACGTGCCCTTCGCAATGAAATCACAGGTGGTGTTCATGTCCAAGAGTCAGAGCAGAACTTGGCAGGTTTGAAGTTTTCAGGTACCCACCTCATTTCAATGCTGACAAAGTGCCGGAACACTACACCAGGACAGAATCATGAATTTTCTGCAATGACTTGCGGACTTGCGACTCCTTCAATGTCCACAAACTCAGTAACTGTCAGTAACTGTCAGTAACCTGTCAGTAACCTGTTAGTAACCTGTCAGTAACCTGTGCCTGTGCAGGACCACCTTGAAAGAGACCAGAAAAGCAGAGCTGAAGGGTGCAGGTCTGGTGCATGGTGAAAACTGGGCTGCTCGTTGTGAGCCAGCAGAGGTCTCAGATGGTCTCAGCCGTCTCAGCCGTCTCAGCCTGGCAAGCTGTGGCAAGCTGTGGCAAGCTGTGGCAAGCTGTGGCAAGCTGTGGCATGTCTGGCAAGCTTCAGTCTCTTCATTTCGAGTTGCAGACACTCAGTTTGGAAAGCAATTCAGCAGTCGATTCATATCACAGTTTCTTTTCTGTCTCATTCATCTCAATGTTTGACAGGGCGTAAAATTTCTATATTAGATGCACAGCGGCCGTATGTCGAGCAAGTGAGGTCAAAGAGCGGCAGCCCCCCAATCACGAGACGCAGCCCAGAACTTGCATGGATGCTTAGCTGTTTGGCCCAGCGTTGTGAGGCCTGTCAGATCTTGGGCAATGTTGAGGCAGGAGAAGACTCCGCAGATTAGATTGACCCATATCATTTGATGGTCATCAATTCATCACTAGGGATTGATACACTCATAAGGAATCCCTAATGTGGGATGACTCAATGACCATAAATCATCAAACCATACACCAAGTACCATGTTTTGAGCATGGCATGGCACTCAGGTCCCATCAGCCATATCCGTGAACGGGCAGAGGGCGACCACCAGGCCGTGATGTCATTGTCCAATACGCGTGAGATCTTGAAGATTCTTGAAGTACTTGGTTGTGAGCCCTTAGGTCAAACCCTGATTGTTGGGGTCACCTTTAGGGGCTTGAATCCCCATGGTGATATTCAGCATAGCTATGGAAAATCACCATTTTTAATGGGAAAATCCACTATAAATGTTGATTTTCCATAGTTATGTTAAATTACCAGAGGGTATATAGAGCATATCAAATCCTTGTGTTTCCCGCGGCTGCCAGTTGGCTCGCGTGCGTGGTGGATTGATGCCCATGAGCTACCCGGTGAACCCAGAACGTGAGTACAAGACAGCGGGTGAAGGGAGGTCCTGATGGCTTTTCCAAGATCTGCCAAGATGTTTCAAGATGCAAAAGTGAGAATCACTCGACCATTCATTTCCATCTTGTTGTTTTGCCTCCCCTCAGAGATATCTTCGTTCAGCGCAGATATTGATATGATGATATATGATGCTATCGTTTCACGCATCTTCTGTATTCTTTGTCCTGGGTTTATTTGCGATCCTATGTCTCCTTGGTCAGTATCAAAGCGAATTTTGTTGCGCTAGATTTCTCCTCGATTTTGGTCAGGACTGTGGGAATCGAACGCACGGAGGAACCCATCTTTCGGACACGCAGCCAGTCATGCCCTCAGAAGCTGCTCCAATGGAGTCGTGGTTGCTACAACCAGTGTTGAAGTTGAATGAAGCAGTGATTTCCTCGTGGTTTCAGGATTGAAAGAGGACTCTTCTTGCATTTTTTTCAGAATGGCGTTTCATGGTGTACAACAAACACAGTTTCAAGATACTTCAAGTTGATGCATCCGAGGCTTCTAGAGACTCGGAAAGAGCTCATGAAACGTGACAACGAGGAGCCTGACTGTTGATGTTTTTGCATGTCAGCGATACTTTTTTCAGCTGATTGGAAGCCACAAGGAGTTGCGAGCTCAAGGCGATGAGTACTACGTGCCATTGTCTATCCGCAATGGGGAACAGGAGGTGCCACGCTCATATGATTCTTTGATTGTTTTTGCATGTCATAACCATGGATTTTTTTAACCAACCACAGAGCGGAATTTGACCCATCACGGCTCTGCACGGTCGTCCTAGGTGAATCACCATCTCTTCCGTGAGCCAAGGGAAGAGCCGCAGACTTTGACGAAAATGAAGGACAGTGGTCATTAGCTGACCTGTAGAGTAAGCCATAGCAATGCAGGTGCATGTAGGTCTGCCAGATGGCTCGATCCGTTGATCGAGCGAGATTTTTTTCGCAGGATCAGAGAAGGAAAGACAAGGCATTTCCAGCCGGGATTGTGCTCAGCTCCGTTGAAAGGTGTTTGATTTGGTGGCTTTACACATGAAGCAAGACCCAGAAGCCTGGTTGATTGGTTACTAACATGGGTTACGCTACCCAGGGATATTGGGGATCATCGAACTGGGAATCCATATCCTGAATCCATAAACCTAATAATCATCCCCATGATGATCCCTATCCCTCAAATCTTTTTTCATCTTCATCAACCAGTCTATTGGGATTTTACAGACCCAAATAGCCTGGATTTCTTCGATCGGCACGAGCCTTGTTCAGATGGAGTACGACATGACGCACTTCAGCTTTCCAAAAGCCTTCCCTCGGCAGTGCGCAGCGGTTTTTTTTAAATGAACTCATTGGGCTCAATAAGCATCAAAGTGGGATATTTTTAACCAGCCAAAATGGGATATGATACAATGGGATATCATTGGGATATCATTGGTGAGATGTGATTAATGGGATATATCTATCACCAACAACATTGGAGTGTGCCTTTTAAAATGGGGCATCGCAAAAAGAAACCCAAGTTTCTGGCAACTTTCATGGGGAAAATGATACCTGTCCGCAGGTACCCCAAATATTCCGACCATCCTGACATCCCGTTCTGGGTAGCGAGCCAAGAAAGGTAGCACATGGCACGACATTAAAGCCGACTGGACCGATTATGACAGATAAGAACGTGTTAAACTTGATGGATCCTTTGAAGTGTTGTCTGAAGTATTCCATGCCGGCAGCTGAGCAGCCCAAGGTGTCCAATGCTGAGAGTGCTCGTATTGGAGAGGCTCCACCAAGGGCAATGCCAAGGTACGCCTTTTCTGCAGACCTGCCTGTTGAAGTTAACCAACGCAAGTTTATTCACAGAAAGGTATGGCTCCATTGAGAAGAGCACACGGAAGCATTATTAGCCTACTTTTGGCTTGAGAATCGGATGTGATGATCTCAAGACTCGAAGCTTTTGATCTCAAGTTGCATTGCATACATATATATATATAAATAATATCTCGATAATGTCTAATAAATCAAATAGATGCATAGATTAAGTGAATAAGTGAGTATACACATTTTTTCTAAACTCGAAATCCCAGTTGCCCGGCGCAGGACCATCAGTGAACCCACCTTCAAGGTCACAGAACTTCCTTATGGCGATGAACCCAGTGTCAGCTATGACAACATCGCAGGCCGAAAGCAGTGCAGTCGTGGATCCCAACAAGCTCCTTGCTTTTGATGATGTCTAGCAAAGAATAGACCTGAGCTTTTAATGACAATGTCTAGCAAGAATGGTTCAAATATTGCCCCAACATTTGTTTGTTTGTTGTTTGTTTTCTTTTTTCTGGCGTTGGAATTATTTGGCTTGTGGACACGCTGCATTTTTTTGGTGCCTAGCTGCATCCTGGCAGATTCTGGAAAAGAGCTGGCTGCGGGAAAGTTCTCTACCAAGCAGGTGGATGTATCATCTTGGGAGGTTTTCTGGGATTCCTGGATGCTTGTTACGCTAGTCCTTGGACACACTGAAGAGTGTTTCAGTTCCCTTCTTAAAGTCATTCAAGCAGATGTGGAAGGAATAATCTTGTTTTGAATTTGGTTTTCTCTTTAAATCTTTCGACATAAATTGATGAAAGCTGTGGTGCTGTGGTCCTGTGGTCTGTATATAACTTGCAGTACTTGCAGTCAGAGCAAGCGCATTGTGACAGATGACTCTGGGAAGTAAGACGGTGAAGCGGTGGTCTACGGATATGCTGGAGCGCGGGCAGGCTGAAGCTGCTGAAGCAGCTGAGGGTTGTAGGGTTGTGGAGCTTTCCATGATGACACCGAGTAGCCGAGTAGCCTTCGGTAATCAACCATGGCTAGGTGGAAAACCCCAACAAAATGGAGGTTTTACTGGGAAAATCACAAACGAAATCGGATTTTTTCAGCAAACCATGTTTGATTACCACACGGTAGCTGAAGCTATAGCACCTGAGAGGACAAACCTTTGGCGGTAGGAGCAGGTTTTGCAGCAGCGAAAGTCCTGTTGAATTTCCCGTCTGAGCCAGGCACGAAATCAGCCGCGGCTTTTTGACAATATCCGACCAGCGGGGATCCTCAATGTTGGGTTCACTGATCAAGCAAAAGCTGCCCCCCCCCAAAAAAGGCACCTTATTGACGATCCTGCCAATAATACTAATCATCATAGTAACAATATGTAACAATAATACTAATCGTCATAGTAACAATATGCAACAATAATGATATATAATAATAGTAATAACAATGATCATAACAATATATAACAATAACAAAATTACTTGTTTTTTTTCCCCAAAGAAAGTGACAAAAAACCCATCGCCGGGAGGTACGCATTGGTTCCAAAGATTTGGAGCCATTGGACTTGACGTGCGCCAGCTGTGTGTGGCATAGAGTTCCATTTTTTCAATGGATTGGTTTAAGGGAAAATCTACAGGAAACCCATGGGTTTTTACCATCAAATTGATCGGGCTTTCCTGTATGATTTTTGCGCTTGGAGTCCATTGGAGTCCCACCCAGAACGTCATCTTGACTCTGCCAAGATGCGAAGAAATATCTCCACAACAATGCATAAGCAGTGTCTGTATGAAATGTGACCAGCTGCAAGAATTGGTCCTACGTGTCCCTTGGTTGTCCCTTGGTTGCTATGATCGGACTGGCTGTTTGGGAAAGGTTGGCCGAAAGTCCCTGAGTCACAGGTCCTCCTTTGAGCCCATCAGATCAGCGGCACTGCGCCGGCAAGCGGAAGAAAGGAAGCGGGTCTGCCTGGCGCGGTTTGAACCATGTGGGGACCTTTTCCAGGACAGGCATCAAAATCACCAGAATGGTGGTTCTTAAAATGGGGGATCCCCATTTTATCATATTTTATCATAGTTTTCAAGACCTAAAATGGTGTAATGACTTGGATGATTTGCGGGGTAGCTCCATTTTAGGAACCTCCAAATGATGTCTGTGAAGAAAGGACGTGAAGGCTTAAGGAGTCCGGTTGACGCTTCAAGTGGTGCCAAACATTGAACCGCCAGATGGCTTCCATCCCCAAGCGCAGCCGTCTCTACGTGGATCCTAACGAGGCGGGTGCCAGAGAGGAGTCCTGGAAAGCGTTCCAAAAATGGGCTCATACCTTTCAAACGTCCACTGGAACTGTTTTTTTTCCCATAGATTTTCAGACAAACCCAGCTGAAAATCTGGTGAAGAAAGACATCTCTCGTTTCGATCTGGTGCAGGAACCGAACCTGAAAACGGTGGCCTCACATGGCAATGGTGGGCGGGTCATGCCTTCAGACTGGATCAATCCTTTCTGTTGAGAGAGTCCATTTGAGTTGCTGGAATCAGAATTTGAGAAAATCTGGTTTGTCTGGTTTGTCTGCTTTGTCTGAAAGGCTTAAACGAGATTGTATCTGAAAGAAAATTAAACCAAGAGTTTGTCTTTTGGATACAGGCTTAATTTGCATACTTTGCTTTTCTCCGAGAAAGAAATGAAACACAATTTGGACTCCTGCATGAACCTCATGAGAAAAAAGGTTTGCCGAGTTTTGCATTTTAAATCGCCGTTCGCGTTTGTCTCCAGCAGCTGCAGCTTGAGTTTTTATATATTAGGTATTGATTCTGCAGGAAATTATTGCACGCATTTCTTCATCTTGGGAGCCAGATTCTGCTAGGGCTCCTTCATTGACTCCTCAGATCATGGCTCTGGGCCTCGTGTGGAGCGATGGGGTTGCGATGTTTCCTCCGCAACGGTTGCGGTGATTGTGGGGTACTGATCAAGATTGGTTGCGGATTATCATGGATCATCCAGCAACATCCAGCAACCCGCCAATTGTTCTGATACGCCAATTTTGACCCATGGTGATGGCACCCAAATGGGTCTTGTGGGACTGGAAGTCGGGCTGCAGGAGCCACCAATGTCCGCAACTTCAGCTGCGACCAGGATGGAAAGGGTGTTTGGCAATGGGATGCAATGGGCGCAACTTTCAGCATCTTAGAATCTTGAATCGCTTGGATCCAGAAGCATGCAGGATGCCTTCACGTCGTCCCCTTGGGAATGATATGCGGCCTCCAGTCAGTTTGGGTGCCAAGCTTGCAGTAGCAGTACAGAGCATTTTCACGTGGGCAAGGAATTCCCATGGAGAAAGACTTCCCATGGATCCTAAAGTCTAACGAGTCTAGTGTCCAAGTTATATATTTCCTTTGCACACACACATATATATATATAGATAGTATACATACATATACATAAATAATATATATATATATACATATATATATATATATAGATAGATAGATAGATAGATAGATAGATAGATCGATAGATAGAGATCCTTAGATCTTCCGCATTTCGCCTGGTTGTTGTTTTCTGTGCGTTTCCCTCTGCCACCTTAACCCGAACTGAGTTGAGTCGCCCAAAGAGCCGAGGAGCGACCAGTCTTGGGATGTCTTTGAATCTGTTGAAGCAGCAATTTAGCCCTTAAGAAATGGTGCTTCCACCTTCAGCGCCAGGATCTTTGGGACTCAAAACATGACCCGGCCACTTCAGGCCGTTGGAACCGTTGGAATGAGGGCCGCGTGAGTTTTTGATGAGTTTTTTGCATCATATTTTTTTTTGCTTCGCATCGACGCATCGCTGTCATCAGTTTCACCTTACGAAACCTGACCCCAGATCTCGTTGTGCCAGTCCGGTATTCGCTGTGGTGGTTTCCAGCATTTGGACGGCACGTGCAAGACCTCAGAGTGCGAGACTTTGAAGCCTCGAGCCATTGAAAGTCATTCTATTAGAATATATTAATAATATAGATTTATATATAATATATTGTATACCAACTAAACCAGAATCGCAAGAATTCCTACAACTCTTCCAAAATCGTACAATTTTTTTAGATTCTCGCAACTCTCCGGTTGTATCGGGAGATTCCTGCAATTCCCAAAAATTCTTGCAATTCTCCGGTTGTATCAGGTGATCTTTTTTTTTAAAATTTTTATAGATATTCTCCAAACCACTGTTCCTCTTTCCGCTTCCTTTTTCCCTCATTCACCATCTTCACCATCATCCACCAGATGGCGCCGTAGCGATGCCAAGTAAAGGTCATATGTTCTCTGAACGGTGAGACGAGGTGAAACCCGACGAGAAAACCTAGATATCACTCCAATGAAGGACTCATCTATTTGAGTCGCATCCACTAAAGGTGACTCACACCATTGGTGTGTCGGGCTAAATTGTTTCAAAAATTTGAATGTATGGTACAGCATATGCGGTTTACAGTGAAGCGGGAACCGGGGTTCCAAGCGTTCAAGCGAAATTTTTGCCAAGCGATTCTGCGCTCGAAGCATCAGAAGACCCTGATCCGAAATGCTGGATGCCTCCTCTGAGCTCAGCCAAGCGCCCAAACGGTACAGCTGCCTGAAGACAAAGTTGATGCTTCGCCTCAATTCACAAGCCGCCAAAAAAAATTAAAACAATTTCTGCCAACACTTGCAGCCATGGCTACTTTCATTATTTAAAGCGAATCATATTTTATCTTACCTTCACTTTTGCTATTCCAACCAAGGTTGATTTAATTAATCTAAATTCCCTACTTACACTATTTATTTACAGCGAAACATATTATATTTTACCTTCACTTTTGCGATGTTCCAACCAACATTGATTTAAATAATCTTAATTCACTACTTACACTCATATTTTTACAGCGAAACATATTTTATTTTACCTTCACTTTTGTGATGTTCCAACCAACGATAGCCAACATTAATTTAATTAATCTAAATTCATAATGTTTTAATCATAGTCCTAAACATAAAATCAGACATAATCAGACTAAATATTTAATTTATCGAATTTATTTTTTGGGCAAGGCTCGTGGCCAAAGCAATGAGAGGGATTCGGCTATCCTCTTCTCCCAGTTCAACCACGATGTCATCTTGGAGAAATGACTCCATCCATTCCTAACTTCCACTGGATGAAAGCAAATATGAACAACAACATACCAAGCTTTGTTAAAGTTAAAAGTGTGGAAAAAAGTTTTGGGGTCTACCATGCCAGGTTTCAAGCAGCAAGGTAGTCGTTGCACCTTTCTGCCAACCACCTTCTGGCCAGTCAAGCCCTGATTTGAAGCCTAGGCTATCTCTTCCAATCTTCATCAAATACGGACGTTCCTTAGCATTTTGCTCTGCTTTGAACATGGAAAAGGCATGTAAGTTTAACGTGCCACTTCAAGATTTCAGGGTTCCAAGACTTTACTATGGAAACCACCAAGTATCATTTCGGAGCTTGCAAAACGTCAGCCACATAGTCGTCATAGAAGCAAACCTGCTTTCGACAGAATTTCCAGGGAAAAGGGTGGAACACTGCTGGAGCACCACCAAGCTTGAAGCCACAAAGTAGCGACCTGCACCAAGATGCCAATTATGAAATATATCTGGCCGCAAGATGAAAGGTCGAAATTGAGGCTCTGCAGGCAGATCTAATATCCATGGTGACAATGTCTCCCAAGGTGACAAAGCCTGAATGCATCAGTGGTAGATGAGCACACCATGAGACAACCATGCAAAAATCTGCAAAAGGCATTCTTTCAACAAGGCAAATCCAAGACACTGCTGCGCTGAACATCGTTTCCTCAAATCGAGGAGCTTCGGAAACATCAGTGAATGGGATATTATCATATCCAGCCAAACAAAGATGGCACACCCCTTCCGATTGCATGTTGGACTGTCCCCTCTTCGGCGCTCGCCTGAAATGGCGGTGCAACCGTCCACATTCGATCAAGAATGGCCAATCACCTTTGATGCCCGTGACAGCCAATCTTAGGACCATGGGCGCGCCAGGAAGCCCTACATCCACACCAGTTTTCATGGCAACGAGCAAGTCGCTAGAAACCAAGCCCATCCCCTCATCCAGACATTCAGGATGATCAGCGTAAGTCTCACGAAGAGCTGCAAACGCAAGCCAGCGACAAAGTTCCTTGACAGGTCATTTTACTTCCAGGAAAATATATGTTGACACTAGACCCCAATAAAGCGAAATTATCAAATTAATCTGTCACTAAAATCTGTCAAGACACTGGGGGCCCTAGCCTGGAGTGAAGTAAAGGCCGATGCTCAAACATTTTAACAGTGAACAAACATTTCTTGGGGCAAAGGTTCAAAATTTAAACTGAAATTAAGCTGCAGCCACATGTTCAATCGCTGACTGGCGATTTGCTTTTCCAGAGGTTGCTCAACAGACTTGCTGGTGCCACATCCAAGTACAGGGCTCCAGCTGAGCACCATGATTGGAGCTTTCCTTTTACCTGGAAGGGCCAGAAAGCAAGGATTTGGAATTTAAGACATGTCATACAAAACCACATTTGAATCAATCAAAAGCCAAGGTGCTTCGACCTTCATCTCCATGAAGTTTGATGGGTAGAGTTCTAGCCAGCTCTTCATTGGAAAGGATTTCAAAAATTTCATGCCGGGGAAATAAAGACCGATACCTCGACCAATACGTTCGCAGCATTTGCTCCGAGGAAGGCAGGTCCTTTTCTGGAAGGATGACATCTAAGCGGTCCCATCCATGCAGCATTTTCACCAAATCAGTTGGCTTCAGCCATGGATAACCTCAGGTTTTCAGAAGCAGTGAAAATTCGAAACATCCAGCCATCTAGCATCAAGGGCTACATTCTTTTCATCTCCCATCAACAAATAGTGCCATGTCACTTTCATTGTCGCCGACCTTCCCACAACTCACAGGGACAGGCGCTCGGAGAGCCGCACTATCAAGGGCTTTGAAGCATTCCCTTGCCTGGGGTGTGACCATGATCATTCTGGAAAGCTATGGGAAACTACACAATCAAATTTGGGGGTATCACAATATATGACACAAAAAAATAATCCAGCTAGAGGGACAGCATGGGCTGAGCCTTTTGCCAACCTTTCCAGCACGCGATCGTTTCTTTGAAAGCCCAAGCGTGCATCGTCTTCCAATATCGCCTGCGCGTGTTCTGCCAATTGAATAGCAGGAGCCTCAGTTGCAAGATTGGCTTGAAGCGCCAAACCAGGAAATTCATAAATCTATATAACTTAAACTCGAGGATCAATTTAGGTTAACTTAACTGAGTTTCACTTAATTCTGTTTAGTTTAATTTAAGCTTAATTGACTTTAACCTAATTCTGTTTAGTTTAACTTTAGCTTAATTGAGTTTAACTTAATTCTGATTAGTTTAACTTAAGCCTTAAGCTTAATTGAATTTAACTTAAATTAACTTACTTCATTTTAGTTTATTTGAATTTAATTGAGTTTAACTTAGTTTAATTTCGTCTTACGTAACTTAATTGAGTTTAACTCAATTAAATGTAGTTTAATTTATCTCAACTTAATTCAAATGAGTTAACTTAACTTGAGCTGAATTAGGTGCTTACTAGGCAAGCTGGCTCAACAGATTCACAGAATGCCAGGCCAGCTGGTCTTTCACCATTGACCTTAATTTTAAATGAATGCTCATTTTCAATGCTGCTTCCGTTAAAATTAAGTTTGGCTTAAATGATCATTTAATTCAAGTCAAAGATCATAATTTTCAAGTTAATTGGGGTAATTAAATGTTCAAGTTTATAACTTCAGCTTATAAGTTAATTCGAGTTAATTTAAATTAACCTTATAGCAATCAAGGCTCTCCTCTGGCAAGGCTGCTGGCCAGGCTTGAAGCAGTGCGGCTGGGGCGAAGGTTGCGAGAGCTCTTGCGCTTCTGCACCGTTCCTGGCTTGAAAATAGTACATGTTTTTTTTGGGGGGGTTTTGGTCATGCATGTGGTGCATGCAACCAAAGCATGCATGCACTGGACCTTTTTTCACTTCTCGCCAAACCTTAAGATCGATAGTCGCGAAATCTCAAGATGCACACTCCCGCAGAGTATTCTGCAGGTTGGTGCCATGAATCCCCTTTTCCCCTGAAATCTAAGTTCGCCAGAATCAGTCATAGGGTCAAGTCTCAGGATGTGGCCCCCACCCCAATTAGACATCAACTATATTGAATATGGTATATTGTAGCATTGCCAATTTACTTTTATGGATTTTGGTGGGCATTGACAGGGCTGAGACCCCCTAAACCCTGTGACAGCTCCAACACTCGCCTGCTGATTTCAAGCATGAAGGTGCTATGGCAACTAGAGTACTGTACGTCACACATAGTTTCTAGGCTCCCTTGGCCTTGGCTTTGCTCCTGCGTGTGCTAGCCTTTGCCTTGGGAGCGGGTCCTTCGTTTCCTTCATCTCCAGGGGGTGCCCCATCTTCGCGCTTTCTCTTCTTGAGTTCAGTCAGCAGCAATTTGTAGGTATGTTCTGCGGCCATAATCTTCACACACCTCAGTTTGTGGTGATGTTCGTGGAACCCCAAAAACCGAAGCTATTGAATTCTTGGTCGGCCCGTTAAATCCCAAATTGAGGTATTTAATTTCTACAATACAAGGAAACCCAAATTTGAAGCATTGCCATACTCTAGCATACTGGCCCTCCTTATCGCTTCTTAGAAGCCAAATTTTAAAGGGCACCTGAGCCCGATGGAAGTTAGCATTACCAAACCATCCCATTATCAGCCGCGACTCAATATAGAAAATTATAACTCATTTGATTTTTTTTTTGCAAAATAAAAATTACTACTGTCCCAGAATGGCGCCAAGGAGCGGATCACGAGCAGTGGCCTTTGCGACATTGATGTCCGCAAGGAGCCTCAGGGTGGCATGGGGTGGACCAATGTTGTATTGTTGGCAGGGTCAATTAAGTTAAGAATTATCTTATAGAATGTCAACCAAATTATTTTAAAGCCAGGAAACTTATCCATTGGACCATCGTTGTTGTCCAGACGTAGCTGGACCTCCGCCAGTGCCAAGAAAGCGGACTCAAAGGAGGAGAGCACATGCTTCATGTCCGCGCAAAACCTTAGGCAGCAGCACTTTGTAGATCTTAATGCGGGCTTCACACTAGCTAATACTAGGTGTCAACCTACCATATCTTCCCATTTAAAAATTATATAGGGAAATAAAATTCAATCAAACATTCGTAGACTGCTGCTGGGCAACTTCTTCGACCTCTCATTGGCACTCTCATCAATCATTCCCAGCCATTGCACCACTTGCGATGCTTTCTGGTGGACCGAATCGATGAATTGCCGCAGATTCTCCTTTGTGTCGGCTGGGCCGTTCGCTTGGAGTGCTCCTATCTTCCCCCTCTCGCCTTCCTCCACCCCACAGGAGTCAACCAGTGCCATTTGCTCCAAAGGTTTCTTCGGCATGTCCTTCATGGTTCGTCCAGTTTGTTTTATGCCAGTCTTATTGAAGATGAACATATTTGACATTCAGGATTAGATTAAACATGATTATAATTAAACCTAGCGAGCTCATTTTTGACTCAAGACTTTTCCTCGGGTGGCTTCTCATCACTCTGAAGCCAGCGCTCCATCTCACTCCTTTTCACCTTAACGGTGTCCGCCGTCTGGACGAAGAATTCCATGATGTTGGGATCGTATTTGAAACTCCTAGAGGGTGAAAACCACTCTTAAGAAATTAAATTGCGTGGGTGCATGTTATGAGCTGCATTCCTCATGAGAAAATGTTGGTCTAACATGTGCAGCTGATAACCGGTAAGGTGTCATAGGTAAATCCCGATGATTCATGTTCTTTCAACAACAAAGTCCTCGTCAAGACGCTGGGAAATCGGAGGCAGTATGCCTTCACTTTGGAGATCAAGGCCCTGAGTAGGCTGGCCGATGAAGTTAGAATCAAAATCAACATTTAAGATCGACTGATTTTAAGGCCGCCAACTTAAAATTATAGATACTCATAAAGGGCACTTTGATGCACATCAAAGGAACCAAACTTAATTGTAATTAAGGCGTCAGACTTAAATTATGGTAAAACAAAAGATGTCTGAATGCATCTAATCCAGGCACGACGAGTAAGACAGTTCTTTCTGCATCTTCTCCTCGGTGTACCACCCTCCTTCGATTTCTTCCTCCTTCATCCGTTGCTGCTCCTTGATGTGGAGGACTTGACTCTGAAATTCCGCCTGCAGGGCTGCAAACACAAGGGCTGCTCATTTAGATGGACTTAAGTTGTACTAATCCCTATAGTTCTTGCTGGAAAGTCTGCCTAACTGCATGCTGCTAATTTGCAAAACACTTTTGGCAAAACCTGTCCCGAACAGCTGTTCATGTTCGGTAGGAGCTGTCCATGCCACAGCTTTTCATGCTACGCACCAGGGCCAGCAGAAGCATATCCCGGTTTCCAGAGATCCATTGCTCATGGATGGAAGCATCGACGTTCAACTTGCCAGCGGGCGTCTTCTGACAGAGCCTTTTGAGCCGCATGTATAAAGCATGCGGAGTCAACTCCTGACAGGGTTGAACTAGTTGAATTTTGAAATTAACAATTTAGTTCAGCAGAAATTTTACTTATCATATTTAAAAAAAACCACATTGTTGTACACATGGTCTTCAGCAAGACCCCTCCTCACCACTTAGATCCAATTGCTCGGCCAGACTTTCCTCCCCTTCTTGGATCTCTGTCTCGCTGGGTGCTGGTGGAGCAGAGGCAGCACCTGCTTTGGCAGGTGTGCTGCTGACATCAACAGATGCCTGGGGAGGCGAAGATGCCGGGGCAGGCAACCCATTGATAGGTCCAGGTGCTTTAGCAGGCACCGCCTTACAGCTCACAGAAGGAGCTGCTTTCGGGCTCACTTGGCTCACTTGGCACGGCGGAGACTTTGCAGCAGATGGCTTGGGCAACCCTTCCTTTGCCACAGGTGGTGGCGGAACCAAAGGCTGCGATGCCTTCACAGGTGGGGAAACCAGTCCACCATGAGGCAATTCCTCAGGTGCCTTGGGCACAGGACTACTAAACAACTTCTTCGGTGTAGGTGTATGCAAGGAATCTGAAGTCCTCTGCTTCTCCATCGCAGCAAGTTTCTCTGCCATCTCCTCGTATCTCTGCTTCCAAATTTGAGCTTCAATTGCAGCCGGGTCAACCTGCGGAGCAGGCTCTGGAACAGCACTGTGAGCCTTGTCAGTGTTGTCAGGCTCTGCAAAGTCATCCAGGCGCAGAGTTCTGGCATGTTTCAAAGCTTCGAGATCCATCTGGTCCTCCCGTTCCATGTCGTCTCCGCCATCCATCTCATCGTCGGAAATTTCTATCTCTTCAGCTGCCGTTTCCAGCACCTGGCAGTGAAATGAGGGATTAAGACGAATTCAATTTAATTTTAAACCGAATGTTAAATTATGTTAAAAGCACTTGAATGAAATTAGACCTTAAAGCATCACAGGCTGATTGTTGCAATAGGATATGTTGGTTTCTCCCCAAAAAAGGCCTTATCATCAGATGGTGGTTCCACCTTTGCCGCTAGCATGGCAGGAGATCCGAGCGATGGAGCTGGAGCAGGAGCATCAGAGCGAACTGGAGTTGCCACCGGGGCTGATGGAGCAACTGCGCCTTCATCATAGGTCCTGGCCTGCAAGGTCAAATTAATTTAAGATACATTGAGTTAAATTGCATGCGCATGCCTATAATGATTATGATAATGAAATCAATCTAATTATAATTAATACACGAAAACTTAATCTTTAGACTTTAAACGTCATGTAACACAATGGTTTAAGATACATTGAGTTAAATTAAATGCGCATGCCTATAATGATATTGATACTGAAATCAGTTTAATTAATTAATACACGATAACTTAATCTTTAGACTTTAAACGTCGTGTAACACCATGGAATCAATGTTGTAGAATGATTTTGATTTTCAATTCAGGGCCTTGGGTGGGCACAGCTTGTCCATCAGCATTTGCTCTTGTTCCTCATATTTGACATGGAGCCACCTCTCCTTACATGTGTCGGACCCAAGGGGGAAAAATAGCTCAACATTTTTCAAGACAAACAATATGGGATTATTAAGGTATATTATATAACGATTTCGAGAGCAGCAAGTGTAAATGTTTCCCGTCAATGTTCATTTTGGGTTCAAAGCGGTGGCAATACATAACATGTTGACAGTAAAATAAGCGACTAGCATCCACCTGTGCCACATGGGCACCCAAATCATGGGAGTCGATCATTTTGTCAGTTTCCTGCCGGAGGGCTTTAAGTTAACTTGGGAATCCAGAAAAAACAACAAGATAGAAGCCCAAGCAGTTAATAATGCTATTCCCAAAAAATACTGCAACAGTTAAAAATTGATATAAGCTAAGTTGACACTGCAACCCTAGTCCCTTCCTACAGCGTTAGCACCAAAAGTTCAAAATTGCAGATGAAATAAAACAATACCAACGCTAAAAGTGACCATCTTCTGAATGTTGAACCGTGCATTTTATAATCTATATTAATTATGGTCTTGCCCCATCTCTGAGCCCTATATATGCATGATTTGAACATTTTTTTTCAGCAGCAATCTCGAAACTAGATAAATAGCAGGTCCTGCAAGAGCCTTTCAATGTCAGCTGCATTAAGATCCGAGGTTTCGCCAAGAAGATGGTACTTCTCTTTCACCACCATGTCGTTCAGCGAAGGAGCAGGCATCTCGTCGACAACCTGCGCTGCTCCTCGGACAAGTTCAGAGCAGCTCCAAGTCCGGCTTTGCAGCCTTGTGCTCATTACAGCTAGCTAGAAGCCAAAAAGTCTACAGAATCACATCAGTTATTTAGATTATGGGCGGCTCAAGTTCAAATACGGTCCAAAACATCCAACTAATGCACTTTTATACTTATGGTGCTGCCAATCCATGAAATTTCCAGCACATAGGTGTGTTAATGCAACATTTTCAGACTCAGAGAACTAATTTGTGCACATGTGTAAAAACTGAATTCCTGCAATTTCTCCGCCCTTTCTCGCAACTTTTTCTCGCAACTCCTCCGCATATTCTCGCAACTTCTCCGCATATTCTCGCAACTAGTCCGCCTCCGTATGTATCTGGAATTTCTCCGGATGTATTTTTTAATTTCTCCGGTTGTATTTGCATTTTCTCCGGTTGTATTGGGAGTCGTTGGTTTTACTATGTTTTTCCAAGAAAGCACCACTGGAGTCGGATTATGGTTATATTGAGGTTGGAAATGCATCTTTCCATTCCTGGGGCAATCTAAGATGGATAGAGCCCCTCAAATACTTTACAACATCCAAAAGGGATGCTTCCGACCAGTTGTCTGGTCCCATTGGCATCGCCCGAAACATTGAAATGGCATCGGGTTCTCCATCTTGTCCATCAAGTGGTGGGCATCCAGTAGAGCCAGAACGGAGCTTTGGCAAGTACCGCATAATCCGAAGTCCAAAGGCTATAGGATACGACCTCATGTTCAAAAAAAAAAAGAGCCAGGACCAGGATCCTAAGGTGGGAAAGAAGCCCCTGGTGCTTTGCAATCAACTGAGTTTCTAACTGGGTGCTCTTGAGGGCCTTTTTGATGCCTTGGAATTGAACTTTTCCATCAGGCTTTCTCACCTTCTTTGTCGTTTTCAGCACACACTTTACCCGAGCTGATCTTCGTAGGGTGCCACGGTCAAGGATGTGGATCTCTCTGCTGTTGCTCCATGCACGGTGCCTCTTCCTAAAGTCGAGAAAAATGAATGGGTTTAAAACAGATCTATTTTAATTTTAAAGATATGAACGAAATATGAAAGCACGTCTTTTTGGAAACACCTGAAAACACATTTTCCCACTAAACACCATTCAATCGACAGACAAGCATCGGAGACAATGCACCGTAACGCCTGCTCCACCAGCCAACTCGCCACACTTTCAGCCAGCGAACTGCAAGGAACTTCTCCCATCGAGGGTACCAAACCAGCCTTGAGCTGGCAGGTTGTTCAATCATCCAGGTTCCGAACAGGCACGTGGTAAGCATGCACAAAAGTATAGTACGGCTCAGAAGGCAGTTCCCTTCCTGCAAATTGTTTTTGGGTCCCAGGAAATTATAAGTACCCAGACTTGAAATTAAATTGATATTAAATCCTATATTTACGATTTTTAAGGGCTTCGGCTTAAAGCTTTGCACAAAAAGTATAGCTCCTGAACATACTTCAAGTCCAAACGCCCAAATGGCATGGTGGGGCTCCGCAAGCTAGTTGCAATATTGATTGCTGAGAACGATGTGCACACCACAGCGAAGAGAGCAAAGAATCCCAGTGGATCAGCATTCAGCAAAACCCAAATGCCTAACCTGGCATGACCAGAGTTGAATTTAAAAATTGTACCTAATTAATTCAGGATCCTTTTTGAAAAGCACAAGAACAATTTAATCCATGATTAATGCATTGCAAGACACGCCAAGCCAGACGGTTCGAGCATGTCAAAGGCATTCTGCTTGTGCACCCGAGTGGTTCTTTTGCCATATTCCACATCCAGCTGCGCACATGCAACCATGCCATACTTTGCTGTTTTGCCAACATGGCCGTCGCCAGCAAAAAATTCACATACCTGAAAGGCCTGCAGGGACTGAAACAAGCGAGCTAAACATTATTAACTTCGAAGCTGTTGCCATGTATTTTATTTTGATTTTTAGACCCCAGCCTGCGGCACTGTCGGCATACCCCCGTGGTAAAATACCATCACCACCAGCATGATGAATGCCTTCAGGGATTGAACTGCATCATTGAAATTAAATGCTAGTGTTCGGGTTTACGGGTTTACTTTTTTCTTGAAGATGACCTGGCCTTTGGACACTGCATCTTCATCAATCTGATTACGAGCTTGTTGAGATCTTTCCCAGTTGGGACAGCATGGTGACGCGGCATGGCTCGCTAATTGATCTCTATTAGTGCGATATTACAGCCCAGACTTATCTTATTTTGTTTTGAGGAGGCAACACTTGAAGACTTTACGCAGTAAGAAATGCTTCTGAATCGCCACAGCTCCTTTTAGTTTATGAATGTTTATGAAACTGATCTGGATGATGGAAGATCTTGAGCCAGGTATGCTCTATAGGCCTATTGGTTTTCAAATTCAAGTCACAACATGACTGAAGCCATTTTATTGCTACTATTTTTTTTTAGTCCCTTAAGATTTTAAAGGATAAGATTACTTTACAGTTTTGCACTTTAATCCAATGTGTCCTGTGGTTCTACCCAAGGTTATTAAACATGCTGGGCTCACCAAGTCTCGGCCGCAAAGGTTCACAGCGCACAGCAGCATCTCCAGCACGCCCAGAACGCCGGCATTTGGCCGCTTGTTTGACCATGCCTGCAGGCAGGTGGGGGTGGGATAGCAATGGCTCCTGGAGTTTAAAATATGATTGAATACTAGCGTGTCGGCCGTCAGCATTTTTTCCTCATAGCAGGCCGAAGGTGTGGAGGAGATTGCCAACCAGATTGGCTCAGTTCTAATTGCAGCATCAACCCCATTTCACCAGAAGCAAAATAAATTTAAAGTTGGGTGATCCTACAGGGCGTAAGATTGAAGCTTTTACTTAATTAATTAACTTAAACAAATTATTATTCTGGGTTGATGCTCATCGGTGGGACTTTCGTCTGCTGCGGTCCCTCCGCTCTCTATGTCGATCTCTATCATGAGTCCTCCGTCGGCGGGAAGCTTCAGGTGCATCTGGGTCAGGTTCTTCCGAAGGCTCAATCACAGGTGCCCGGTCAGAACTCCCAGCTGTGGAATGTGGTCGAGGTGCTTCTGCAGGTCCTTCTGGTCTTCCAGGCCGTTCTACTGCTCCAGCATCTTCTGTCGCTGGTACTGCATGTGGCACAGAAGCTGCAACTGCAGGGTCAAAGTAGAACCCCTTTAAGGGCTCGATGTGACTGATTCAAATTAAAATCAAATATGTCCAAAAAAAAAAACATTTTGATATGCTGACCTGGAGAAAGCATCCCATGCTCATGCATGTAGCGGAGAAACATCAGTGCGGTCTGGGACTCTGGACTTCCTGGCCGAAAGCCGCTGACCATCTCAGCCAAAGGATTTGATCCACTGGCTGGGCCTCCAGATGGCACACCCCCAGGCCCAGTCACATCTGGCTCCCGATCCTGATCATCTCCTTCAGCACCTGCATGATGTGAGGGGTCTCTGGAAGCTTCACGTGTAGCGGCAGGGATCGTCGTGGTGGCGGAGGGCCCGAAGGGCTTCGTGGGGCCAGTGCTTCACCTTAACTGATTTTACTTCTTAGGGCTTATAATTGGAAGGTGGTCTATTAACAAAATTATTTTCGAATCTTTTAGGGTTTTAAGTCACAACTAAAGCGTAATATACAGGATGTGACAGGTTAAAGTTTATGGGAACCATATGGAAGCAGCATACTTAAGTTCAAGACCAGGGGCCTCCCCCGGCTTTGGCGCAAGCGCCCAAAGCTGCAGATCCTGACGTCGCCGCTGTTGTACATCTTGGGCCAGTGGGCACTGACTTCGGTGCCACAGCAGGAGGATTGTCATCATCTACTGCAATCTCCTCCTCTTCCTGAAAGGGGGTGCTACCTGGATGTGACAGACCTGGCTGACCTTAATTATAACTGAAATTAATTTTGTAATTTTGTAATTTATAGCGTGCATACATATGACTGCACATTAAACATAATTAAACATAATTGGATAAGATATCATAGTTTCAAGCAATAACAGTCCTCCGTGGGCCCCTCTTCAGGTGGGCCCGCAGGCAGCGCATGCTGGGGGAAGAAGATCAGGGCATGCATCCATTGTCCATTCCCCAGTTGTGTCGGCAAATTGATGCCACTTGGCGGGGTCGTAGGTCTCAACTTCGGGCGGGGTGGAATGATCTGGATTGGAGCCGGTGGTAGGGGAATTGGTCGTCGCGACTTTCCATGCTGACCTTTCTTCCCATGACCCTTCTTCCCACCACCACCACCACCACCGCCACCATGATTCCAGCCCTTCCTTGGATGGTAAGATGCCACCACAGTACATAAATTTGGAATTGGTTTAAATTTGGAAGCAACGAACAACCCACCCAAAAAAACAACATAGAAAAGACTTAACCTTGAAGCAAGTTTCCCATGACGCCAGTCACCACGCCAGTCATCTCCATACCCTTTTCCGCCATGCCCACCATAGCCGCGATCATCACCATCGCCGCCATCCCGATGATGGGGCTCATCCCCGTCACTGCCAGCCCCATCTTCATCGCCGTTTGGCATCGTAGCCACAGGTCTGAAAACTGCAAAGTCTTCAGCCCCAAAGGCTGCAGTAGTTGTTGATGCATACATGCAACTGATTAAGGGGCTTGATTAGGGAATTGATCGAACCTTATTATCGTTTCGATTTACATGCGGTGCCACATGTCCCGAACCCCTTCAAAATTTATAGATTTATTCCACATGTGTCCCAACTGCAACTTGACAACATCAACCGGCCTCCAAGAAGTTGCAATGATCATTGCAGCTGCAGCAGCGCCAGTAAAGTGCATCGGCATTGCAGCGCCAAGCACCTGGCCAGGGATGAACACATGGCAGCAGCAGCAGCAAAGATCACACCAGCTTTTTCTAACCCAGGGGCAGGCTTTAATGTATTAGGCTCTGCAGGCTCGACTACACGATGGGTCCATCCCTTTATGCCAGCCTTTGTCTTTAATTTTAATGCTACTTGAATTTATTTTAATTAAGATCAGAATGAATCACTTTATTCGATTAATTCAAGAGCTAACAGGCTGTAACGGCCCGGGCTTACGGGTTTTAATTTTAAACTTGTGCCTATAGATTAAGCTGGCCTATGCTATGTGGACCCCTATGCGCAATCTGAGCCAACTTCCCCAACAGAGCTATCGATCTATCTAAATCATCGATTTTGTAATCGATGTTTTCATGTCAAAATCAGGCACAGGCAGCCAGAAGTCAAAAGCCAAGGGTTTCGCACTAGTCCACGTCCATGGCATTGAAACTCTTCTGGGCACTCCCCGCCGTGACAAGCAGCAACTGGAAGAGGTCCATGGCTTCACTCGAGTCCCACCACCCTTCCGGAGCACCCTGGAACTTTTTGATGATCTGGTTGCAACAATAGATGTGCACTGCCACGCTGGAGTAGGCATAGGAAAAGTAGAACTTTGCATCTCAGCTCCATCAGGGCAGTGAATCTTCACACCGCCGGCAGGCCTGTTCCAGTAGATGCAGCAATAGGGGTTGGAATTCTTCTTCGTGTAGATCTTGTGGAGCACATCGGTGTCCTTGTTGTAGGGAACGTCCTTGTACCTTCTCAAGAGATCAAGGATCTCCTTCTCCATGGCCTTGTCCGAAGGTGGTGGGGGCTTTCCGCCCCTGGTCATCGGCGCTCTTTTGGCACATGCCTTTGGCTTGGCCTTGGCCTTGGGAAGAGCTGCTCCCTCATCAGCCAAAGCCTCAGTCTTCTTCTTCTTCTTGGCAGGAGGCGCTGCCGCCGGAGAACTTGTCTCAGTGGCCTCCACAGCGTCCTCTCCACCTTTTGATTTGTTGCTTTTTCTCTTCTTCGGAGGCTCATCTCCTTCAACCCTCCGAGGACGGCCTTTGGGCTTCGGATCCTTCTTTGCATTTTTTTTCTGTTCCTTCCTTTCTCCACGCACTTCTTCAACCCGCTCCTTCTCATTTGCCCTCGCAGTCAGCTGTGCCCTTCGAAGATCCTGGTTGGACTCAGATTTGGCCTCTTCAGTCAAATCACCTTTCAAGTCTTTCAGCCACTTGGCCTGAAAATTGGCCGCAACATCCGCAGCCTTCAGCTCAGAATTTCCCTTTGCCGCATGAGCCTCCTCCTGAGGTAGGTCAGCTGTAGGATTCTTTGGCTCCTTCGGCTGATGGTCCTCCACATGAAGGTCAGCTGTAGGATTCTTTGGCTCCTTCGGCTGATGGTCCTCCACAGGATGGTCAGCTGCAGGATCGTCGCCCATCACAAGGCCATCCTTCAAGGAAGAGATAACAAACAATGTTGTTTGCATAAAATATTGAACAATCGTAGTGGGTAAAAAACAACACCAAGTTCAAAATGAAAGGATGGCATCGAATGTAAGCGAACATTTTTGACAATCCCTATCACCAATCCTTCCCTGTCACCACAGGCGATTCTGCAGGAGCCATCCCAAGTTCTTCAAACTGCATCGGCATTGTTTGGAGCAAATCTTCAGAGCTTCCTCAGCAATAAGAAACATGTCCACCTTAAATTTAACACATTTAACTGAACAGTCATTAAATTAAACTCACAAAGTATTGAAATGAAAATTAGCACAGGTTAATTAATTATAAGAGAAGGCTCCTTGTGATTGTGCAGGGCCTCTTTCTACGAGCGCTGCAGCCAGTCCCTCCGCATCCTTGTGCTTGGCATCTGCTAGCCGGCGAATTTGCAGCCTTACAAGTATTAACCCCATTGCATCCAAAGCCAATTGAATTATAACATATGCTCCAATTTAAGGCTAAAGCCCCTAAATTTAGCCCAGTGAACTATTAAGATATTGCCCAGAAACATCTCGGCCAGGTGTTGCCGCCGCACTGCAAGCGCGATGAGGGTGGCCTGCGACTGTGGGATTCCCCTCGGAGGATCAGGGTCTGGCTTCTGCTGCAGATCCTGCGGCGCCATGGATAATTTAAATTATTTAATTATAAGTGCCATATCAAGTATCTTATTAATTTTAAGTGGCACCTAATGTCAGTTTAAGTGCGGGCACTGCCTGATAGATTAAATTAATCTCATGTAAGCTTAAGCCACCTATATTATTTGCTGAGCTGATTGATGTTAAAAGTTACATGGCTGCAGCCAATTATTCTTAAAATTTAAAGTCAGACAGCTTAAATGTGGCTGATCGCTCAATTAATTAATTTAATCAGCTGAGGTGTCTGAAACGGCTAAGTCAATTAACCTAACTTCAGCGCCCCTAACCTCAAATTCAAGGCCTATTTCACCGAACTACATTCACTTATTTTTAAAATTAACTAAAATCAACTTAAGTTACAGTTCCTTAACATTTAGTGACCCATGTTTGGCACTGATGGGCTCCAAATTAAATCTTAGCGCTGAACAATTTCTTAAGCAATTATTCACCCAACTTGCTTTCTATGAATTGCAATTTTCACATCTTAAAACATGCAAGCCCCCTCAACTAATTCATCTTTTTTTTTTACCCGCTTTGACATTTCCTATTTGGCATCGCCTGCAGCATGCACTAAAATGCATGCAACCACATGCAAACCTTGTCCTTGGAAGCATCCGGCTCTTTCTTGATGCCTGTTGCTGAAACTGGAGGGTCAGCAGCAGGACTCTGAGCAGCAGGACTCTGAGGAGTCGTGGCACAAGTTGAGCAAGGTGGGCTCGAAGAAGCTTCTGAAGCAGATGGCTCGCCAGAAGCATCAACCTTCTTGGGTTTGACTTGCTTCCAATTCTTCAAATCCACGCCCCACACCGACAGCAAGTGCTGAAAGACTGGGTCCTCATTCTGTTCCCCAACACATTCCATGTTGTGAAACATAAAGAAAACCAAACAGTAAAGCAAACCGGTAGTAAATTAAACACAACTGAGTTTCTCTCGGAGGTGTTTTCTTGTAGGTGAGCTGTTTAACCAAACCATACATATATCGAACACTCCATGCCTCTTCATTCAAGGTGACCCAGTCCGGCTGGAGCCTGCTCCTCTCAAAAACCAACTTCAACTCTGCAGCCAGCGCATCCTTGCAGGGATATTTATCCCTGTGGTCCTTCATCATTGTCAACAAAGGCACCATGATCTCCGAATTGTGCCTGAGATTGCCATGCGTTTTCGAAATCGCTCCTTTGGTGGCTTCTTCCTTCTCTCCTGGCAATGGTTTGTTTACCATAACACACTGGAGATCTTTTAGCCGATCCCGGACAATGCTCAGCTGATCCCATTGTCGCCCAAGACCAGGAAACTCAGCAATCGCAGAGCTATCAGTAGAACTCATGGCTGCTACCGACCAGTTCTTCAAATTTGATCTACCAAAAAATGCAGCATCATGCAATGAATCGGCTTAGTGTTTCAAAGTGACTCCAGCCAGCTTAGGTCAAAAAAATTATCCAAGACATGCCTGCTTATCCAATTTGCAGTTGGCCTCATCGGTATTTTTGAGCCACAGCTCACCTAAGATGTGAAATCCTTCAGGTTCAAATGACCCAAGGTTTACTTTATTGAGTTATCCTGAGTTAACCTAAGTTATCCTTTTGGCCGATTCTTGCATCAACATATTGCTCTAAGCTACTGTAGGAACTAAGCAGCTTGTTCAGAATTTATGCTGCATCTACTGAAATGAAAAAAACCTTTCGTGTTTAACCTATTGTGATTCTTGTTCAGAATTTATGTTGCATCTATTGCAATGAAAAACCTTTCGTGCTTAACCTATTGTGATTATTGTTCAAAATTTATGCTAGATCTATTAGAATTGAAATTAAAAAGACCTTTCGTGTTTAGGCTATTATGATTTAAGAATTTTAATTTCATTTAATTTGAAGAAGCATGTTGTAAGCTTCACTCTCAACATTATTTTAGATTAATTTAATAGACTTGATTCTTCAAATTTTACACATTTGTGCTTAATTTAGGCTATTATGATTTAAGAATATTTAAGAACTTTAATTTCATTTAATTTGAAGAAGCATGTTGTAAGCTTCACTCTCAACATTATTTTAGATCAATTTAATAGATTTGATTCTTCAAAATTTACACGTTAATGCTAAAACTCTAGATCTTATTGCCTGCCACTAGATTTTACTAATCAACACTTTGAAAGCCGTTTTGGTGTAAACATGCCAGCACCACCCAAGCATCATTGGACGGGTCCAGCTGATGCCAACGAAATGCAATCCAGCTAAAGCATTGCGGTACACATGCCCCACAGATAATCCAGCTAAAACATTGCGGCACACACAGGCCCCACACATTCTCGCAACTCTTTTCACAATCGCAAGAATTCCTACAACTCCTCCAAAATCGTACAATTTTTGGGAAATCGTAAAATTTCCCCAGATCTAGGCTTAGCTGGTATATATATATTTTGTAGCTGGGCAGGGCTCTTACCTTTTCAACTGCTAAGTTTTCTAATTCTACAGCTTGCCCGAGTCCCAAAGCCAAGGTTAAGTCGTCCAAGCCTTCATGAGAGCAGACATTCAAGTTCCAGGCGCAGCTTGCCGCAGCACTCCAGGCAGTTCTCAAGGTTTTCAACCCAGCATGTTGGGAATCTTTGGACTATCTGAAACTGTCAACTGCATTGCAGTTTTTGTCATTTCTACATATTTCTACCATTCTCCATGCATGTTTTTATGAACTCAAACGGGTTGAAAAGATGCAGCCAATCCAGCCACTTGGCACCGCGCGGTGGCTCTAAGCTTGAAGCCACCAGAGTTGGGGCGTTGCACCATTTGGTCTCCAGCTTCGCTGCGATTGTCGACTCGACGTCGACGCCATGCGCAGCTCTTGGCTCCTGAGGGCCTTGTGTCCGGGGTCTCAGAGGAAACGATCCAACAAGCAGTTCTCGATTCATTATTGATGATTGGTGATCAACAAGATGATCAATTCATGATATAGAGTGATTGACGATCATGATAGAGTTCAGTAAAGGTTTCAACAACTTCTCGATTGATGATTGGTGATCAATCCGTAGGAGTGATCAATCTCCTGTTTGGGGTCTCTGACTTGTGTTCAAGGGTCAGAGAGATAGCAATCTGGACGGGTGATTTCAATGTTGAGCCACCTAGAGCTGCTGGATGTTGTACAAGCTGTGGGATGATTTGCGCCATGTCAGGCCTGTCCCTCGGTGCATATTTGAGTCTGAGCTCTTCAGGAGATTCGTTCGTCGATTCGTGTTCGCAAGTTTGCCAACTTTCAGTTTTGGTCAGCCCAAGTCAGCTCCTTAGTTGCACAACTTGGGGTAAACTTATGAGAATCTTACAGCCACAGACTGAGTCCGGACCAAGGTTTTTTTTTCTTCATTTTTTTCCGTTTTGTTTTTCATGTTTCTTTTTTCCTGTTTCACATCATTCTCCGATCATGTGAAATTGTCATTTTCATTTTCATTCTCCAATCATGTGCAAGTGTCATTCTCATTTGTTTATCGTGTTTCCCTCATGTGCAGTTAGTATCATTTAATTATCATGTTCATACTTGTTCCTTTTTTGCATTTTGCCACCATGTACTTGTCATTCAGCATCGAAAATGAATCGAAGCAAAATCAGAAACGGAAAAGATAATGTATATATAAATATATATATATATATACCACCAAATGAGAAATTAAATGAACACTAAGAAAGAAACGACAGCAAAATGAAAAAAAGGAAAGCAACCATATACTTAACCCACACAAAAAATGAAAACAAAAACGAAAATGAAAACAAACACGCACAAAAATCACAATGAAAAATGAAATGAAAAAAGGACACGGAAAAAAAACAAACGAACATGAAAAAGGAAACGAAAAAAACGGGAAAAAACGAAACAAAAAGAAAAAAAACACGAAAACAAAACGAAAAGGGTTTGAGAAAAAGCGCCTTTTGACAATTTCCAAGGTCAATTTTGAATGCAAAGGAGGAAACATAGCCAAACGGAAAAAAACACAACGAAAGGAAACGAAAAGGGTTCGAGAAAAAGCTCCTTTTGATATCTTTTGATAACTTCCAAGGACAATTTTCAAGGCAAAGGAAGGAAAAATAACAAAAACAATACAGAAACGAAACAAAATGAAAAGAAACGAAAAGGGTTCGAGAAAAAGATCCTGGTGGCAATTCCCAAGGACCAAGGATCATTTTCGAAGCAAAGAAAAGGGAGGAAAAACAGGAATGAAAAAACAATGAAAAAACTTAACGGGGATAAAAAGGGAGTGATCATTTTCAATCCAGCAAAGTGATGATCAAAATGAAAAACAATGAACAAATAAAAAAGACATGATTTCCAGTCCCTGGCTGGCTGAGATGAACATAAGGGTAAACATCTACTCTCGTGTTTCGCTAGGACTCCTCAACTTCTTGTCCCCAACTGTTCAGCGTGCAACTGCCAGAGTCCCAGAATGTGCATGAGCATGAACGCTGATGCATATAAATGGATAGGTATTTTTTGCCGATTTTTCATGAGTTCTAAAAATGCAGGTTCTCCAGCATTTTGAAGACCTGAGGTGGTGAGTGCCACCCTGTCTCAGCCTTGGATACTCTTCCAGGGATGATGAACCACCAGCCGAGCCAAGCTGGGGATTTGAGGTTGGGTGGAGCAGCTCCTGCATTGGCTCAACAAAGCCTGGAGGAGACCCTCAATGATGTGCGGCTGGCATGTTGGCTGTAGCTACAGCAATAGGTGTATTGGTGTCTCCATGTGTCTCTTTTTTTTTGGCACATATGATGCTTTCATCAACTTGAAGAGACGCGGCCCTGGCCAGAACTCTGGGATATTTCTTGGGCTTTCAGTGGTTGTGACCATTGGTCTCCTCCTTGTGTCCGGCTGCCAAGCGACCACGGCAATCATCATAGATTGTCCCATGATTGTTCTTATGGCATGGTCACCGTGCTTGTCCTGTTTTACAACAACATACAGGAAATCAGGATATTTTTTGGAAATCAGTGTGATTGTTGCGATACAAGGTGGCAGCAACATTGGTTGTAAACACTTGAATTCATCGTAGCTGTCACCAGCATGTGATCTTCAAATCCCCCAAGACTGTTTCGCAGCCTTTTGGCAACAGCCACACTGGGCCAACTTGTGGGTAACCGGGTGGGCCCACATGGCGCTTCAGCAACGGCGCTGCAACGGTGCCTACGAAGCTTGTGGCGGCACCGGATGGTCTGCCGTGGATGTCTTTTCCAAACGTCTGCAGAGTTTCGTACCTGGCTGGGCTCTGACCAATGGCCGGCGAAGCTTGGCGGTGTACGTCTTGGATGGCCGGGTGCACAAGAAGAGCCTCATTGCAGGTGTGGCATTTAAGTTACATGTTGTTACTGTATGCTTAAGGCATGAATAGGGGTTAGATGGGTGGTGATTGATGTGTTGATGTGTCCAAATTCCGAAGGTGCCGGAACTCACTGTTAAAGTATGTTAAAGTTACATATCCACTTAAGTGAAGTCATTGATGACCTGAAGAATGCAAAGTGTAAGCCACCCCCAGCACAGGCTCGAAACGCTTACGACACCGGAGCTTTCCAATTGAACCAGTCATGGTACCTGACTCCGACGAAGACGACGATTTCTACCCTTCCTGCTCTGCACCTGACGAGCTGGATGCTTGGCTGACACCTTGGGTTGGCTAGGCATAGAGTACTGCAAGATACTGCAAGCACTGAAGTTAAACAAATCCTATCTTCCCAGAGCTTGGTCAAACCTGAAGGATCGAGACCAGTCATGAGAGTTGAGTTCAAGTTCAAAATGCAGGACGTGGAGTCCTTGTGTAGATTCGAGTCCCAGGTGGCCTCGTGAGAACGCAGCAACAGCTGTTGGCCAACAGCCAAAGGGATGAGACCAACAAACATGGCTTTCAAGCCAGCAAACATGGAGATAACCACCCCCAAAACCCAGACGTAACTCATCGTAGCCGTAGGCAGACAAGCAAAATCCTACCAAAGCAATGGTCAGTGACTTTGTTTGGGGTTACTGTATAGTCTGTATGACTCATGACCAACGAATAACCCAATAACCCTAGGAAAATTTGAGTCTGGAGCTAGAGCAGTGGAGCGGTCAGGAATTGGCGATGGATCTGAAGATGCACCTGGAGATCGTGGCGCCCTTTGTGAAAATGGCCAAGAAAAGTAGCATGTGCAACTGCCAGCTGCAGGGCACTGCAGCCACCAGGAGCGAATTTGGGGGTCCCAAAGTTATGGCCATCTCCAGTGGGAGAATCATATTCCAAACCCACCGGTGCAGTGGGAATGGGAAATAATGGGAAACCAAGCTGGTGATGTGAAGATACGCTATTCCGACAGATGGAAACATATGTCAAGAATATTCAAGAATCACCTCAGAAGATGGTTGTTGTTTCAGCTTTGGTGATGTCCCAAGATCAGCATCTCTCAGCCTTTTCAGATGTCAGGATTATGAACCGACTTTGTGGAGAGGTCCAAGCCTTTCTTCAGCATCATGCCAAAGGAATGTCGGCGCCGGCCAGACGCATGGAGGAGACGGACATGAATCGTTTCCGTAGAGTTGATCCTGTGAATCCTGTGAATCGAGGTTCATCCACTTCCGACATCCGTTTGAAATTTCCACGATTTGGTTCAGGAGAATTGGTGCAAGATCCTGGCGGTTTGGAATCACTTCATTTCCGAACACCTTGAATTCATGGTGAGGCCTGGCCAAGTGGCGAGAACTGATATTTGTTTTGGATGGGCTTGCGGTACGATACGCAAGTTGCAGAATGTGGGAGGACATTGTCAGCCACATCTGATGTCTGCAATCTCTGCAGCCATTTGGCCCTGATTCCACTCTAAGTGATCCCCGCTGACCTTGAACAATTCTAACAGGCAGTTTCCATGGCGGCTGCTGTAGAGGAGCGTATCAGAATGGAGTGTGACAAATGCGGTTACAAGTGTGTGCCACAGTGGTTGAATGACAGGCAGGTTCCTCCAAAATGTGGATAATTTCCAACCCTGAATCAAGTGGCATTGATGTTTGAACTATAGAAGGAAGTCGTTGAAGCTGTTGTGGATTGCATCATGAAACTTGCCAAACTTTGCCGAAGTTTGCTCCCAGGGCCCACTGCCTGAAGTGCCAAGCGGTTTTGCGTACACGCGGCTCCATCCACGAAGCCAAGCGCGAGATCTTCGGTGCGGAGGCCAACGGCGAAGGCCGCCGGCTCTCAGGCGAGGTGAGTACCTTCAAATTGGCGCCCAGCAGTGCCATGGAATCCGCCAGTGGAAGTTGTTCCAAGGCACCAGATGGAGTACACCACTGGAAGTATGGCAAGTGCAACTTCTGCCAGCAGGCAGAAGGGAAGTTGGCCAAAGGTCCTGGGGTGTTGCCGAATCCTGGAGGAGCAGCTGATTGTGAGATGGGCGGGAAATGTATGTTCAAGTTTGCAAAGTGTACCAAGTGCGGCCGCGGCGAGTCTGGCATGAAAGTGGAGAAGGAAGAGAGTCGAAGACCTTCAGATGCTTCCACTGCTTCCTCTGTGACCCACCCGCAGATGGCGGCCTCCAAGTCACCAGTAGTTCGACCTTCCTCTCCACCCCTGGCAGCAGCTGCTGGGCTGTTGGTGGGAGAGACCATGTCGGACGACATCTCAAAGACCATGAATGATGAGCCAAAGACCTCCCCCAGGGAGGTGCGGAAAGGCTCCAAGGGATCCGGTGATGATCGCACACGTGTGACCTGCCACCTTTGTGGTTACAAATCTGTTCCTCAGTGGTTGAACGATAGAGCACACTGTTTGAAGTGCGACGCCGTTGTAAAGACTCTGGGCGTTGAAAGCTTCATGAGTCTTTTTGTTTTGCTGTATAAGGATGTATAAGGGTCCTCCAAAAGATAGAACAGTTTTTCCAGGATGTTTCTCAAGTGATGTTTTCACCTCATTTTCAGGTTTCCGACTTTTGTATCTACTTGGGGTTGCTACAAACAATCTGGCAATAGCCTATTGTCGATACTGCATGGTCAAAGTTCCTCAAAGTTGCTAAGGACCCGAGCGAGCATTCATGGCCAAGTGGACCTACCAGGGGAGATCCCGAAGGACTTGTCTGCAAGCCGGGCCCCAGGAGAGACAAGCACCTATAAATTGGCGCCCAGCAGTGCCATGGAATCTGCCAGTGGCAGTTGTCCGAAGTCCCCCAATGGCATCCACCATTGGAAGTACGGCAAGTGCAACTACTGTCAGCAGGCGGAAGGCAAGTTTGTGAAAGGTGCCGGGGCTTTGGCAAATCCTGGGGGTGCAGCTGGCTGCAGCAAGGATGGTGGCAAGTGTATGTTCAAGTTCTCCAAGTGCACAAAGTGTGGGCGCAAGGAGTTCTAGATTCTAGACCAAGTTTTTCAATCACGTGAGCTGAAATTTCAGCTGACGCGGTTGTTTTTGGCAGTCGATTGGTTGAGTCGGCTATGAGAAAGTTCATCGTGAAATATAGCAACAAGCCAGGATAGATTTGTGCCAGAATCTTGCCAAATTCGCGATGCTAAGGCTAGACCAACCAGCCAGAGCTGTAGAGGGAGAGCCAGGATTCACATGAGATCCTGGGAAAGCTCCCTACTTAAAGTGGTGCGAGGGCGCAAAGCGCCGAAT
This sequence comes from Cladocopium goreaui, assembly GCA_947184155.2. Classification (NCBI taxonomy): domain Eukaryota; class Dinophyceae; order Suessiales; family Symbiodiniaceae; genus Cladocopium; species Cladocopium goreaui. The sequence goes on from CAMXCT020003901.1 coordinate 39,987, forward strand.
CTGCATCTGAGAAATGCTTGCCGCATTGCAAGACTTCAAACTATATATCCATCCCAAACTTCTGGCTTTCAAACATGTGTAGTATGAGTTTACTGCAAACAATCACAAGCTTTCGATTTTGTCCCTTTGCTAGCTGATCATTTAAACAGATTTCACATACCTTACAAGGAACCACGCAAAACAACACAGGCCAGGTGCTAGGTTTTTAGTCTCTGGATTTGTGTCTGCTGCTTTTAAAGTATTCATTCGAAGGTGGGACACTTTGTCACATTGTCAAATTGTCAAATGTTTCAATCTGAGTGATGTAGAGGAGAGCTCAGAAACCAAAGTGCTGCAAACAACTCCAGATCCTCGAAAGTCAGAATGGGGAGAAACACAGATATCGTCAGGTGCTTTGTCAGAGCTGCAAAGGTACTTGGGATGAAGCACCACAATTCAAACCAGAACACAAGCAAAGGTACCTCACATCAGAACCCTGAAGACAACGAAGACAACTGATTGATACTGATTGTATATCTAAATATATCTAAATCATCTAACACTATGGGGAGGGAATATTGGACACATTTGGCAGCCATCCAAGGGTCAAAACACATGCCAGGTGTGGTCTGGATGGTAGTATCGTGGTGGATTTCCTGGCAACTTGCTTGTCTCACGGCATGGGCAAAGAAGCTGAGTTGGAAGACCTCATCGAGAAAGTCCGCGCGGCTTTCGGCTGAGGGCCGCAACCTGGGCCGCAACCTCTGACGGATAAGAGCACTTTGTGAAAACTTTTCCACCTGAACAGGTGAAGGGCAGACCTGCCCCACTTTTAATTTCGCACGGCGAACCAATGTGAATTCATAGCATCATACCACATCCCATTTCTTGGGGTCTGATGTGGGCGATCGCTGAAAGGGTCTGTGCCCAAAGGCACCAGGCCCTGATCTAGTCTGACCTCCAAGCGGCAACAGGTCAATCAAGTTGCGCGGAAAAAAAACTGCCACCTCCTGGGTTTCAACCTTCTCCCAAGGTTGATAGTGATCTACAGTGATCATCAGTAATCTACATGCTTGGTCCTAGCTGGTACTGATAGCGGTAGCTCATGGCTCAATATGTTGCACACTGAGGCCCGGAATGTTTGCCGCCATGTCGCAGGGCTCCCCAGAAACACTGACAGCTGGTCTCAAGTCATTGATAGTCATGCGGGCGTGCAGATGTTCACAGAAAAGCCCGTAGAAACACAATCTTGCAAGAGGTCTGGCACCAAGTTTGATCACCCCAAATAGATCCAAGTAGGACGATTCTTGCGATTGGTGCTGCAAGACATGGCTTTGTGGGTGTTGGGACATACCACTTAGCCAAAACTCTTTCAAGACAACCCTGACGGCACGTCCGAGGACCACCTCTGGAAAATTCCAGGTGGACGTGCCAGAAGACTTTGACAAAAACGTTTGATGCTGTGAAGAAAGACGCCAAGCTGGTGAAAAGGTATTCAGAGCGACTGAAGCCTGTTTGCCCCTGAGGCAAGTCGGATACATGGATAGTCCTGGATAGTCCTGGATAGTCCTGGATAGTCGTGGATAGTCGGATAGGTAGATGCTTTTCTGGCCTTGCCCCATCATGAGGCTTCCAGTCCTCACACTGGCAATCATGGCAGACATGGGACCGGCAAGTCTAATGGGTTCAATATGATCATTCCATTCGACACAGGGGAGCATGGTTTGAATGTCCCACTGAAAATATGCTCGAGTATGATTCGTGAGCTGAAAGCCCTTGGTGGGGCGGGCCGATTTTCACAGGTTCCAACTGGATCTTCCTTGCGGTACTGATCTAGAGGTTTAAAGTTGAAACAAACTAGCTGATTATGCAGCAGAAACCAGACATCTTGCTGTTGCTATTTGCTTCACAGAAAATGACCATGACTCCATGACCATTGTGTCAAAACCGGAAGGAGAGGCACAGAGACTCGCCGCGCGAGTGCCAGGTAAAAAAAAGTTTGGCGAAAGGGATTGGTTCCCAAGCTCGCAGAGTTGTTCAATGATCGTGGCAAGTCCCACAACTGAGAAATGCAGTTGTTTTATGTTGTTTTGCTCTGGACTCCTCTGGACTGCTGCCATCAGAGTTCCCGCCTGGATCTACATTTTCACGCGCCACTAGTGTCAGCCTGCAGGCCTGAGCGTCGAGCACAGGACGAGAGCAGCTGAGGAAGTTTTGCTTGGTTCCCAGATTGCCATACCCAGCCTGGGGCTGCCATTTTTTAAAAGTATTCCGCGCATTTCAAGAGCTAGGCTGTCCAGCCTCTGTAAATAGAAATCTGATGAACACATCCGGAAACTAGTAGAGTTTGAGGCAGTCTTATAATTTTCATGAACCATGTACAACATAAGGCTTGCCTGACGGAGAGGTTACCAGAAAGTTGACTGCTTGCATCCGCACTCAGGTCCTCAGGCTCATGACAAAAAGAGGCCAACAATTCAAAGTGTACAGAGGTGTGAATGCATCACTGGTAGAGGATAGGCGGTGGCTTTGGTCTCCACTTTTGGACACTGGCTTACAATCTTTGAAACTACACTTGTTTTCTAGTGATGCAACTTTTTGCATTTGGGCTATTTGAGATTTCACTCCAACTACGTGTACCCTTTCAAAGAAAGGGCACAGCCGCAAGTGGACTGCATGGCCTGCTTTGATGGCTAAAAGGATGGCTCTCGTCAACGCGAGCTGGCTGATGTGCTGGGGAATGTTCAAGAAGCCAGAGTTCCTTATTCTATGGGCAGGTTTCGAGCAACCCCATTTCTTGGTCAAGCTGAAGTCAAGCTGGGCTTCATTTCGACATTCAGCTTCCAGTTTTTTTGATTCAGTTGAATTTGTGCCCATCTTTGAAGCCTTTGGTCCATCTACTTCACCCTATGGCTCTCAGCAAGGGGGGATTTGCTACACCGAAATGGTTGGGGCAAGTTCTTCGGCCAAGGTGCGGCTTGGTGTTTGGGACACGCATGTGCTTAGGCAATTGTTTTCAAGTGCATAAAGTCCAACGTATTGGATACTCCAAGGCTTCAATCGTCAACCTCTTGATAGAACCTTGGATGTCATTTTCACGCTGGTTGGTTCCGGAGAGGGGTCATTTCCATTTTTCACAACCAAAAAGGCATATGATCTTTGATTTATATTGATTTATGATGATTTTTTTATACCAGTCACCAGCCCCGTTTGATGCCTGGTGCTTCGAGTTTCCATCAGGAGCCCAACCGCCCACCGGCCTGGGACCAGGCTGAGGCAGGAAGTCGGTGACAAAAAGAAAGGTCTCCAGTGTCTAAAGCCAGTTTTTTTTTGACTTCTGCATGAGAACAGCCAGTGACTTTTTTTTAAAGCCCTGTTAGGTGGTTGTGGTACCTTTCTGATGAGGTTCACTTTTTGATGCATTTTGGGAATCCCCCTAGGGGCCTTCCATTCACTCCATTCCTGTTTCATCTCACACCCGAGGAGCTGGTAGCTTTGGACCGTCTGCGATTCCAGCATTTACACCGAGTGATTTATGCCCACAGGCGATGGCCACTGGGATGAAGATTTGAGTTGGTGCTATCATTGATCACATCCCGGCCATACCCAGATGATCCCAGATGAATATGCCGTAAACCAACGGAATGGAGAAGACCCTTCATCCAAGATCATCCAAGCAAAATCTTTTTTGGGTAACCAACGGAATTCGAGTTTTTTTTTCAGAAGAGGCAGCGAGTGGAAAATGCGGAGTCCTACTATGACGCTGGGGCCTTGGTCGTCTTGGTCGTGTGGAAAATGCCTTGCGCACCTCGTGGTAAACTCAATGGTAAAGCATACCGCATTTACCCAATTTGACCAAATTTGACCATGTGGACCATGTGGGGGCTCTTGAGAACCATATTCAAAGAGGGGCTTTGTTCATCTTTTTTCTATCGAGCGCTTTGGACAGATGTGTTGAGCTCGGGATCTCAGGTCTTGGAGACAGAGCGGCAGGCGGAAGTCATGCACGCGCGTCGGCAGCTTGGGAGATGCTCTGCCATTTTTTTTGCGATCAGATCCTGATCAGATCCTGATCAGATGAGATCCTGATGTGTCCTATTTACCTCTTAAATAATTTAAAATACTTTAAATACAGGCTTCCAAAGCTTTGACATTCCTTCAAGCCTTTACCTTGGGAGGTTGATGCATTTCATGGTTGGGCATCCGGAAAATCTGAAAGAGGACCCCCTGTAAGTGGTCTGAAAGCTCTGGTTTCCTTGAAAGGTAGCCTCAAATCAATGCATTTATCTCCACTTATGAGATTTCAAATGCAGTTTTTTCGTAAAACCTATTCAAATGATTTTCAAATGATTCTAATATTCTAATGATATCCATATCCATTTCATATTTGTTTTTAATGGGATTCAGGATTCCATTCATATTTATAATAAGTTATCATGGAATTATTGAAATCATGATTATAACCTTGATAGATCTTTATAGTTTATAATCCATTGATATATCAATATCCATTTATAGTTCAGGATTCTCCAGAAAAATCCAAGGCCCGAATTTCGGCACGGCATCCGTGGCATCCATGATCACCAAGGCGCCGAAGCCATGCGCATTTCCAGGGCCAAGCGAAAAGAGGTGGCCGTGGACACGCTGAAGCGCGACAACCAACGAATGGTGGAGCGCCTCTGCGTGGTGAGAAGCCCAGATGAAGCCCTGTGGAGATGGTAGGATTAGACACATCTCATATATACGTACAACATATATCTATACATAATATAATACACTATAATATAACATAATATAATATCATATCACATCATATCATATATATATAATACAGTATAACATAACATAATGTAATATATTGATATACATGTATATATAATATAATACAACACACACACATATATATATACAACACATATATATATATAGTATAAAATATAATATAATATAATATAATGTAATATAATATAATATAATGTAATATAATGTAATATAATATAATATAATATAATACATTGGTATACAATAATATAATATAATACATTGATATACCTGTTACCATGATATGTACCAACGTCAATAAAATACAATTATTTACGTTATCGTATATCATGATATATATTATAACACCTACTGTCATTGTATATCATTGATATATTATATATACATACACATAATATATATATATATAATATATATATATGATATCATTCTTGGATGTATTTGTTCCGACACCATACAAAATACTTCTCTTCTTCGTTCTTTGAAGACCATTGTGCAAATGTCGTCTGGAAGGTTCAGCATTGGCATTTTCCAAGCGAGGATACGAACTTGTATTCCCAATAATGTGTTAAAACATGTTACTGTAAGCATCATGCCACAAACTTATTTGATTTGGGGATGGTAGTTTATACCATCCCATTCTCCAGAGGTGGTCGGAAGTTCAAAAAAACCCTGATCTCTGACGTCGATTTTGCCTTGATTCATTCCGTTCAATGTTTCATAGAATTGGATGATGGGAAAATTTACAGGAAAACCCTATATTTGATGGTAAAAACCATGGTTTCCTGTAGATTTTCCCTTAAACCAATCCATTGAATGTTTGATTTTGGGGCTGACTAGCCTCCCCGAACCCTCAGTCCACTGGTGACTCCTCAGGTGATGCGCGAGTCCGAAAGTCGGCAACATTCCCTGGCCTCAAAGCCTTCGAAGCCGCCCGGCTCTGCGCCGGCAGGTGCGAAAATATGGGCATTGGATGGGTCGAAATGTTGCCATCGCACCCCTTAAAGGATGATTTCATGATGTTTGAGATGGTCTTTTTGGAAGAATCCCAGTGGCAATAGATGTCTTGGGATTGATGTGTCAAGACGAATCTGCTATGAAGTTGACGGATGTCAGATTAAGTGGATGTTTCGTTGAATGGTTGTGAACCTTAGAATGACAAGATGCGAAGGGCATGTCGAGCTGTGCTGTGGCTGCTTGATCTTGATTGGGATAGCAGTTGCTGATGCCAATCTTCGTCGCAGGCTCGTTGAACCTGAGCTATCGAAAGAAAGCTGCTAGACAGAGAGATCAGGACAACAAGGTCTTGTTGGATCGGCTGATTCGCCGGGGCCTTGGCTTTGCCCTTTGGTTTTTCAAACATGGCTAGCTGGGAAATCGCTCAACGAAATGGAGATTTTGATGGGAAACTCATCGAACTAAATCGAAGAGTTTCCAGCAAGACATGTTTGATTCCCAGAGAGATTGTTATTTATTGTTATTTCTTTAATATTTATTGTTATCTATTGTTATTTATCTCATTAAACCTCCATTTATCCCATGATTCCCATTACATAACCATTAAGTCAGCATTGAATTAGCTGTGTTGGATGCAAAGCCAGGTATCCGACCCACAGTGAACACTCGTGAGGAGCTGGAGTCTCGCTACCAGGCCTTCAGAAAGATATTGGTATGGATCAATACCTATTAATACCATTTTTAGGGGAATGAACATCCATTTACCAGCTATTTTGATGTTCACCAGGGGTACCAGGTTTTGACACACTGCCATATGAGTTTCTCTTAGATAATGCAGACGATCCGAAGGAAAGGAAGGAGGGAGCGCTCCGAAAAATTTCTCTTTTTGAGATTTTTCATAAGGGATTTTTTAGGCGTATTGAAGGAAGGGATAAGGAAGGCAAATTAAGGGCCCCAATAGAAGGGCCCGTGCAACCATTCCCTGAACTGAGCATTGACATCGTGGCAGGTCTATTCCTCTCTCGTGCACAGGCCAGTAACACAACTGCTGGTGCTTTCTTGTGGGGACTGTTTGAGGCTGTCGATGGATCAGTGACGCGTTTCTTGATGACCACTGCTGGCTACTTGTCATTCTGTGTTCCATGCAGCAATAGCCCGGTCGAAGCTCCTACCGCCCTTTTCAAGGCATTCCAGATTGCGACGCCCCTTGCACAAGGCAGATGTCTTCAGGACGGCTTTAGATGAGCATTCTCAGAATTTGGTTAGTTTTCATCTTTCGCCTTTCGCCATTGGGTTCCTTTATGTTCCTTTCTAAGATTTTGCGCTTCTCTCCCAAGTGATGCAGGATCCCCCCACCGCCCATACGGCCGCCACGAAACTCGAAGCGGAAAGCGTTGGAGGCTGCGCTGAAGTGTGAAGACTGTGAAGACCACTGATGACATCGGAAATTGTTGAAAAGTTTTGGATCCAAATGGGTATGGGTCAATACCTATAGATACATTTTTAGTGGGATGAACATCCATTTACCAGCTATTTTGGGGTTCACTAGGTACCAGGGTTTTGACCCATCCCCAAATGATTTTCCGATGGTCCAATTCGAGCAACTCCGAAGGCGAGACCGCGAGGTGCAAAGTGCTCTGGTTCCAAAGAAAAGGCACGGAGGGAGAACAGGGAGTAGACTTGTTCCTGGTATGGAATCATTGGGAATGTGCTCAACCAATTTCAATTTACTGGGTCTTTTGATGCTTTGACTTGCTGGCATCCCATTCATTTTGGTCTTGTATGGTCTTGTCCCTTCTGCCAAGGAGCCTTCTGCGAAGACAGCGGAGGCTTCTGGGCGGAAATCAAGCACGCCCGAACCACTGAAGAGCGCCAAGCAGGCGCGATGGGAAGATTGGGTGGTGAAGGTCCAAAGGTTGGGACCGTTGGGATGTGGAGATTAACAGCTAAAATGATTTGATCCACTGGATTTTGTTGTTGATTTAGGGTAGACTCACCCAAACATGTGTCTTAAGTTTGAAATTCACCTGGCGTGTTCCGATCCAAATCCAATTTTTTCGTTATTCAGCAGGCAGCTCGGACAGAGCTGGAAAAGATGAATCAAAATGTCTTGCAGAAGATCAAAAGCGAAAGTGAAGGAGCCGCAGAAGGGGTCAGATTTCAGTCATTGGTGGGTGACACTGCTTGGCTTAACAGCTAAAGAACCTTTCGTTGGAACGTTGTGATTGAGGTAGCCAGAGCAAACTCTTTGGTTTTCTTCATGTCTGACCCCAAATAGGTTATTCTTCGAGTTTGAAAAGGCTCTGTATGACACTGATCACTGATCACCACAAAGGCATATATGCTGCGCTAAATCGCATTTGCATCAAACAAGTGCTTCCTCAAAGCCACAGACCCATGCCCTGAGGACTGCCGGAGGTGTATTCCCAAGAATTTGAGAATGAGGCGAGGCTTTGCAAAATTTGGGGAGAAAAGGGGAATCCTTTGTTTGGTGCTTCTTACACCCCTACTCAGTTGCGCTCCAAACCGCTAAGACGCAGGATGAGTCCGTGAAGCCGGACAGGACCGAGACCCCGGAGCCGGTGCGGAATGCCAAGCAGGTGGGCTAAGTCCTGTTTGCAGCGAGTTTCTCTGTCAGATCTGGGATTGACTTTGGCCTATCAGGCCTATTTATCAGGCCTATCACGTCAATTGACAGATGCTGCAATGATCATTGGCAGGTGGCACATGCAGAACTGGAGAAGCTGGAACAGCATGTGCTCGACAAGATCCACAGCGAAGCAAAGCCTCAACAAGGCAACGTTGAAGGTGATAAAGCAGAGTTAAGATGCTGATAGATGGATTTTCGATTGGATTTTTGAGGAGGGTTCGGTGCAGTTCCTCTGGTTGACTTGGGGTTTTGGGGCTGAACCACTCTGAAAGGGCTTTCAACTCCGCAAAGTCTCAATATCTTTCAATGTGTGCATGCCATCAGGCAGCAGCCACTTTTCCAGGCCTGCAGAGTTTCCGCCAGGTGAAGATGGCGAGTCTGAAAACTACTCAGACTTTGAGAGCGAGGATGATCAGCTCCCAAAGGTGCGGCTGATGGTGGAAAGGTTGGAAGGCCGTGACACAGCTGGGAGTTCCTGCTCCCAAGCCAAACCAAACAGAGTGTTGTTGATAGTCTAAACTGTCTGAACCCATCTTAACCCTAAGTGCCACCAGAGATGGGCTTGGGCTGTTCAATACTACTCTGTCTGACAGAGCATCTCACGTAGCTTTTGAGGCAAAGAGCAAAGTTCAGCCTTCGCCTGCTCTGGAAGAAAGTGAGGACTCCCCCACTTTCTTTTGAGTGCATAGCTCATCCAACCCCCAAATTATCGAAAAAAAACATTCCAGTTGAACCCAACGGACGGACTTAGGACTTTATCTGAGAACCTTGGATCCTACACACCCCTTAGATCCGCTTGGCTACACCACTTGAGTCACTTGGCAGGAGTATGAGGATGACTATGAAGCCGATGATTACAGCGACGCCTTTGAGGCAGACGACGATTCCTCGCATCTGTCGTCCCCCAGGCTCTCTCCCAAGAAGCCGGCCATGGCAAGCACCCGAGAGGAGGCCAGTGATGAGGAACTGGAGCCGGTGGAGCCAATGAAACCAGAGCCGGTGGAGCCAATCAGGGTGGAGGGAGAAGCAGCTCAGAGTGAGGACTTTGAAGATGAATTTGAAGCTGAGTCTGACCGACCTGGATCTCAAGGATCACAGGCTTCACCTGATGAGTTTGAGCCCATGGATGCCATGGATGCCATGGATCGGATCGGATCTGATCCAGTTGATAATGTGCCCTCCATCAGATCTGATGGAACAGGCGGTCCAGCTCACAGTGATGAAGTTGCGATTCAAGCTTTGAATGAGCATGTTACTGCAGCTGCCAGTGAGAGGAGTACAGCTCAGAGTGATGAAGCCGCAATTCGACCCTTGAACGAGCATGTGACTGCAGCTGCCAGTGAGAGGAGTATAGCTCAGAGTGATGAGGCTGCGGTTCGGGCTTTGAGTGAGCACGTGACTGCTGTAGCCAGCGAGAGGTCTAGGAACCAAGACTTCAATCCACCTCCCACGAACCAGAAGACAACTGGGACAAATGAAGCCAACGAGACAAATGAAGCGAATGAAGTAAATGCGGAGGTGAACGAAGTCAATGAGGCGAAGGAGGTGCATCAGATCAGCAGGGACTACTCTGACTTTGAGGCCAGTGAATCCCAATCTCCTGGAAAGGATGGAGCCCGCGGCACCACTCCCACTGTCGGCACCGTCGCTAGTGCCACAGGTGCCACAGGTGCCACGAGTGCCACGGCAGCCACTGGGGCCACAGGTGCCACAGGTGCCACAGGTGCCACAGCTGTAGGAATCACTGGTACCACCTCCAGCTCCATCGGTATCGGCGGTGCCGGTGGTGCGAGTGCTCCTAGTGCTGCTAGTGCTGCTAGTGCTGAGGTGGCACCACCCAAGGCAATGCCTGGCAGGGGATGGTCGGAGAATTTCGATGATTTTGAGGAGGATGGCAATGATGGCAATGACAACCTGGGTAATGAACCTGAAGATAGTGGCTGGGATCGCGAGCCACGTGGAGGCTCCCATTTGCTTGATGATGGAAGTCCCAGTGGGGCGCTGAGAGATGGAGTCTTCCTATAAATAGGGAGGAGGCTCATCATGATACAGACCATCATATAAATTCCGTTCAGCCAATAGATGAATTCTCAACATTTTTTTGAATTCGTTTGTGCGATTGTGATAATGTATCAACAATGAATTGGCAGCGATGAAAGCGCGAGGTCGCATGTTCGGCAGCAACGATGATGACAGCATA
>CAMXCT020003902.1:0-120000 GCA_947184155.2 Cladocopium goreaui
ATTGTGCATGGAGAAACTGCATTGTTGGTAGCCTATGTTGATGATCTTCTTCTTTGTTGTCAAACTGCACGTAGTGAGAAGCTGGTTGAGAAAGCAATTGGGAAAGCAGTCCCGTTGAAAGAGACTGGCGTGATCCTACCCGCCGAGCAAGGTGGAGGTGCACTGACTTTTATTGGGAGAAGAATTCAACGAGGAGCAACGGATGATTCATTGTCAATTGGTGTTGACCCGAAGTTTCTGGATACAACCTTTGTGGAATTCAGTGTGAACAAGGGATCTAACACCGTGCCTGATGTTGCAGCAGTGCTTGAAAGAGCCTTGACGGACAAAAGCATGCAACAGCCGTTGACGGCTGCAGCTTACTCGAGGTTTCGAAGAGCACTTGGCAAGCTGTTATGGATGGCACAGTCACGGCATGATCTGAAATTGTTTCTTAGTCTGATAGGCTCACAGCAAGCCGCTCCTACGCATGGTACTGAAATGGCAATCAAAGCTTTGCTACGTTTTTTGCATGGAGATGTGGGAACTTGTCTGCGGCTTCCATCGCCGAAGTATGAGGAACTTATGATTGGAGCTGCACGACATTGCATTCTGCATTCTTTTTCAGATGCTTCCTTTGCACCATATAGATTCAATGGCAGAAAGGGGATTACAGGTTGTGTGGTTTTCTGCGAAGGTGGACTTGTGCGATCCATTGCACGCCAACAACAGTCAGTTTCACTTTCGTCTTGCGAAGCCGAGCTCTATGCACTGCAAGCTGTATCTCAAGAAAGTGTGGCTTTCAGCCAATTCTGTCAGAGGGTCTATGTTGGTTTGGGAGAGATGCAACCGAAGAGTGTGCCAAAGATTTTGCTCGAATCTGATAGCTCTTCTGCATTGCAATTGCTTGTTGGTCAGGATATTCCGAAGAGAAGCAGGCATGTGGAGATTCGTTTGGCATGGATGAAATCCAAAATGGCTTCTGGAGAACTCGAGATCGAGCACCGAGCAGGGACTGAGAATGTGGCTGACCTGTTTACAAAGTGCTTGAGCACGAAAGACTTCCTACGTCATCGTGCAAGCTTGGGTTTTGAGGCTGTGGAAGTACCTGCCAGGGATCTTCGGTCAGTTAACGACCTTCTGCTGATCAATGATGTTGTGTCCAACAAACAGGAGATTGCATTTGTGGAGGTGTGCTGTGGCACGAATTCAGCTCTTCGTGATGCATGTCGAGTTGCTCGAATGCCCTATGTTGGAGTTGTGAAAGAGGTTGAGACCGATGCAATGTTTGCACGAGTGAAACAGTTTGTAGAGGTCCAAGCTCAACTTGGGTATCGCTGGATTCATGTGCATGCCTCTACGCCATGTAGCTCAGGCTCACCGTTGAAGAATTTTGGAACTGGAAGTTTGAGTGAAGCCGATGTTGCATGGGAAGGTATCATGAAAGCTGTGCCTAAGTATTTGACTCTGGGGAATTCGAGATCATTTGAACTCCCAAGGAACAATAATATTTGGAAGAGAGATGAAACCAAGCATGTTTTGAAGCACTGTGGTTTAGAATTTGAATCGGAAGTGTTTCTTTGCCAAACCGGATGCAAAGCTGACAACGGTTTGCCTGTTGGAAAATGCCTCATTTTTCGAAGCTCGTTTTCAGGTTTTTGCAATGTTTTGACCAAACGTTTTGGATCGTGCACATGTGAAAAGCATGCTGGCGTAATGGATGTCAATTGGGTCCGAACAGGATCCTATACCAAGGAACTTGCTAAGGGAATCTTGGCAGCCGTGAGAGCTGCGCGCCGAGCAGCATGACTTTTCAGACAAAGAGCCAAGGCATGAACTTCCATAGGAATTCATGCAAAACAAACGAAACAGAAGTTTTTTTTTTGGCATGTCCTGTCTCCGGACAGCGCACAGTTTAAGAGGGGGACAGGTATGCTGGAGATGTTTTCTAGATTTGTAACTGTAGGTTTGGGAATGTTTGCACGTTTTTGCATGTTATTTTCAAACCTGCATGGAACAACTTTATTTGCGTTTTTGGCATGTGCTTTATTTCAACCAAATTTAAACAAACAGACAAACGGCAGTTGATGTGAAGCACGGCAGTCTTGTGGAACACTGCAGTTGATGTCAAACGCAAACAAGACAAACGGCAGTTGATGTGAAGCACAGTCTTTTGGGAGTGCATGTCGTTTGAGAGAGTTTTTTTTGATGTTCACTTGATGTGAAACAAACGAAACAGACGGCAGTTGATGTAAAACACAGCAGTCTTGTGAAGCACAGAACAGTTGATGTTAATTTTGGTTTTGCGTTCAAGCACGGAGAGGGAATTCACTGCAGAGGTGTCACAACACATGTTCTGACGCGCGACATCAAAGATGTCAGAAAGGAAAACTTCAGGTGACACGACAGTTGAAACCTCTCAGGTTCAGTGCTTGGCCGGACTCTTTTTTTTTCCGGGTGTGTGTGAGGGTTGAAACAGTTTCAGTAATTAATCGCCTAATTGCGCCTTAGAGCCATGGCCAATCGACCTCCACCACCGCCGAATTCAGCTGGCATGGAATGCTACCCTGGGACCGATATGACTGGAGTGGAAATGGAGCTTTTGAGGGAATTGATGCGCAAGGCAGAGCGCAACCAGATGATGACACAGACTCTGTCTTTGCACCAATTAGAACATAAGCATGCTCCTGACCCGCGTCAGGCTGAATGGAATGCACAGAAGGCCGCAGGACAATGGCCAGGATCGAAGGGGAATGGACCGCCTCCAAAGAGTGTGAACCCGCCTGCATCGTCTGGGCGACCACCCAAGATGAACTATGACCCTGACGATGACCCGTGGGCCGCAATTCCAACTGCACCGAAGGCTGATCCGCCTGTTTTGCAGATCTTTGGGAATGTCCAGCAAGGCACACCGCCAATTAATCTTCCACCTGCTGCCACTGCAATGCCTAAGTCTGGATTTCCAGAACATTCAGCTGCCGCTATGGGGACAGAAGCAGTGTTTCCACCAGCAAAGGCTTCTGCTCCTACTGCACCAGAGAATTCAGCAGCGAAACAGCTGCCTATTCCGAAAGCAAGCGGGCCCAACAAAGCAGCCAGGAATTCGACTCCCAAGATTGAAGAGGTACCGGAAGAAGCTGATGGGGACGGCACTGGTGGACGCATGGATGAAAGCTTTAAGAGGAATCGAGATGTTTTTGAGGATGACGACGAACTCTTTGGCTTTGAGTATATTCCTGCAGACGTCTCACCGCCGTGGTTCCCGAATCACCTGTGGGGAATTCCAACCACAATTCAGCACAATGCAACGGATTGGAATGACAAGAGTTGGTACCCCAGCTATCAGTCCAGTGACATGGACCCCGCAGTGCCATTTCCAGTGCATGTGCAAGGAATCAAGTCGTGGGCCAGCACGAAGATCAAGCTGAAGAAATGGAGGGACAAAGAAATGTCCTACCATGAATTCATTCTGAAGGTCTTCAACCACGATGATGAGGCCGGGCAATATGCAAAGTGGATTTTGGCACACTATACGCCCAAGATCACAGCTACGCCCAAGTCGCAAGCTCCAGATCTTGCCGCTTTCCTCAAGAAGATGAGAGTGGATGTGTTTTTGTATGCAACGACGGCGTACCGCAGGGAGTTGATGAGTGTGGACTTCTAGCCTGGTGTTTCCATGTGCATGCTGATAATTTTTTTTGCATGATGATGCAGCGATGACTGCATAAATCAATGTATCTTTGTCAGATCTATGTCAGTCTGAAATTCTGGACTTCTGGTTTTGCTGGAGTGATTTTTTTGGATATACAGTGCAAATCGAGATGATACAATTCAATGCAATCACTGCACGTGGCACTGTCTATAACGAGGTTTTTAGAGTTCACTGCAACTGGAACGGGATCGGGCTGGCAATCTGATTGAATTCAACAGTACTTCATATGTATTTTTGATGCAACGGTCTGGATACTATACCCTTTGAGGTGGACTTTCTGGGCAAGCTGATATATACTGCATGGTCAATGTATTCTTGCAACGTCACAGCAAGAGGGGGTATGAAAGTATATGGATATACCCGGTGTGCTGTGACTATGTTTGGACTGGAATGCATGCTGCATTTTACTCTGGAATTTGTATCCAAATAGCTGGCTGATGTGATGAGATTTGTTTTTGCCAAGTCTCGCCTACGGACGAGGTACAAGTCATTGTTTTTGGTATTTTCTGGAAAACTGCATGATGCCATCATGTCTGGACAAGTTTCGTTGACGGTTGAGAACGTTTTCATGGAGAACAACATTTTTCAGGAATGTGTTTTTGGACGTTGACGGTGAGGATGATGTTTTTGGAAATCGTTTGGAATTTGTTTTGCCTCGCATGATGTATTTGCTCGACAACAACAACTTCCAAACTGCGCTTTATTTCAACAGGTTTTGCATGTCAACGTTTTGAACATGGTTGAGATGGTTTTTGTGGAGAACGTTTATTTCTGGACTGGCGTCGTTTTGCAGAATACTGGAAAGATGCATTTGCAACATATGCAAATGCATGTGGAAGTGGATGAGTTTATTTTCGTTTTGCTTCAGCTGGAATTTGGAATATGATACTCTGGAAGTGAAGTGCATGCTGCATGCGCTCAATGGTTCAAGCATGTTGCACGACAGAATAAAAGAGACAAGGACAACACGGCACAGAGGCTAGCAGACAGCCTAAGACACTTTACCTGTCTTTTCGTGTGTTGCGAGAAAAAGGTGAGAGCGAGGTCAAGTGAGAATTTGTGGGTTTTTGACTTGCGTGTGTTTGCAAGTTTATTCATCGGCATCGCCGCTTAGGCTCGGACCCCAACGCGTAGGATTGGCGTTCGCGAGCGTCGCGGCTAGTGGTTGTAAGCCTGAATTTTCGCAGTAGCCACCTAACGCCTTACTGTCCTGCAGCACTGACCTGAAGGCTGACAAGTTCATGAATGCACCAGAGTCAAGAAGCCACCAAGAAGCATCGGTGTTGTCTGCGACCTGTGAAAGCAGAGGTCGCAAAAACTCAAAATAAGGTTCAATCTGTTGTTCAACCGAAACCTCACTGTGGTCGTCAAACCAATCATGTGCACGCACCAAAACGACTTTCATCGGTACAGTGGCACACAAGTCTCGGCTGGGGTCATTAACAAAACGTGTCCTCCAAGTTGGAACTGTCACCAAGTCCAACTTCATCTCCACACTTCAAACCACAAAACCATGGCTCATGAGTGCAGCTGTCGCAACTCCTTGCCAGGACACAATCCATGTCAGCCTCTTCAGTTCTCACTACTTCTGACTCACAAGTACAGCTGTCGCAACCTCTTGCCAGCACACAACCCGTGTCAGTCAGCTCATCTTTCTCTTCTGACTCATGAGTACAGCTGTTGCAACTCCTTGCCAGCACACAACCCATGTCAGTCAGCTCATCTCTTTTAACTCATGAGTACAGCTGTCGCAACTCCTTTTTTTTCCTCGAGTTTGCCCGATGTCACAGCTGTCGCAACTCTTTGCCAGCACACAACCCGTGTCAGCCAACTCACTCTCAAAGTCTTTGCAATCAACCACAAGCCTATTTTCGGTTTCTATGTCAGCAACCTCATGCTCATGCACAAACCTAAGACCTCCAGTGGTTTCACATGTCATGTCAAACAACAAAGGATTTATGATCATGCTGCCGACACTGCCAGTCTTTTGGACATCAGACCTATTGTCGTGACTTGCACTCGGTTCCGCACTTTGGACTGTTCCCTGTTGCCAGGTATACCCATACCCGTCGCAATACCATCCAGAACCATCGTCCCACTATGTCTGCGAAACTCTCCATTGAGGGGCTGGATCCGAGCCACCATCTTCGAAGGTACCCTTCAAGGGGGCTTGAAGAGTCTCTTTTGCGGCGGGGAGGGGGCACGAAGGTGAGAAGGGCTTGAAGCCCCCTTGAAGCCCCCTTGAAGCCCTTCTCAAGCCCCCTTGAAACCCTTCTCAAGCCCCCTTGAAGCCCCTTGAAGCCCTTCTCAAGCCCCCTTCAAGCCCCCTTGAAGCCCCCTTCACCTTGAAGCCCCCTTCAAGCTCTTCTCAAGCCCCCCTTGAAGCCTCCTTGAAGTCCTTCTCAAGCCCCCTTGAAGCCCCCTTGAAGCCCCCTTCACCTTGAAGCCCCCTTCAAGCTCTTCTCAAGCCCCCTTGAAGCCCCCTTGAAGCCTCCTTGAAGTCCTTCTCAAGCCCCCTTGAAGCCCCCCTCAAGCACGCCCTTCAAGCCCTTCCAAGCCGCCCCCTGGAAGCCCCCTTGAAAGCCCCTTGAAGCCCTTCTCAACCCTCTTGAAGCCACCCTTGAAGGTCTCACGCCCCGCAGTCTTTCTTCAAGCCCTGCGAAGCCCGTCCAGCCCCGGGAGCCCGTCCAAGCCCTTCCCAAGGGCTTTTCTGTGTAAGAACTTCTGTGCGACAACTCGCTGCCCTAACCCTGTGTAACACGGCTGTTAAGATGATGTAAATGATGTATCTGATGTACATGACTGGTAGGAAATAAAGAGTTTAAGATGTTAGATTAAATGGCAGGTGGTGGCAAGGAAGAGAAATTTTAAATAAAGAGTTAGATTTTTAGATCATGGCATTTGTGGAAGGGCAAGGGGGGAAGTTTTGAATAAAGAATTCGTGATTTTTAGATCTTGCATTGTGGAAGGCAAGGGGGTGGAAGTTTAAATAAAGAGTTAGGTTTTAGATCATGGCATAGTGGAAGGCAAGGGGGGGAAGTTTAAACAAAGAGTTAGATTTTAGATTATGGCATAGTGGATGGCAAGGGAACGGAAGTTTAAATAAAGAGTTCGATTTTAGATCATGGCATTGTGGAAGGCAAGGGGGAGTTTTTAATAAAGAGTTAGATGTTAGATTATGGCATAGTGGATGGCAAGGGAAGAGAAGTTTAAATAAAGAGTTAGATTTTAGATCATGGCATTGTGGAAGGCAAGGGGGGGAAAGTTTGAATAAAGAATTCGATTTTAGATCATGGCATTGTGGAAGGCAAGGGGGGGAAGTTTAAATAAAGACTTCGAATTTAGATCATGGCATTGTGGAAGGCGGGGGAAGTTTAAATAAAGACTTAGAATTTAGATCATGGCATCGTGGAAGGCAGGGGGAGAGTTTAAATAAAGAGTTAGAATTTAGATCATGGCATTGTGGAAGGCAAGGGGGGGAAGTTTAAATCAAGAATTAGATTTTAGATCATGGCGTTGTGGAAGGCAAGGGGGGGAGTTTAAATAAAGAGTTAGGTTTTAGATCATGGCATTGTGGAAGGCAAGGGGGAGGGGAAGTTTAAATAAAAACTTAGAATTTAGATCATGGCATTGTGGAAGGCAAGGGGGTGGAAGTTTAAATAAAGAGTTAGGTTTTAGATCATGGCATAGTGGAAGGCAAGGGGGGGGAAGTTTAAATAAAGAGTTAGATTTTAGATCATGGCATTGTGGAAGGCAAGGGGGTGGAAGTTTAAATAAAGAGTTAGGTTTTAGATCATGGCATAGTGGAAGGCAAGGGGGGAAGTTTAAATAAAGAGTTAGATTTTAGATTATGGCATAGTGGATGGCAAGGGGGGGGGAAGTTTAAACAAAGAGTTCGATTTTAGATCATGGCAATGGAAGGCAAGGGGGGGGAAGTTCAAATAAAGACTTAGAATTTAGATCATGGCATTGTGGAAGGCAAGGGGGGGGGAAGTTTAAATAAAGAGTTGGATTTGAGATCATGGCATTGTGGAAGGCAAAGGGAAGGAAGTTTAAATAAAGAGTTCAAATTTTAGATCATGGCAGTGTGGAAGGCAAGGGGGGGGAAGTTTAAATAAAGACTTCGAATTTAGATCATGGCATTGTGGAAGGCAAGGGGGGGAAAGTTTAAATAAAGACTTATAATTAGATCATTGCATTGTGTGAATCAAGGGGGTGGAAGTTTAAATAAAGGTTATTTTTTAGATTCAATTTCCTCAGATATGAAGGTTTGCTAGCGCGTGGCCCAGTGGGTGGGTTACTTATTCCCTCCATCTGGTTCTCTTATATCGCTTTTGGATCCTCTGGTGATATTCCCTTTCCCTTCCTGCTTAATAAATAAAGAGTTCGCTTTAGATCCTGGGCATTGTGGAAGGCACAGGGTGTGGAAAAGTTTACATGGCAATTGTGCAAAGCAGGGGGGGGAAGTTCAAATAAACGACTTTAGAATTTAGATCATGGCATTGTGGAAGGCAGGGGGGGAAAAGTATAAATAAAGAATTCGATTTGAGATCATGCATTGTGCAAAGGCAAGGGGGGGAAGTTCAAATAAAGACTTAGAATTTAGATCATGGCATTGTGGAAGGCAAGGGGGGGAAGTTTAAATAAAGAGTTGGATTTGAGATCATGGCATTGTGGAAGGCAAGGGAAGAGAAGTTTAAATAAAGAGTTAGATTTTAGATCATGGCACTGTGGAAGGCAAGGGGAGGGAAGTTTAAATAAAGACTGCGAATTTAGATCATGGCATTGTGGAAGGCAAGGGGGTGTAAAGAGTTTAAATACAGATTCGTGATGTTTAGATCGCTTCAGAATTGTGTAAGTGCAAGGTTTTGTACTTTTAAATAGTTACTTATGAATTTTAGATCATGTCATTGTGGTGCACGGCAAGGGGGTGGAATTTAAATAAATGATTTACTGTTTTAGTCATGCATTGATGGTTGAAGGCAGTTGGGTTGGGCGTTTCCCTCCCGCGTGACTTTTAGCTTTTAGGCATAGTGGCTAGGTGCACAGGGGCACCTGCCTTTTCCCTCCAGTGCGTTCGCGTTTTTAGCTCCTGAGCCTGGAAGGCAAGGAAGAGAAGTTTACCCAAGAGATTAGTTTTTTTAGATCCTGGGCATTGTGGAGGCAAGGGGGGGACAAGTTGAATACAGTAATTCGATTTGGTGTGCATCAGTGGCGTTTTGGAATGCAAGTGGGGGAGAGTGTTCAATTAAAGGACACTTAAGAAGATTAGCGATCATGGCATTGTGGAAGGCAAGGGGGTGGAAGTTTAAATAAAGACTTAGAATTTAGATCATGGCATAGTGGAAGGCAAGGGGGGGAAGTTTAAATAAAGACTTAGAATTTAGATCATGGCATTGTGGAAGGCAAGGGGGTGGAAGTTTAAATAAAGAGTTAGGTTTTAGATCATGGCATAGTGGAAGGCAAGGGGGGGGAAGTTTAAATAAAGAGTTAGATTTTAGATTTAAGGCATAGTGGATGGCAAGGGAACGGAAGTTTAAATAAAGAGTTCGGTTTTAGATCATGGCATTGTGGAAGGCAAGGGGGGGAAAAGTTTACCATGGCATGGTGCAAAGGCAGGGGGGGGGAAGTTCAAATAAAGACTTAGAATTTAGATCATGGCATTGTGGAAGGCAAGGGGTTGGAAGTTTAAATGAAGAGTTAGGTTTTAGATCATGGCATAGTGGAAGGCAAGGGGGGGGAAGTTTAAATAAAGAGTTAGATTTTAGATTATGGCATAGTGGATGGCAAGGGAACGGAAGTTTAAATAAAGAGTTCGATTTTAGATCATGGCATTGTGGAAGGCAAGGGGGGGGAAAGTTTTAAATAAAGAATCGAATTTAGATCATGGCTTGTGGAAGGCAAGGGGGAGGGGAAGTTTAAATAAAAACTTAGAATTTAGATCATGACATTGTGGAAGGCAGGAGGGGGGCGCAAGTGAGTAGGCTGGGGGGCGCAAGTGAGTATTGGAGGCGCAAGTGATCAGGCGGCGCAACCTTCTCAAAAACTTCTCAAGCCGCTTCAAGCCTTTCTCAAGCACCTTTCGAACCTTGCTCAAACCCCCTTCAAACCTTTCTGAAGCCCCCTTGAAGCCCTTTGAAGCCCTTCTGAAGCCCCCACCAAGCTGCCTTGAAGCCCTCTTCACCTTCAAAGCCCTTCTCAAGCCCGTGAAGCCCTTCTGAAGCCCCCTTCAAGCCCCCTTCACCTTGAAGCCCCATTGAAGCCCTTCTCAAGCCCCCTTGAAGCCCCCTTGAAGCCCTTCTCAAGCCCCCTTGAAGCCCTTCTCAAGCCCCCTTCAAGCCCCCTTCGAAGCCTTCACCTTCAAGCCCCCTTCAAGCCCTTCTCAAGCCCCCTTGAAGCCCCCTTGAAGCCCTTCTCAAGCCGCCTTGAAGCCCCCTTGAAGCCCCCTTGAAGCCCTTCTCAAGCCCCCTTGAAGCCCCCTTCAAGCCCTTGAAGGCTTCACAAAGGTGAAGCCCCCTTCAAGCCCCCTTCAAGCCCCCTTGAAAAGGGCTTGAAGCCCCCTTGAAGCCCCCTCTTCAAGCCCCCCTTCAAGCCTTCTGAAGGTGAAGAGTACTGTTCGTTTTAGTCTTCGGATCCTTCCTGCCCATTGACCATCACAGCTCTCCGGCCATTGGTCATGCCACCAATAGTCATCATCGTCCCAACTCTCAGCAGTCCAGTCGGTCCAATCCTCTGAAACTTCATTCAACTTGCCTTTCTTTCCCTTTCCTTTGCTACCTTTAGAGTCTTTTCCTTTGGAACCTTTCTTGTCCCAAGTGTCAGTCCTTACACTACCCTTACCTTCTCTGCTCTCAGGGCAGTTGAAGCTGATGTGTCCGGTCTTACCGCATCTAAAGCACCGGATCCTGCTCATGTCTGCGGTACAAGCTGCTGCAGTGTGTTTCCGACTTCCACACTTCCCGCATCTGCCTTCCACCGCATCGAAGAGTTCGGCATCAAGAGAATGATGTTCTACATTCCCCTCCAGGGAGCTCAATCTCTTGCTGTGGCCTGTTGTCTCAAAATCGCTGAACAGGCGCTGTTGCTCTTCCCACCGCATCGCAGCGTCCTGTAGGACTCGTAATTGTCTGCGCCGCTGTGGTGGAGAACATAGTTCTTCACTGTTTCAGGCAGGCTTTTCAGCAGAACAACTAGCATGTCAGAATCTGCCAGCTTCAGTCCTGTGGTATCCACCTGCATAGGGAGAGTCCCTAGCAACCTGGAGAACCTTGCAGCTTCATAGTCAATTCTTCTGATAGTATCACTAACCAAGGAACTCGGCGATGTCTGTGTCGCCGTCAGGACAAAGGATCTCTTTGCAATGTGCGTCCTTAGTGAGAGCGCTTCGGATCTTGACCTCAGAGAAAATTCAAGAGTAAGTTGCCTAAGCAGTTCAAACCCGTTTGTGGACCTCAAAACGTAAGAAAAAGCAGGCGCGCAAAAATGGGCCTCCCCAGTTAGTGAAATTGAAAGAAGCTTGCAAAGACTTCGAGCTACTCACTAGAATTTATTTCAAACTGCTTCTTCATGTGCAAGGACAGAGCCTTAGAGCGTGATCCGCCATACCAGAGGAAGACTTCGAGAGACTTGAGGAAACCGACAGAAGCTTGAGGCGGCTTAAGAAACTTAACCCAAAGAAATTCAAGAGACTTAAGACAACTCAATTATTTTTTTTGGCTGTCGTGGTTGTTGTTGTTGTTGTTGTTGCTGTTGTTGTTGTTGTTGTGGTGGTTGTTGTGGTTGTTGTAGTTGTTGTGGTTGTTGTGGTTGTTGTGGTTGTTGTGGTTGTTGTTGTGGTTGTTGTGGTTGTTGTGGTTGTTGTGGTTGTTGTTGTGGTTGTTGTTGTGGTTGTTGTTGTGGTTGTTGTTGTGGTTGTTGTTGTTGTTGATGTTGTTGTTGATGTTGTTGTTGTTGTTGTTGTTGTTGTTGTTGTTGTTGTTGTTGTTGTTGTTGTTGTTGTAGTTGTCGTTGTAGTTGTAGTTGTCGATGTCGTTGTCGTTGTTGGTGTTGTTGTTGTTGTTGTTTTGGTGGTTGTTGTTGTTGTGGTTGTTGTGGTTGTTGTGTTTGTTGTGTTTGTTGTGGTTGTTGTGGTTGTTGTGGTTGTTGTTGTTGTTGTTGTTGTTGTTGTTGTTGTTGTTGTTGTTGTTGTTGTTGTTGTTGTTGTTGTTGTTGTTGTTGTTGTTGTTGTTGTGGTTGTTGTGTTGTTGTTGTGGTTGTTGTGGTTGTTGTGGTTGTTGTGGTTGTTGTGGTTGTTGTTGTGGTTGTTGTGGTTTTGTTGTTGTTTTGTGTTGTTGTTGTTTGTTGTTGTGTTGTTGTTGTTGTTGTGGTTGTTGTTGTTGTTGTGGTTGTGGTTGTGGTTGTGGTTGTCGTCGTCGTCGTCGTCCTTGTCGTCGTCATGGTTGTCATCGTTGTCCGGTGAAAGGGGCAGCCCGGAGGAAAGTCATTGTATGCGTTCCATGGCACGCGCGCTACCCATGCTCCTCATGCTGCACATATTGTCCATGCTGCCCATGCTGCTGCGGGTGGTGGTGGTGGTAATGGTGGTGATGGTGGAGGTTGTAGTGGTGGGGGTGGCGGCGGTGGTGGTTGTTCTTGTTCTTGTTGTTGTTGTTGTTGTTGTTGTTGGTGTTCTTGTTCTTGTTGTTGTTGTTGTTGTTGTTGTTGTTGTTGGTGTTCTTGTGGTTGTTGTCGTTCTTCTGCTTTTTCTTCTTTTCTTTTTGCCGTTCTCGCTTGTATCCACTACCGTTGAAACATGTCGCTGCGTCCACCGCTGCACGTTTCAACTTTTCAGTCGCGGACGGTTGTTTCAATGTTTGGTCGCCTTTGTCACCTATTTGTCCATGCGCTATCCAGCTTACAAGTGGCGAACGCCCAGTGTATGACTCTACGTTCTCTAGCTCCTTGTCTTCGCGCAGCGCGCGAAAAACACAGGTTCGCAGCAGGAAAACACGTTTGGCAGCAGGAAAAAAACGCCTTGCAGCGGGAAAAAGCTGTTTCCGCAGCGGGAAAAAAACGGCAGCAAAAAATGCCGCTTCGCAGTGGGAAAAATTCAAAGCAGCAGAAAAACACCTTGCAGCAGCACAAAAGCACCTTTGCAGCAGAAAATATGCATTTTGGAGGCAGCGGGAAAAAGCCGTCCAAGGCGGGAAAAACCTCGTCCGAGGCAAGAAAAAAACCGGCTGAGGCAGGAAAAAAAACAGCAGCAGAGAAAGTCCAGCTTTGCAACCCAAAAAGTTGCCCCAACGGAAAAAATACATTTCCGCAACGGGAAAAAGCAGCAGCCCCAAATCAACAGCATGCTTGCTACTATGGGGGTGTGCCCAAGCGTCACCGGGTTTTCGAACCTCATTTTGCTCAATCTTGCGGCCACTTCTTGCTACTTTATTGCTTTTTTGGTTGGTGGACTTCGCTGCAACGCCTCAAGGTGCTGCGCATGTGTTGGTCAAGTCATGGTTTGCCGCGCCTCTTCCTTGCACCTTTCAATGCTTCGTCAGAAAAGCGAAAAATGCCCATAGAAGATAAACATTTTGTGCTGGCTCCCAATCCAACAGTTTTACTTGGTTTCTGTGAGGCTTCTAGTGTAGTTTCGGTTGCAAGCAGTTGGTGGGTTGCTGCAGCAGGTTTTGTTGGTGTCTGTTGTCTTGCAGCGATATCGCTCATGTGGCTCTTGGGCGTGTCCTGGTGGGTTAGTTAGTGGCTGGACATGGTGTTGGGGTCGCATTTGGGGGTGCCTTGCGGGTTGGATCTGAAATCTCAAAGTCTTGTGATTGAAAGCTTTTCTGTCGGGAGTCGGGCGGTACTGAGTGCTTGGAGAAGCTTTTGATGTTTCGCGACCAGCAAAAAAGTCGTCAACGTTTCGCTTGCTTTTCTTCGCACGGTTCTATGGCTGTCTGTGACATTCACAGTGTTTGGGCGGTTTTGCTGGTAATTTTGAATAAGGTAGAAGTTTGTCCACTATTTGCAGCGTTGCGTGTGTTTTGTCATACGCAACACATACGCAACATGCACGCAACATGGCGTGTTGCGCGGCCACGCAACGCTGTAATTTACGATGTTTCGCGCTTCTTCCGCTCACGGGATGTAAAAAAAGGTAGAACTCCATTTAAAAGACTGGCTGTCCCGAAAGTGCGCGGAAAAAGCGCGAAACATCGTAAATTACAGCGTTGCGTGGCCGCGCAACACGCCATGTTGCGTGCATGTTGCATATGTGTTGCGCATGACAAGACCCAGGCAACGCTGTAAGAGGTGCAAAAATTTGAAATGTCTGTGAACATTGTAACATTTTCCCTTGGTCGACGCTTAACAGACGGCAGAATGCCGCAACGGCAGTCTTTACCTTGTATAGTGGTGCAGCACCTTTTTCTTTTTGCGCGGATGGCAGCTTGGTTCCAGCCACAGTTTCAGCCCGATCTATGTCAATCCGATATCCTTTGCTTTCGGTGCCAACGCTACGATTCTTATTAATCGTAGCTTAGGATGGGCGCAGGAGGAGGAGAATGATTAGGATGTGCTTCATATAATCTCTGTGAGCTCCGTATGTGCCAAATATGTCCAGTCAGTGGTGTGCCATATCTTTGCATAGAGGTACATGTGCAAACATTCATTTATGCTTTCTGTCTGCCGGGCTTTCTGTTGGAAGAGTCTTCGCATCTCAGGCTTGAAAGTAAGCCTTTGCAAGAGAAAAGAAGGCAAGGGCAAACCCTTCACCCCATAGACTCTTAGCTCTTCCCAATTTATTATCAGAAGCTTGCGGAGGAAGTTCTTTCCCTGTAGAAATAACCTTGTAATTTAAATTTGGGCGAAACGTCCTCCACGTAGTTTCCATTGCACAAATGCCATGTGATTTTGCGATTGCTCCTCCGCAAGGGTTCACTCCAAACCTACTCCGCACATGGTTTACAATCAGAACCAACGTGTTGGTTTGCTGTAAAACTTCCTCCGCTGATGTCCTATGAGTCAGTGGTTTTGGTTCAAGATGGTAGCGTTCCTTGGCCGTATCTTTCTCGTCCAGCTTCTTCTTCTGATTCTGTCCTGGCTTTAGGTTGCGGCGCCTTGCGCTCTCTTTTTTCCTTTGCAAATTCTGTGGGCTTCTGCCTGGCTCCCCTTTGACCCCAGCTTGGCAATGTTGAGAACGCGCGTAGGAAGAGAAATCCTTGTATGCTCTGCTTCCTCCCTTGCAAATCAACATTGCTTAAAAGGGGCACGGGGGACGCCAGCATCTTCGCCACGATTCTCAGAATGTCCCCATAGCGAAACTTTGTTCCCCTGTTTCACTGGCCCGCTGGGCAAATTGCTCCAATGTTACTCCACTGTTTGAACATATGCAGCCCGCAGGTGTTGGACAAACTGGCAATTTCACACTTTGCATCTTCCAATGAAAGGATGCTTGCAGCGAACTCTGCCACCCAAGGATGCAATAAAGTAGTAAGAAAAGGCCGCAAGATTGAGCAAAATGAGGTTCCAAAACCAGGGCCTCAAAACTCAAAACAGGCAGTTTTGCGGTGACGCTTGGGCGTACCCCCATAGTAGTTGCGGAGTCTTGCCGTAGTCGGGCGGAGTCGGTACACCTGCTGAAACCCCGATTTACAATGGGAAAAGAGCTGAAAGAGTTCCAACTTTGTGACTTCAGACGACTCCGCAAGAAAGCGCAAGATGCACAAGATGCTGTTTTGATTTTTTTGAGTTTTCAGTTCAGTCGCGCTGATAAGGCGTTTGAGACTTTTGATTTTTTTGAGGTTTTCAGTTTACCATGCAATTTACAAGATGAAACGCTGTTTTGAGATTTTTGAGGTTTTCAGTTTCAATCGCGCTGACAAGGCGTTTGAGATTTTTTTTGTCCAATGAGGACTCGGGATACTAAAAATTATTAGAAGGGGTCCCCAAGCAGGTGGCCACCATATCCGGCCATGATCCCCCCCGAAAGCTCTTAGAATTTTAGTCCGGATCTGTTCCCAAGTCCCTGCCAAGGTACAAAGTGCTGCGGTGTTCCCCGGGATCCTGCCATTTTGTTGGACTTGCAAAAGCACTGCGGTTTGTTAAATCCGTGCTGGTTTTGGCAAAAAAGGTCACGGCAGCAATCTCATTTTCAGGACCGTTAAACACATTAGCTTTTTGGACTCCAAGGAGTGGTCCTCCCCTGTACCGGGACCGTGACGCCAGGCCGTCCCATTTTTGGGATCGTGTTTAGGTTGGTTTGGTTTCAATGAAGCTTTGTGGCTTGTGGCGACCGGAAGGGCAACTGGGGGAGGCCCTTTTGAGCGAAGCCGGTTTTGAGAAAGTTCTCCGGACCCAGAATTGGGTCCGTCGGAGCAAGCTGTTTTGTAGATGATTTTGTTTCTTGTTGGGGCAAGGGGGGTGCATATCGGTTGCTGATTGAACCCAGTTGAAGTTAGGTTCTTATAATTTGGTTTCGTCTGGCGCCTTAATTGCTTGCTGCGAAAAGAAGGCCCATCAGCCTTTTGCACCCTTAGGTGACTCCTTGAAGTGTTTATTGCTATTGCGGAGTTTGTGGGTTTTCGCGCAGGTGGTCGGCTTCCGTTTGAGTGATTGTATTGAATACTTTACTCCCCCTTGTTGGCCCCCCTTGCCCCTCTAGACTCCTACCGAAGTTTTCAGCCCAGAAAGAACATGAATTATTGATTTTTTCAGTCAATCCCGTTATTGATTAATAGTATAAATTTAAAACGGGATGGAGTAAGAATCTGCTTAGGGAAAGATGTGGGAAGGTGAAGTATTGAAGGCTTTCTTACTCCGCCATCGTTCCGATATCGTGTCAATTCCATTGGGTAATTGAATTGAAACATAGCACGGAGTAGCGGAGTAGCGCGGAGTAGCGAAGGATTGGTGAATGTTGCCTGGGTGGTGCTGCATCGCAATCGCCGCATTGGAGCCAGGGAACGGAGACAGCTGATACCACATGTGCGCTCTCAGGTTCCATTTCTGGGGCCGGAAAGTCGATTGAAATCAGGCTTCGCATGTGCGGACCTCCTCTGTAGTACTATAGAGTCAATGAGCCTTCTAAATTAACTTGTGACTGGAGGCCCCACATTCTTCTTCCTATGACCAGATCTTCTTTCAGGTTGGTCTTAGCTCTCGAAGCCAGCCAGGCGCCCAGGACGCTGATGCGACGAGACTCGCGTTGCAATGGCGCACTGGATGCAGAAGTCTAAGTCTTCTAAGTATTCATTGCATAGTATTCTGGATAGTTGCGCCTACTGTGGAGGATGGTACAGTTCCAAGTTCCAAGTTTTGTTTTGATGGAAGATGTTTAAAGTACATTTTTGTCATGTGTTCTTGCCTGACTTGCAACGGTTTCTTGATAAGCAGAGCTTTGCGGGCTCATCAAGTCTCTCACGAAAGCCCCAGGGAAAGTATCAGGTAGTGGACAGGGCGAAGTTGTGTTGATGCTTCTGGCTTGTTTGGCCGAAGCCATTTTTGGCTTCAGCTTTTGGCCATGTCCCTGGTCATTCTTTCTTTGTCAAGGCCATGTTTGGCTGCAATTGTGAGGATCCTTGTTGGCTTCCGTTCTGAAATCCGGAGGCGGCCGAATCTGTGCGGGCCGCCGCCAGCAACACGGCTAAGCGCGGCATTGGTAGGGCAGAGACATTTTTGCTGGATGTCGAAGTAAGATTCTTGTTGTAGATTTTACCCTTTTGACACGTATCCTGATTGAAAATTGCAACTTGCTTGCATGTTGACAAACATTGTCTGAGTCACGGAAGGGGAAGTGCAAACTCCAGAGGCCCATGAATTGGCCTGCAAAAAACAAGGGCATATGAGATTCCAGTTTTGGAATCGATGCGAGTTGCCATGCTGTGTGCTCTGTTTTGCGCAGCGTGGTGTTGGCCGCGGCCTGGAGCTCAGATTTGCATTTGGAATTGAACATCGTCGGGTGCGTCCTGTGCATTGTTTCCTTCTTCCCTTGTCTTACATCCGAGCAAAAAGAAGAAGAAGGCTGACGGTCTGCACTTGGAAGTCGAGGGTTGAAACAAGTTTCTTCGATTCTGAGGTTACCTTTGGGTTCTGTTGCGTAGTCGCGTCCGCTCTTCTGCGTAACTAGTTGACGCGGATGTGGCTTTACGCTTTTCACGCGGTAACGGAGGTCTGCGGGGCTACCCACATCATTGTCCGCTGACTCTTGTGCGAAAGTGCCAAGGATGTCAACCGAGGTGGACAAGACATCAACGTGCTGAGGGCCTAGTTAACTGACGTGTATCTAGAGCTAAGCTGTTATAGTCATAGAAAAGTGAGCAGTCCTAAGGCGGGCTTCAAGTGGTTGCAGTGAGAGTGTATGATGGTTGGCCTGTCGATCGTACTGGACTTTGACATGTCCAATGTCCAAGTAAAATGGTCTGCGCTGCTTAACAAGTGCACCCACGTGGTGTTCCGGTGCCTAACTTCAATTGCAACCCCCTTCCCCCCTTAGACTTCCAACATCTTGAAGATTGATGAGATGCTGATGCGGAGGAGTGCTGTCCCTATATATTTTCTAGTATATAAAACAGGATGGAGGAGTTTTTACCTTGTGGAAAAGCGCGGAGGAGATATTCACTCCTCCAGAAGTTGCTTTCAAGCGACAAAGCAGAATCTGTTCGTAACCAGTTTTGCAAGTTTTTGTTTTGCACGCCTGTGGCGGAGGATCGGAGGAGCAGCTTTCAGAAGGCTGACGCTTTGTACAAAGGCAACAATCTGATGTTCTATAGATCCTAGGTCGTCTTCCGAAAACATGACAATTTTCGCACACCAATCGCGGTACCCCCTCAGTATTTGACGGTTTGACCTTTGTGTACAAGGACCGTGCCCAGTGCATTTATGGCCACACCCGAGGAAAAAAAGAGGGCCAGCTGGGAACGCAGTGAAGAAGATTTGAGTGCAGCACGATGCAGATGGAAAGGTTGTTCCAAGTGCATCGGGTTGGCTTCAGAATGGTAGCTCGTCAGTACAAGTGGTTGGACGTGCGTGGTGGCTTGTGCAGCCCTTCCTTCAGTGCTGCAAATGCGAAGTTACTCCCAGCTCTGGCGATGTCCAACAGTTTCTGTGAGCAAAGCGTTTTTTGAACACTGGACATAGGTGATGCTTCTTGCAGGTGGCGCAAAATTCCGGGTGTTGTGCGCCTTGGCCCAACCCACTATGTGATTTTGCAATGTTTGCCAGGTCAGCGAAATGCATCGAAGTTGTGGTATCAGTTTTTCGCTGAGAAACTTAAGTTTTCTGGTGCCAGTGTTAACAAGGAGCAGAATGCGTTGTGAAAGTGGGTCGAAAGGTAGCCAGTGTCATGCATGTTGATGACATTCTCTTTCTTGGTGGGTAAGATGGATTTGCAACACTTTCCTGCCTGGATTGGAACAAGAGTTTCGTTTGACAAGTACCTTGGCTGACGACAGAAGGTGAGTTTCGAGTTCCTAGAGTGTCTCCATGTTGTTGAACCAGGGTATGTTGGCACATGTTCATACCATGTTTGAAAGCTTTGCAAAGGTTAATGGAAAACCTCCAAGGCTAAGCAAGACACCCTGCAGAACTTCAGTCTGTTCAGTGGCCAGTGATCCAACTCAGCTGCACTTGCTTTGAGATGGTTGGAATTGCCATGTGTGTCAGCCAGCAACGGTTTGACATTCAATATGGCGTGAAGACTTTGGCAGCGAGCTTGAAGAGCCCTACGGTTGCTGCATGGCATGAACTTGGGAGTTTAATTGGCTATCTGAAGGTCGGTGAATGTTTTGCACTGTTTTCTGGAGAATCTCAATGGAGATTGATGGCGCTGTCCCACGACATTTTCGGACGCTGACTGGTCCGGAAGTGGAAATCAACGTTCAGCTTCATCTGCAGTCTATGTGCTTCATGGGTTGGTAATACACAGCAGCAGCCGAACACAGAAATGCATTCTACGTGTTGCGCGCTGAATCAGAGTGGTATGCAGCCAGTGCTGGAACGTGGGGTGGACTTTACTTGCATCACGTAGTAGTTTTTCTTTGCGATGATGATATCAGTTGTCTGGTGTTGCATACAGACGACAATCCAGTCAAGATGCTGCTTTCTGTGAAACTTGCTACAAGCCGCTTGAGGCACATCAAGGGCAGGCTACCATGGCTACAAGACAAAGTTGCCCCGAGAGATCTGCAAACCAAATAGGTCAAGGCCTCTCAGAACATAGGTGATCTCAATACAAAGGCGCTCAGCCGTGACCGGTTTTCTGTTTGCTTTACATGTTTGGCTTTACAGTGAAAGGTGAAAAGGTAGGTGAGACCGGGTACAACAGAACGCAGGCGCGAGACCTTTTGAAGCAGCAGGTCAAAATCGTCAGTGAGGTTGTTTCAGAGCCTGGGCAATCAGTGCAGAGTTCAAAGCTGAACAAGTTTGCAAAGCAGATATTGCGTGTGCTGGTGTCATGCAGGTTGATGTCTTCGGCAGAGGATGAAAACGTTGCTGAAGAAGTTGTTTCATATGGGAACTCCTTAACAGGAGACACAGCTGGAGCCTTGGAACATTGGCTATCCGAGTTGAGCCCAATGCTGTGATGTTTTTCTTTTGCGTTTTCATTCTGCTTGGAGTGTGGCGATTTTCATGGCGCCTGGTGGAGACGATTCAGAACCAGAAGCCATGAACGATTCGGAGGCTGAGTCAGCATTAGAACGTTTGACTTCACGGTATGACATGAATGAAAGATCACTGGGACACCTTTATCCCAGTGTTTTCCTTGAACTCATGTTCAGGGTTGAAGGCGTCATAGCTTGGATGTATTCACGTTGTTTTGAATGGTTCCAAGATGGAAACGTTGCAGCTGACGAAAAGAGTATACTTCAGTGGCCTGATGGGACAACAGACTCAGAAAATCGGTAGGCGACGTAGTTGCTATGTCCAACTTGTCGGAGGAAGAGGCGTTGCCAAGGCAAGGGATGTCGGAAAGTGCAGTGAAAGATGAGATGGTTCAGGCCTTTCAGGCTTTCCAAGTTGGCGCAAATTTGGTTGGTCACCTGCGTGAAGCTGCAGCAGCAAGTGCGACAGACCATGATGATGCCAATGCAATGGAAAGTTCTGAGTCCTCAGGATCCGAGAATCTGCCCCAACAACTGCGGATGGAGATGCGCCATCGAGGAAGTGATAGCTGATAACGATAGAAACAAGGACAATGGTCATGAGACAAATGCAGAAAGTGAGAAGGAACAGTAAGATAATGAGTGACTCCTACTGTAGGTTTGCTGTGGGTAAACTTGATCCCACAGAGACGTTTGCAGTGAAATCTGCTATGGGTTAACCGGTTAACCCGATCCAATCGAGACATGTGCATTTTGCATATTTTCTGAGAACCGAGGTTAAAAAAACAGGTTTCACTTAAGGTGATAGGCTGGTTTCCTAGTTGCAGCCCACGACCGTGCAATTGAGACTTAAAAGAAGTCGCTTTGGAATTGTGTGGTGTTTGTTTTGCTGTTTTCATGGTTCATGCAAAACGTATGTACAGTTGGATATGCTAGATTTCCGAGGCTTTGGTGTTTCAAAAGGAGTTCAGACATGTGTAAACTCAACGCGAATTAAATGTTGAGTTCAACATGAACTCAATCAATATTTTTTATCCCCGTCCTCCCGGTCCATACGACAGGGACTGCGGGGGAACGAAGACCGACCTATGTTGGTCCCAGGTCATCCGAGAATGAATTGCAGCCGTATGAAGCCGCCCGACGAACTGCAACTGTTTTACAAAATTCATCCAGGCAGCAGAGCCTTTGTGCCGTCTGTTGCCTCGCTCGACAAAGGTGCTGCTGAAATTGAACAGGTGGCCGGAAGCTGACTGATTGTTCACAGCATGTCATGAAATTGAGCATGAACATCTCTTTGGGATCAAGGGCGACTTGACAAAAAACTGCACTGCTTGATCTGCACTTGCTATGGCGCACATATTTCATTTTCGGGTGCTTGGCATGCTTGGTGTTCATGTTCACTTGCTGATTTTGAATTGCATGTGTCGACACATACTTGATGTGGCTGTGCGGCCAATTCCGACGGAAAAAATTGGGCGCTGCAAATCCAACATGACAAAACAAAACGGCACGGCTTAATAACTCAAATTTCATTGTGATACTGTGAAAGTTCTGTGTTTTTCGAAACCAGCAAAAGTGAACGCAAATAGATGACACACAAAAAATCAAAACATATAGTTATATTTTCAAAAACGTAACAAATTGTAATTGACACAAACAACACATGAATCACAATAAAACTCCATAAAACGCTACCTTGGTATTCAAATTGTGAAACATGGACGTTCTCAATTCTCAATCCAATCAATTCCACGTAAAAAAAATACAATTTCTTCAAGTCCGAAACTCATGCGGCGATGGACAGGATTTGCGGATATTCCAGTGTCAAACATGACAAACCCTGAAATGTATTGACGATATGTGCTGGGTGCGTGCTGCATCAAAATTTACTGTAGAGTGAGTGCATGAAAGTCGCAAATCCAACTACTGATTTTTTTTTGATGCAAATTGTTGCGCACAATACTGGTTTGCTTTCGTGCGTTCGTTGTTTTTGCATGGTCGGCATGAATTTTAAAATTACAGGTGTTTTTGATGCCAACGGAAAAATATGTAACCATGTTCAAATCCTTTAACAGTCACGGCGAATTGCATATGTATGTATGTATGGTATGTATGGTATGTATGGTATGTATGGTATGTATGGTATGTATGGTATGTATGGTATGTATGGTATGTATGGTATGCATGGTATGCATGGTATGCATGGTATGCATGGTATGCATGGTATGCATGGTATGCATGGTATGCATGGTATGCATGGTATGCATGGTATGCATGGTATGCATGGTATGCATGGGTATGCATGGGTATGCATGGGTATGCATGGGTATGCATGGGTATGCATGGGTATGCATGGGTATGCATGGGTATGCATGGGTATGCATGGGTATGCATGGGTATGCATGGGTATGCATGGGTATGCATGGGGTATGTATGGGGTATGTATGGGGTATGTATGGGGTATGTATGGGGTATGTATGGGGTATGTATGGGTATGTATGGGGTATGTATGGGGTATGTATGGGGTATGTATGGGTATGTATGGGTATGTATGGGTATGTATGGGTATGTATGGGTATGTATGGGTATGTATGGGGTATGTATGGGTATGTATGGGTATGTATGGGTATGTATGGGTATGTATGGGTATGTATGGGTATGTATGGGTATGTATGGGTATGTATGGGTATGTATGGGTATGTATGGTATGTATGTATGTATGGTTGTATGGTATGTATGGTATGTATGTATGTATGGTATGTATGGTATGTATGGTATGTATGGTATGTATGGGTATGTATGGGTATGTATGGGTTATGTATGGTATGTATGGTATGTATGGGTATGCATGGGTATGCATGGGTATTGCATGGGTATGCATGGGTTTGATGCATGGGTATTGCATGGGTATGCATGGGTATGCAGGGGGTATGATGGGGTATGCATGGGTATGCATGGGTATGCATGGGGTTATGTATGGGTATGTATGGGTATGTATGGGTATGTATGGGTATGTATGGGTATGTATGGGTATGTATGGGTATGTATGGGTATGTATGGGTATGTATGGGTATGTATGGTTATGTATGGGTATGTATGGGTATGTATGGGTATGTATGGGTATGTATGGGTATGTATGGGTATGTATGGGTATGTATGGGTATGTATGGGTATGTATGGGTATGCATGGGTATGCATGGGTATGCATGGGTATGCATGGGTATGCATGGGTATGCATGGGTATGCATGGGTATGCATGGGGTATGCATGGGGTATGCATGGGGTATGCATGGGGTATGCATGGGGTATGCATGGGGTATGCATGGGGTATGCATGGGGTATGCATGGGGTATGCATGGGGTATGCATGGGGTATGCATGGGGTATGCATGGGGTATGTATGGGGTATGTATGGGGTATGTATGGGGTATGTATGGGGTATGTATGGGGTATGTATGGGGTATGTATGGGGTATGTATGGGGTATGTATGGGGTATGTATGGGGTATGTATGGGGTATGTATGGGGTATGTATGGGGTATGTATGGGGTAGTATGGGGTATGTATGGGGTATGTATGGGGTATGTATGGGGTATGTATGGGGTATGTATGGGGTATGTATGGGGTATGTATGGGGTATGTATGGGGTATGTATGGGGTATGTATGGGGTATGTATGGGTAATGTATGGGTAATGTATGGGTTATGTATGGGTTATGTATGGGTAATGTATGGGTAATGTATGGGTAATGTATGGGTAATGTATGGGTAATGTATGGGTAATGTATGGGTAATGTATGGGTAATGTATGGGTAATGTATGGGTAATGTATGGGTATGTATGGGAATGTATGGGTATGTATGGGTAATGTATGGTAATGTATGGTATGTAATGTATGTAATGGATGTAATGTATGTAATGTATGTAATGTATGTAATGTATGTAATGTATGTAATGTATGTAATGTATGTAATGTATGTAATGTATGTAATGTATGTAATGGTATGTAATGGTATGTAATGGTATGTAATGGTATGTAATGGTATGTAATGGTATGTAATGGTATGTAATGGTATGTAATGGTATGTAATGGTATGTAATGGTATGTAATGGTATGTAATGGTATGTAATGTCTGTATGTCTGTATGTCTGTATGTCTGTATGTCTGTAATGTAATGTAATGTAATGTTATGTTATGTATGTATGTATGTATGTATGTATGTATGTGTGTGTATATATATATATGTTTATACTGCCTGAACACATGCATGGCTCAGAAGTCTTGCTGCATTCCACCAAAGGAAGGGCACCGCACGATCACCACTTGCAATTCGGATCAACGATCTATCAGTGCTTTCAGGTTTCCCCCATTCCAAATTTTGGACCCCTCTCGAAGAGAATCGTTGGATTGCCAAACAATCCAAACCACATTTGCCAACCATTGAGGTCATCAAAACCCCACTTTCGTTTTCAAACGAATTGCAAGAATTTGGTAAATATTTGTGCTGCAAAGTGCGTTACCCATATTTCACCATCGAGATGCCAAAGTGGCATGCGCCCGAATGTGAAATTGCGCCATGAAAATCACATGGCCTTGTCCAACGATGTGCCAGGACTCAGTTGGTTTGATCCACCAGACAAAACCGAATGATTTGTATATTTTGAAGCACATCTTGTGTGCAAGGCCAATTTTTTTGCATATTTTTGGAGTAGATGTTTTGAATTGCAACACCACCAAAAAACAATGTTTTTGGCCCAAAAAGTGACTTGTTTTGGATCCATCAGTTACAGATCCCCCCGTTTGGATTTGTCCAAAAAATTGGGCACCGGCAAAAAATGGTTTCATACTCCAAAATGTAGGGCCAAATCCCCATATGTTGTTTGTTTTTTCCCGCCAACCAATTACGAAAACTAGTTTCTGCTAGCTGAATTCCCTCTTGCTTTAGCAAGGTGTTGGGGGGGGCTGGAATCTCCAATCGCATGAAACTTCATACGTAACTATCCCCCTTCCCCCTCCCCTGGCTGGCTGGTTTACAAGCAGTTTGGCCGTGGCTAAATCCCCCACCGTCGGCATGTTGCCATCGGCAGCAAATTCGGCAGCATCCGCATCCTCAGCATCATTGTGTTTTCATGAAAAACTCCGTGCCAGACTTGTTTTCGTCCCTTACCCCTGGGCCTCAAGTATACTTACCAATATTCCCGGCATGTACATTTTTACATAAACCTGTATCATTTAAACACCCATACCGGGCCATACCCGTACAAAACCAAATTGAAACACATCCCCATATCACTTGTAACCACTAAAACCCATTACAACCCATTATCACCCATCAAAACCCATTACAACCCGCATTATAACCAATTATAACCCATTAAAACCCATTATAATCCATTATAAGCCGATATAACCCAATATAACCAATTACAACCCATCATAACAAACTTATCGTAGCTGCATTATCAACCCATTGTAACCCTATTACAGACCTATTTTAATCCTATTATAAACCTATCGCAAACTCATTGTGAGTCTATCATTGTAACGTGGTGAACCCAATTTGATAAACCATCCCCCAAATCATGGGTGGTCTAGACCCCACATGGTAGGTTTACTACCATTGGGTTTACCACATTGTCCTATTTTGAAAAGTCATTTTGAAACCAACTCGCCTGCCGGAAACTGAGGTTCGGACGCGCCGCAGACTGGGCCATGCAGGCTTAATCTTGCTGGCGAAGCTTGGCTAAACCTGCGAAATGTGCATCCCAATGCCAAGTGGCAAACAACAGTGATATATTATATATAGTGTCACAATTGTATATGTATATGTATATGTATATGTATATGTATATGTATATGTGTATGTGTATGTGTATGTGTATGTGTATGTGTATGTGTATGTGTATGTGTATGTGTATGTACAGGTATATGTATACGTATATGTATATGTATATGTATATGTATATGTATATGTATACCTATATGTATATGTATGTGTATGTGTATTTGTATGTGTATGTGTATGTGTATCTGTATGTGTATGTGTATGTGTATCTGTATCTGTATTATGTGTATGTGTATGTGTATATGTGTATGTGTATGTGTACATGTATTTGTATGTGTATGTGTATATGTATACATATATATATATTTGCATGCACATCCCATGATGATAATGTGTGTGTACGTGTATACAATACATAATATGTCTCACATATCAATTACGTGCATGTAATATACATAATTATTTGTCAACATATGTTCCAGTTGCAAGTTGCATAGCACCCTAAATTACGTATGAATTATCACTTCTGGGGAATCCGATTTTCCATTGGACAGACGTTGTACCTGCCAAAGAAGCAACCAAGGTGTTTCTTGCCCTTGGGTCAACGCATATAATGTCTGGATGGACTCATTTGTGAAAGACATTTTCGCAGCTTTTCCTGAGAAATGTGACATTGAATTGTGGTTGACCCTTGGGCATGGGTCAAAATTATTGGTTCAGCATTTTTGAAATGGTTTTCGTCTGAAAAAAAAGGTAGCCGTACATCCACCGGTTGATCATTATCCAATTCTCATCAATTGTCCTTAGTAAAAAATGGCCATTTACTTGATCTCTCAGTTTCATTCACATCCAA
This sequence comes from Cladocopium goreaui, assembly GCA_947184155.2. Classification (NCBI taxonomy): domain Eukaryota; class Dinophyceae; order Suessiales; family Symbiodiniaceae; genus Cladocopium; species Cladocopium goreaui. The sequence goes on from CAMXCT020003902.1 coordinate 26,899, forward strand.
ATGGTTTCAGATCCTAAGAGATGATGCTGTGACGCAGTCGCCAGTCGCCGCTTTCAACCTATGGAGTTCAGGTTTTTTCACTGCGGGAGAGTCTGGTTGTCAAACATTGGCCGCGCCAGAGAATGGAACTCAGAAGGGGCTGTGGCAGTGCGATGTGGTAGGATGGTTTGTGGGGAAAAAAGTCGGTGATTTGTCTCTCCATTTTATGGCCACCGAAGGTGGGGGAAAGTGATGATAAACTGATGAACTGTACGATGATGATCAATGATGTTGGGTTTTCAAAATTTGAGACAGTCCCATGATGGTTTCTGGTAGGAGGGACACTTGTTGTTTTCTTGTTGGATGTAGGAGGGCTTGTCTCAAAATGGCCCGTTTGCCCGTTCCTTCCTATGGTTTTAGCTGTAACAACATGACATTTGTCCATTTGTTGGCTACATTCGAGAACAATGGCGTTCACATTTGCTGATATCTCCACATGTTTGCAGCTCAAGTCAAGGTGAATGTTCATGACGCCCGCGCGTGCGATATTTTCCCGGCCATTCCATCGCACAGCATTGCTTGGCTTAAAATATGGGGGTTTCCATAAATGGGGATAACTCCAATAGCTGGATGGTTTCTAGTTATGAAAATCCATAAATGGATGGCTTGGGGGTAGTCCTATTTTAGGCAACCCCTATATATGTCCTAATTCTGTTCATTAAATAAAATTGACCCATACCGATCTCATTCGTCACGTTTTTTTGGCATTGAACAACAATAAATTGGAATTCCTTAAATTCCTGGAACCATCATTCGTATTTTTTCGGTTGCACCGTTGTTGTTTTCTGTTGGCGGTGCTGTTGCTTTCTTTCTTCGAGGCTTTCCGAATCAGCCGAGCTGCGCAACCCGAGGTTGGGTCTGGGTCGATTGGGTGAAAGAATGCCAACCATGGATTAATAACCATATGGGTTTGTCTGAAAAAGGAAATATCCCCAGTTCTGAGCCTTTTGAAGAGGGACAATTATGATAATCCATGAGAATAGGGGGTACCCTATTTTTAGATTCACCCTTTATCACTATTTTGGGGCACCCAGTGAATGAACTATGGTTATTACTCCGGGCTTCACATATTCAGCCCTTCTTCACGAGCGCCAAAAATTGGGAGATGTCAATGGGTCAAAGTCAATGGGTACCCATGGTACCCATCGAACTGCCGTTTGTGGATGTTCATCCATGCATACATAAATAAGAGGTTGCGACCCATGCTGCAATTTGGGGCAAAAGAAATAGGAAATTCCAGATCCCAATATATGGTCATTGGATCATAGACAAACTGAAACCAAGGAGTTTATGTATGAGGTGGATAACTTTTTTTGCAGATATTCCCTTGTGAATGTTTAAGACCCGCTTTGTGGGCTGTATTTACTGTAAACTAATGATAGTTAGAATTATTAAGATCATATATAATTTACTATTGTGTAATGATATAGTTAGTTATAATTGCACTTATAGTTATACTTATAGTTGTACTTACAGTTGTAGTTGTACTTATAGTTGTAGTTATAGTTGTACTTATCGAAGGAAGTTTAGAAGTCAAACTTCCCACAATATGGACAGATGAAAAGCAGAGACGGGAAGAGTCAGAGAGAAGAGAAGAGTAGAAGAGAGAAGATCAGAGAAGAGAAAGAGTCAGAAGAAAGAAGCTCAGATGCGCGAAAAGGTAGGAAAGTCGCGAAACACTGTGTTTTTCTCCGGAGGGTCGAAAAGTAGGCTCGCTAAAGCGGCGGGTGCGGAGCCATCTGGCCAGATGAAAGATGGAAAAGTGCACGCCGTTGTGGCGCGAAGCACATTTGCAAGTGAAAAAGCTAGAAACACCTCACGTTCGGAGCACTTTTGGAAGTTGAGATGTCGAAAAAGTGCACGCCGTTGTGGCGCGAAGCATATTTCGAAGTCAAAAGGTACAAAGCACACCATTCTCGGACCAATTTTGGAAGTTGAGATGTCGAAGAAGTGCACGCCGTTGTGGCGCGAAGCACGTTTCGAAGTCAAAAAATCTAAAAAGTGCACGCAGTTGTGGCGCGAAGCACATTTCGAAGTCAAAATGTTAAAAGCACCAGGCGTTCGGACCACTTTTGGACGTTCAGATGTCGTTTCGTGTGGCAGGCGCAAGGGATTGTGCACCTTGTCAAAAGTGAGCAAAACGTGAGGGTTTTGGAGCATTTCCAAAAACCATGGCAGGCGTGGGACAAGTGCAGAGGATCTGCAAAGGTGCCTTTTCCGTGGCAGGCGCAGTGCAGGAGACATCTTCATCAGAGCTGTTAGGAGGCCCGGGCGCTGATTTCCTGAGAGGGGTTGCATTTTGGAGCATCAGATCTTCAGGTTTGCTGAGATGATTTTGCGTGACAGGTGCAGCACTTCGTATGACCTGGCATCACTTTTTCGTGGCAGGCGCAGTAGTTTAGACAGGTGGACTGGAAAAATCCCCAAACACATTTGTACGAGGCCATCAGCTCTGCACTCAACTTTCCATTTTTGAAGGAAGTCTCGCAGAATTGCTTCGTTTTTGATGTTGTCAACTTCGAAAAATGAGGAAGTGTCGCAGAATTGCTTCGTTTCTGACGTTGTCAAGTTCAAAAATTGAGGATGTCTCGCAGAATTGCTTCGTTTTTGACGTTGTCAACTTCAAACATTGAGGAAGTCTCGCAGAATTGCTTCGTTTTTGACGTTGTCAACTTCAAACATTGAGGAAGTCTCGCAGAATTGCTGCGTTTTTGATGTTGTCAAGTTCAAAACCTGAGGACGTCTCGCAGAATAGGTTCGTTTTCAAGCTTGCAGATAGACAGGTAGATAGATAGACAGACAGGCAGACAGGCAGAGAGAGAGAGAGAGAGAGAGAGAGAGATAGAGAGAGAGAGAGAGATAGATAGGTAGATAGAAAGATACATAGTTAGATAGATAGATGAGAGAGATAGATAGATAGATAGATAGATAGATAGATAGATAGATAGATAAACAGATAGATAGATAGGTAGATACGTAGATAGGTAGATAGGTAGGTAGATAGAAAGATACATAGTTAGATAGACAGGTGAGATAGATAGGTAGATAGATAGCTAGCTAGCTAGATACATAGACAGATAGAGAGATAGATAGATGGTTGGATAGATAGATAGATAGATAGATAGATAGATGAGCTAGCAGATAGATAGTTAGATAGGTAGGTAGTTAGAAAGATACATAGTTAGATAGACAGGTGAGATAGATAGGTAGATAGATAGCTAGCTAGCTAGATACATAGACAGATAGAGAGATAGATAGATGGTTGGATAGATAGATAGATAGATAGAAAGATAGAAAGAAAGAAAGAAAGATAGAGAGAGATAGAGAGAGAGAGAGAGAGAAGGAGATAGAGAGACAGACAGATAGACAGACAGATAGACAGATAGATAGATAAATAGATAGATGGATAGATGGATAGACGGATAGATGGATAGATGGATAGATGGATAGGTGAATAGATGGAGAGATGGATAGATAGATAGATAGACAGATGGATGGATGGATGGATAGATAGATAGATAGATGGATAGATAGATAGATAGTTAAAAAGACAGATGAGAAAGAGAGAGAAAGAGAGGAGACCCCGACCACCTTTCGGTCCATCAGTGGATAGTTGAAGATATGGTTATAGTTGTGGTTAGTTAAAGTTATAGTTATAGTTAGAGTTGAAGTTGAAGTTATAGTTATAGTTATAGTTATAGTTAGTTGAGTAGTTTTAGCAATAGCAATATGGATAATAACAACTGTTTATTAGTAATTAGTATACTACTATTATAGTGAAGTGATTGTTGTTATAGTCATTTTTGCTATCTATCATCATTACAATAACTAAATGACATCATACTCTTGTTACATTATTATTATTATCATCTTCAGATTATCATGACATAGTATTATTAGTATTTATTAGGTGTTATTATATATTGTTGTTATTGTTATACTATTCTTTACATTGCTATTATTATTGTTCATTATACTGCAACTAGCTTTATCAGCCAAGGATTCGACAGCCGATGGCACGGATTGGGACCAGGCGCACGGATCACGGTTGTTCTGGGTCGGGAATCATGGGAGATTTCACCAAGAATTGGGATATCATGGGGATAGAATGGGATGTACTTCATATAATTGGGGATCATATATCCAATTCTTGGAGATTCACAGTAGTATATATATATGTAATCGGATGTTTATATTCGTTGCTATAAGACTATACAGTAGATATAATTGGAGATAGTTTAGGAGATCATTGGCTATAAGCCACTGTTCTGGGTCAACCGATTGCAATATTTTGCCGTGCATTTTGGGGGAACCATGCCCCAAACACTTAGATTTCAGCAACAAAAATGGTGATACAGCTGGTATCATCGGGGAAACTCGATGCGTTTCGTAGCATTGAATATCTTGCAATTTTGATGCAATTTTGGTGGGGCATATTTACCAACTATCAAAACATCAGTTTACTGTCGAAAAAAACACAGGTTGTTTATATATATATATACATATCCTCGGGTAGTCAAAGAGTTTGCAAACAGGAAAAACACAATTTTGAATAAATAGAATCATTTGTAAACGGGTCATCAACCATAGCCATAGTAGATTGCTAGAGGGTAACATACGACCTGTGGGGAAGTTTTCTGGTGGATGATCCGCAGGAACCAAATTGTCAAAAACAATCGCAGACGTGGTTGAAGTCATATATCTACTGGGGCAAAGGTATATCTACACACAGTATATGATGTATTTATATATATCATATGTATGTATATATATATATGTATTTATACACAATGTATATGTATGTAAATATAGTCTGTTTTTCAAAAAAAACTCTTTTGACTGGCGCATTGGCAGGAGCTGCGTCGCGTCACCGAACGGCTGAAGCAGAAGGAATTGCAGGATCCGCAACTGGTCATATGTTTGGGTAATATCAATGGGTATTGACTATTAATGATATTAGTGATAATTAGTGACTATCATATCACATTACCAATATAATGAATATCATATTACCAGAATTATTAATGATACTAATCATATTACCAATATAATGGGTATATATATATATTTAAATATTATTAATGATCAAAATGGAGAATACCAATATATTACGGTCATGTTTTTGGGCAATGACTAGCATATAATACAACTAATTGCGGTGAAACCAATTTCATAAACCATCTCCAAGTCATCACCATGTTAATGGGTGCGAGAAAAATAAACCATCCCCAGTCATGATAGGTAAAAATTGCATTGGTTTTTTTTCACATTATCATACAACAAGGGTAGTACCAATCCATATTCAACAACTGGATGTTCATGTAATAACCTCAAAAAATGGTATGGCATATGGACTGATCTATCCCTATGCCAATCCAGATGTTGTTTTTTTTGGTGAGCTTGACTTTCTTAACCAGATATACAATAGTTTGGTGCTTTTGATTTTTTTTGGTCTTTTTTTTGTTAGATTTCATTGATTTCATATATAATCCCATATTTTTTGCCGCGCAGGCTATCTCTTTCGGCTGTATATATATATATATATAAACATATGTATATATATATATATACATACACAATATCAACATCCCGCCGGGTTTTAACTTGAACGTGTAAAAGAAGGATTTCTGAAGAATGGGCATCCTGCTAATCATGTTTTGTGCAATGTTTTGGCAGTATTTCTTCGTGGTTATGTGGGTTACAGGGTGTTTTGCAACTTTATGTGGGAATTGTTGCGTATTCTGAATAAAATGCATCCCGAAAAATGCATCTTTTCGCGAGCCCTCAACGGGGCAGATCTAACAACATTTGCTTTCCAGCACCATTGCCATGTAGGAACGTATCTCCAAATCAGAAAATCATTCAATCCGGGTTGTTCCTTTTTGTGCAAATGCAAGAAAACGTACAGTAGCATAGCATGACGTATGTGTGCAAGTGCAAGAGAACCCACAGTAGCGTAGCGTGACACATGCGTGCAAGTGCAAAAGAACCTGCAGTAGCGGAGCGTGACGCGTCTCTGCAAGTGCAAGAGAACCTACAGTAGCCTAGCGTGACACATGAGTGCAGGTGCAAATGAACGTCATTAGCCCACCCCACCCCACCCGACCCCACCCCAACAAAAAAACGCACAAAACGCACGTTCGGTTTTCAACCCGTAGGCACAAACATGCAACAAGATATAGGTATGTACAATGCAATGTCCATTTACAATACACGTACTGCATATCTTCAAGGGACATTTAGACCCCTATACGGTCATATACGTAAGATCAAATACACACATGTGATAATCTGTGTGATGTATCTATCCATCTACATCTACAACCCATTCCTGGACCACTGGTGGGGCAGGAGGAGGGGCTCTCCGCAACGAAGCCCTTGTTCCGCCAAAGCTGGGCCCTCGGGGAAAAAACTCCGCCGAAGAAGTGGGAAGTTTACCGAGAAAAACCGCGGAGCTACATCCCCTAATTTCAATAAGGCATCAATAGAAGATCATCTTCTAGAGCTGGGGTTCCAAGTTGAAATTTTTGAGTACCCAAACAACTTTGCAGTTAAATGTGGATTTAACCAACAGGACTAGGGAATATGGATTTAAGCAACAAGCATGGTGACCAACAGCCTGAAGATTTTGCCAAGAGCAAAAAAGGCCTTACCCGACAAATGAGGTGCGGGTCAAAACTCAGGGCCATGGGAGGAAACCAATTTGGGATTGTCTTTCCGCACCTGAACCGTTCCATTTTTGGATACATAGTCTTGACCCATTCCATTTTTTCATTGGCCTAAAAAACTTACCCTCCCATAAAACAGTCAATTTCTTGGAAACTACTCTGCCAGCCCCCTATTTGGCAGGGTCTTTGGGGAGGGTACGAACTTGGTCAGTTGGTGTCTTGACCACCCAGTTTTTTTTTGGGTACAGAATCTTGCCATTCCCCGTGAGCTTCAGTGAGTTTCTGAGGTGATGAGTGGACAGTGGAGAGGCAGGAAACGTGCCGTATGACATGGCCACAAGGACCCCACATGGATGGACATTGCAAGACATATTAAGACATTCTTGAAATCTTGCTTTTTGTAAAACCATAGAGATTGATATGGGTTTTATGAAAGTTTTAGTTCCAAAAATAGGGCTGCTCCCATTCCATCCCATGATTGACACGCTGCCAGGGTGGAGCTCCAAGATGGCGTTCCCCCTGTGGGCTCCGTGGGGGCCCAGGCATAGATTTTTTTTTAAACCACGAATTTATAGCAATTTTCATGGTGAACATGATGATAAACCATGATAACCCGGACTTGGGGGAGTTCTAAAATATTTGATGCAAGTTTGTCGGATTTACTGTGCTTTGGAACTTTGGGGGCAGGATATTTGTTGTATTTTGGGCCGAACCTTGGAGAAACATGCAGAACATACCGCAGGGACTTGCCGATCGCCAAACTATCCGTTGAAGCAAAGCTGTGCCGAAAAAGAGAAGCAGCAAAGACGTCTGACCCCAACATCATGTCATTATCAGAACGTAGTGACAGCTGCTTAAACCACCTTGGATCAGGTGGGGGTTTGGTGAAACCAAAAGCATCAAACACCCCGATGACTGAACCAAACCATCAACAACTAGAGGTTTATTGTTGGGTTACGGCATTCCTCTATGACCCAAGCAACACTTATGCCGCACATGTCAGTATCAATCCAAGTTATGCATTTCTTACGCAACCATTAAGCTAGCTATTATTGATAAGTCCCCATATTATATACCTGTTAATTATTATATGAACTAAATATCCCTACGGTCAGCAAATCAAACATACCAGCAAGTATACCCATAAACCGATTGGTGTACCTTTCAGATCCTTTCAGTAATCAAACATGGTTTGCTGGACAATTCCTCAAAATATGCAGATTTTCCCATTAAAGCCTGCCTGTAGTTGGGGGATGTCCCGCTAGCTGTGTAGCTGATTGCTGAAGGTACTGTATCCCCGTGATCAATGCTTGATATCACCCTACATATCTTAAACCCTATGTGAAACCAAAAATAAACCCTACCAAACACCATAAATCCATATCAAACCCTCTTAAGCTATCATTAAATCCATATTAAACCCTATAAAGCACTATAAATCGCAACCGGGGTTGACGTCATCAGCGCAGCATACCTCGAGGTGTTGATGGCAAATCCTCGCAGCTTCCTGGACAAAGTGACGCCAGTTGCTGCGATGCGCACGGGGTGCACCGAGGGTGGGGCGGTGAGTGGAGCGTGGCGGCAGTTCGTGGGTGAGTTGTCGAAATCGAAAATCGGGTGAAACTTTTTTTTTGCGTTTCAGAGTTAGGTGGCCCAAATCCCATGCATATCTGGGTTTTCGACAACCAAACATATCCAATTTTTATGGGTTTTCATGATGGTTTTTCCAGGTGGATGCCATCTCTGGAATCCTCGCGGAGGGACAAGGCTCGTCTACCAGTCTGGGTGGCCCAGCATCACCATTTTTTCCTGGCCAAGCATCACCGTTTTTTTCAATTGTGTATGATTTTAGGAAAACGATTCACCATTGAATTCTTAGGGGTACCCTCTTTCAGACCCAGATAAGGAAGGAGACTTTGATTTCTTATCCGGTTCCTATGATCAATGCCACTGTCACTCCTGCAGATCTTGTTGGTGGTCGGTTGTCGTGTATATAAATGTGATTGATCAGTCTATCTCATCTCATCTATCTCATCTTATCCAGTCTTATCTCATCTAATCTTACTTTTGTTGTTTCCTATTCTAGACATATAGGACAAATATGGGCATCCATAAAAACTAGCCCCCAAAATGGATGGTTTCAGATTCTAAAAATCACCAGCCTTTCACACATGGTGGTTCCACTTATATAATTTGCACGAGTATATGGCCATAATTGCAGGGGCGAAAACCACACCCCGACCTCTGGGCGTGTCGTATTGAGCATGGTGCCGCATGGTATGATGTTGCTGGTTATAAGTTATAAGTTATATGTCTCATGACATCCCCATGATGTCCCCAGTTATAAGCCTAACAATGGTTCATCCTCATTATTTATATTATTGATCCCACCAAATTGCGACTTTGGAATTGTAAAATCCCCCATTCTGACGGCACTTGATATGGATAAGAACCCCCCAAGTAGTTACCCATACTGCAACCCCAATCGTATGAGATTCCTGATTTGACTGGTTATATCTTCCGGCTCCCCTTCTATCCCCATGGTTCTTTTTGCAGCACTTAGGTGGTGCTGATCACCCGCCGCACAGCCGACAGTCTCCAGGTGGCTCAATCCATTTCCCATCCCTCCCATACTTTTAGCAACAGCAAAATATTTTTTTCGACCAAATATTTTAGGGGGATGGAGTGGTTTTCTTTGAAACCAACATGCAAAAATTGGGACGGAAAAATTTGGACTGCAGTTTGTTTGATTGACAATGCAGGGGATTTTTGGGGACTTTTTGTTCCATCTTTGGACCAACAACACGGAAATCTTTCAGCCCAAATAGGAGGACACTTCATTGATTCACTAGGATGATGGCATTGCAGCATGACCAAAGATGGGAGGTTTGTACCATTTCCGCAGATAGCGATTTGAAAGCTGCAGATACCAACGGGTAGAGCGTTGGATATTTGAGGTCATCAAAGAACTACAGAGGTACTGGTCATAGACTTAGGGCATCAAATGATTTAAATGGAGGAAGTGCTGAATCTTTTTTGGTATTGTTTTGCCATATGGTTTAGATAAATCTAATGGCTACTTGACCGATTGCCACCTATGCCATCCGGGTCAAACCTGTGATAAAACGCTTCAAAAACAGACATAGCTGAAACAATATTGAACCCCCCTAATGTGATGTTGGCACTGGATTTTGTGACCCGGTCGCCAGCAAAAATGGGGCAGTTCACTGTGCTGGCGCCAGGGTGTGCTATTGGGCAGCTGGAGTGGCAAATTGCTGGGGGATATGGATGCGCAGGTGAATTGGTGGGATCGCCATAGTGGGATGCTGGGATGATTACCATCTGGTTATGACTAACATAGCCATGGAAAATCACCATTTTTAATAGGTAAACCATCTATTTCTATGGGCCATCTATACCATGGCTATGTTAAATAACCAGAGGGTAAAATGAATTAATGGGATGATATTGAGACTGAGGAGACTATGATAAACTTACAGTGAGGGATCATGGAATCCAGGGAAAATTAAGGGAAACATAACCACGATTGCAACGGATTGACATAGGTTAATAGTGAGATAATAATGGATAATTAAGATAGGTAAGGGACAACTACAATGAACCATGTGATTGATATTATTGGGTATATAGCCCTAGAAATGGGAGGTAAAATCACCCAGAGATGGTTGGTTCTATTGTTGGCTAGGCTTCTGACATGTGAAAAAAGGGGGTTTCCTAAGATATGGGTACCCCAAACCATTGGCTTTCCCATTGAGAATAAACAATGTTGAATGATTTTGGGGTACCATTGTAGGAAACCTCCATATATATATACATATATATGTATATATACATATATATATATACATATATATATACATATATGTATTTAAGTGTATATATATATGTATATATACTTTATGTTATGTTATGTTATGTAATGTAATCTCATGCAATGTATGGTATGCACATCTATATATATATATATATACATACCACTTCTGCGTTTGGTGCTTATAGCCTAGCATGGTGTGGCTTAGCTCGCCATGGTTCCGCCGCTGCAGTACTTCATGACGCGACCGCTCTACATTGGAGGCGTAGGGACAGCTCAGATCCAGCCAGAGGTGGAGGTGGTTTTTTGGTGAAAACACAGGGGACACACACAGATTTAGCCTCTGGTAAACGTTAACATAACTATGGAAAATCACAATTTTTGATGGGAAAATCCACTATTTCTATGGCCATTTTCAATAGCTATGTAACAAATTACCAGAGGGTAACCAACCAAAACGGGTTGCACCGGGATTCTAGTGGGATATGACCCTTGCGGAATTCACATTGATCAACAGAATGGGATTGATCCAATGTCTTAAATGGGGAATTCACCAAGATTGGCTCTGATATTTTATGAGGATATATAACCAACGCCATATGATATTTGGGTGTGTCTGCCAAGGGGGGGATCTATCCCCAATAAAAATGCCAATTTGAATAGGAGAATATGATGACAAACCAGTGGATTTTTGGTTACAAGACCTCATTTTAAGACAACCCCATAGGTTTTTTCCTATATGAATTGAACATGGTGCCTTGTGGTACAACCAGTAATGGGAAAGGGTCAAAACCGATGATGTTCAACATTCACGGATGGCGAGAAGTACATGCCAGTGCTTTCTTTAAAGAGAAGTACATAGGAACATATAGGAACTACTGTAATATCCAAGATTTGGTTTCAGCGGAAAAACATGCTACTGAAACCTCCATATTTGACTGATACTGTAACCTCCAGATTTCCCCAGGTCGATTTCCCCAGGTCAACGTCAGTGGCCTCTCCATGGTTCACTCGTGCGCGGCGCCTGGAGACGCGCTGAGCATCGCTGGCAATCGAAGCATCGAAGCCCAATTTCCCCGATGGCTCCAGGTACCCCGAAATGCCTGGGTCCTGGGAACTCATCGATGGCCTGGCAGCTAGGTGGAACCCGAACCCGGCTGAGCTTGTCACCAGGTTGTCACTGGGAGATGGGCAGAGTGGAGATGGCTTGATCATCTCCAGCGAGGATTCTAAAAAATCAGAATCAACAACAGTTGGTACCATCTGGCAATGAAATATCAGCTATAAACCTCCATGGCTAGTTCGGGGATTTTACTTTGCCGTATTTGCCGGAAAGTATTTCTCAATTCTTTTTGAAGGGGATCCATCCACCTTGAGGACTTCTATCTCGATTCTTTCTTGTGACTTTGTTGCCGTCACCAGCAGTTTTGATTGTGTGAACAGGTGGATGACCCATGTGACCATGTTCCATGAATGCTCAGCTTCTGCGGCTCCAGCGCTGCAGGAATTCTCATGTGGAGAAATTATTTTTTTCTAGATGATTCTAGATGATTGAAGGGAAAATCCTCAGGAATGCGGTGGGCTTTCCCATCCAATTTTGTTGGGGATTCTGGGCAAAATCTCCCCTAAACAAACAATTTCTGGGACATTTCGCCGTCCAATCTGCTGAACGAATGACCAGGATGAAAGAGAAAGTCCAACTGGAATGGATGTCACTCAAACATGCCCATCCAATAGGTCCCCCAAGTCATACAGAACTTCGGAGCTTGCCTCTTGGGCAGTAGCCACTGCCCAAACAAGCATCGGAACATCCAGGTACTGATGGGATTTTGACTTAACTTTCCCAGATTTTTCCGAATGTCTGTGACCCATGAGAGCCCTTGGCCGCTTTTTGGCCTTGGCGCTGCTGCCTCCGTTGCTCTTCGTGGCGCCGGGTCGCCGTGCCACCGGTGTGCCCGGTGGCTGTCGCGGTCGCAGCCTTGCGCGGCATGTGCAGCGGAATCCCTACGACGTGCTGGGCCTGTCCAGTGGCTGCAGCTACGACGACATCCGGGCAGCCTTTCGCAAGCTGGCCAGGAGCTGATGGATTTTTTGGGGGCCAAAGTGGCAAAATGGAGGAGACCAGAAAGTGTTTTTCTTGCTCAAACTAGGGAGAATAAGGATTAACTTATTAAGTATCAAAGTTTGGGTTGCATTATTTTCAGACAAACCAAAGTTGGGGATTTGGAAAAAAACAAGGTGGGATCAAACAACTTCAATTTCCAGGTTCTCAATTGTGGCCCCATACCCATTTGACCCATGGCAAGCTGATTACATGCAGGACCTATCATCCTGATGTTCCAGGCCCTGCCTCGATTGGGATATGGTGATTTGTGGGTGGTCATCAGTCTGAAAATGTATTCTGATGTTGCCGATGTGCCGGTATGTACCCAAACAGTACATGTAGAATCATAGAGACATAGACATAGAATGGAGTATGACGGGGATCTTTAAGATAGATCCCACACTGAAGGCGGAATGTTATTGGTTTTTATTCCCCAATCTGATGGTCAATGGTCCCAAAAGTTATACCCTGTGGTCATTTTAAACACTTTGTGAACTGGAAAATCACAATTTCAAATAGCTATAGACGGTATAGAATCAACAAATGTGCCATCTCCTGTAGCCACCGTAGCCAACTGTTGTCCCAGAGGGTAATTGATTCAATCACCATTATATCATTGGCCCATTCTTGGCTCATTGTATCACCTTATTTTTCCTATTAACTAGTGATATACAGTAGTGATATCGGTCATGGCACATATATATACATACATATATATATATATCTATATAGTAATAATACACTCCTATTGATCATCACTCTCGTACTTAGTTCCTTTTTCCCCAACAGCGTAAGCTAATGGGGTCTTCAGCCCAGAATAGCTCCGGTGTGCACTGGTGCATGAGCCGGGTGAGGTTCAACAAGGTTCCGGAGAAGGTTCCGAAGGTTCCGGAGAAAGTCTGGGAGGCTTCGGTGCAGAGCCAGGTCAGGTTCAACAGGGTTCCGGAGAGGTTCCGGAGAAGGTTCCAGGAAGCCAGGTTAAGTTCAATAGGGTTCCGGAGACGGTTCCGGAGAAGGTTGCAGGATTCTTTGGTGCAAAGCCAGGTTAAGTTCAATAGGGTTCCGGAGAAGGTTCCGGAGAAGGTTCCGGAGAAGGTCGGAGAGGCTTTGGTGCAGAGCCAGGTCAGGTTCAACAGGGCTCCGGAGAAGGTTCCGGAGGAAGCCTTGGTGTCGGAGAGGCTTTGGTGCAGAGCCAGGTCAGGTTCAACAGGGTTCCGGAGAAGGTTCCGGAGAAGGTGTGGGACGCTTCGGTGCAGAGCCGGGTCCGGTTCAACAAGATCCCAGAGAAGGTTCCGGAGAAGGTCTGGGAGGCTTTGGTGGAGAGTCAGGTGAGGTTCAACAGGGTTCCGGAGAAGGTTCCGGAGAAGGTCTGGGAGGCTTTGGTGCATAGTCAGTTCAGGTTCAAGGGTTCCGGAGAAGATTCCAGAGAAGGTTCCGGGAGGCTTTGGTGCAGAGCCAGGTCAGGCGCAACAGGGCTCCGGAGAAGGTTCCGGAGAAGGTGTGGGAGGCTTCGGTGCAGAGCTGGGTCCGGGTCAACAGGGTTCCGGAGAAGATTCCAGAGAAGGTTCCGGGAGGCTTTGGTGCAGAGCCAGGTCAGGTCCACAGGGTTCCGGAGAAGGTTCCGGAGGTCTACAAGGCTTTGGTGCAGAGCCAGGTCAGGTTCAACAGGGTTCCGGAGAAGGTTCCGGAGAAGGTCTGGTAGAGCCAGGTCAGGTTCAACAAGATTTGCGGCCATTTAACTCACTGAAACCCAGCTGAGGTGTTTCCAGCGCTTTGCTTCGCATCACGCTTCAGAAAGATTTGTAAAAATAAACCGTTGCGGCTGTTGGGGATACCGCCAAAGCTTATATTAAGTAGTGGTATCCCAAAAAGACGATAGGATTTTCGTAGGATTTTGTCTTCCCTACGGCGACAATGGAATCCTCCAATGGAATCCTCCAATGGCTCAGACACTGGAGACGAAGATCGTTTCCGGTCCATCCGGGAGGTTCGGAGGGACCCATCTGGGATCAGCGGTTCTGCGATTTATAAATCTTCAAAAAAACTGTATATATATATATATATTAATCATGGTTAATGGTGAGTCAATGGCTACCTGGTGAATCAATTAATCAATTTCGAATTTTTCTTGGAATTGTGTGTCTTGTTTTTTTTTGCGATCAATTGATGGATTGTACCGCATCTTCTGTGGGTCGATTGGTATCAGCACTGGACCGGGGACACCAGGGACACCAGGAGCATTCTGAGCAGATAAATCTGGGCGACTAGGCCATGAAATGGAAAAAATGGTGTCTTAAACAATCGGCAAAGAATGGAACCTGCAAGAAGAGTTCGGGAAATCTATCGACACAGGATGGTGTTTTCCAGTTATGTTTGTTGGTTTATAAAGCCCATGAACTATAGTTGTATCTACATATATATCTACCATAAACCATAGAAGTCGGCCACTTTTCTTTCCTTTCTGCGAAACCTGGAAGCCGGGTCGAGTTCCTCGGTGAGGCCTTGGAAGAATTGGGCACCCCTGCAGGCGATGCTGGAACTTCGCAAGTTGCGGGCTACTCTATGGGGTACCCCAAAATGGTTGGTTTATAATGTTTATAATGTAAAATCCTATTAAAATTGATGATTTAGGGGTAAACCTCCATATAGTTGGTTTTGGAACCTATCTCTCTTGACTATTTCAGTTTGGTTGGTTGAAGTCCACAAATTTTGGGAGAAAACGAAACGGACGGCATTGACCTTTGGCACATCTTGGACCCAGCATCAACCCCTGTCATTCTTCTAGCGGCAGGTCGAGCCCGGTGGTCTGGGGGTGGAGCCCATGCGCACGCTGCGAGCAGAGCCAGCTATAGCAGTTACACCTCGGATTTCCAGGGCTACGGCTACGGTAGCTATGGGTACGAGACCAGGTTGGGCTTTCAACAGATGGGCCATCTCCAGCATAGGCAAACTGATGATCATGGGGACATCCTAGTTTCAGACAAAGCCGGATGGTTTTTTGGGAGAGCAGCGACCATGTTGGATGGGCAAAGGACATCTTTGATTTTGCTGACTTACCGCCACTCTTCGGGGGTCATAAGAGTTCCTTGTTTTGGGCTCCAAGCATCACCTTTTCTTTGTCCTATAGCCATTGCATCCCCTAAATCTGATGCCTAAAGTTCGCAGGTGAAGTGTTTGCATCCATATAGGAAATGAATGGAAATGATGTATTTACATTATAAATTTACATGTTTATATTGCATTTCATATCCCACAGAAGCTTTGAGGTGTATCTAGGATCAGCCATGTTTTTTTGGACGACCTTAGCATTCAATCTGGCAGGGGTGATCCCTATGGGCAGCGCGCCCAGCGTGACGACCGAAAGCGTCGTCAAGAGACGGAGCGTGAGAGGCGCGAGCAGAACGAGCGCGAATGGAGGCGTGGTTGCGGGATTTTTTTCGCCACGAAGGAGAGGTGATTCTCACCCACAACAGATGGGATTTGAGCTACAACAAAAGCTGGGATTTGGCCGCTGGCCGTTGGGAAGAGTTTCGTAATTAAGCAAAAATATTTCGATCAGATGTTTCAGAACCTTGATAGCTATCTCTTCCGGCAAAGGATTTGTTGTTTTATGTGCTCCATTAGTCAGATAGGTTTTAAATTTGTGAATATAGGTTTATCATTTGTGGTTCATCGAAGGAGGTTTAGAAGTCAAACTTCCGACAATATGGACAGATGAAAAGCAGAGATGGGAAGAGTCAGAGAAGAGAAGATAAGAAGAAAG
Organism: Cladocopium goreaui; assembly: GCA_947184155.2. Taxonomy (NCBI): domain Eukaryota; class Dinophyceae; order Suessiales; family Symbiodiniaceae; genus Cladocopium; species Cladocopium goreaui. The sequence continues at coordinate 43,305 of CAMXCT020003902.1, forward strand.
AAGATCAAAGAAGAGACAGTCAGAAGAAAGAAGATCCAGGTGCGCGAAAAGGTAGGAAAGTCGGGAAACACTGTGTTTTTCCAATGATTTGTGGCTCCGGAGGGTCGAAAAGTAGGCTCGCTAAAGCGGCGGGTGTGGAGCCATGTTGTCAGATGAGAGATGAAAAGTTGCACGCCAGTGTGGCGCGAAGCAAATTTGCAAGTCAAAATGTACAAAGCACACCAGTTACATTACCATTTTTGGAAGTTGTGATGTCGAAAAAGTGCACGCCATTGTGGCGCGAAGAGCGTTTCCAAGTCAAAATGTACAAAGCACACCATGTTCGGACCACTTTTGGAAGTTGACATGTCGAAAAAGTGTACCCCGTTGTGGCGCGAAGCAGCACATTTCGAAGTAAAAGTGCAGAAACTGAGGGTTACGGAGCGCTTTTGGATGTTCAGATGTCGTTCTGCGTGGTAGGCACAAGGGATTGTGCACCTTGTCAAAAGTGAGCAAAACGTGAGGGTTTTGTAGCAGTTTCAGAAACGATGGCAGGCATGGGACATTTGAAGAGGATCTGGACAGATGCATTTCGCGTGGCAAGCGTGGCAAGCGCAGTACAAGAGACACATGAGTTAGATGTGTTAGGAGATCAGGGTGGAGATTTCCGGAGAGGGGTTGCATTTTGGAGCATGAGATCTTCAGCTTTGCGAAGATGATTTTGCGTGACAGGTGCAGCACTTCGTATGACCTGGCCTCACTTTTTCGTGGCAGGCGCAGTACTTTAGAGACATGGAGTAGAAAAATCGCAAAACGCATTGGCACGAGGCCGTCAGCTCTGCATTCAATTTTCCATTATTGAAGGAAGTCTCGCAGAATTGCTTCGTTTTTGATGTTGTCAGCTTGAAAAATTGAGGAAGTCTCGCAGAATAGCTTTGTTTTTGACGTTGTCAAGCTCAAAAGTTGAGGAAGTCTCGCAGAATTGCTGCGTTTTCGATGATGTCAAGTTCAAAAATTGAGGAAGTCTCGCAGAATAGCTTCATTTTCAAACTTGCAGATAGATAGATAGATAAATAGAAAGACAGATTAGATAGATAGATAGATAGATAGATAGATAGATAGATAGATATAGATAGATAGATAGATAGATATAGATAGATAGAGATAGATAGATAGATAGATAGATAGATATAGATAGATAGATATAGATAGATAGATAGATAGATATAGATAGATAGATAGATATAGATAGATAGATAGATAGATATAGATAGATAGATATAGATAGATATAGATAGATAGATAGATAGAAAGATAGATAGGTAGATAGATAGATAAATAGTTAGATAGATAGATATATAGTTAGATAGATAGATAGATGAAAAAGAAAGACAAATAGATGAACATATATATAGATAGACAAATAGATAGACAACGGCAACTGCACTACACCATACTACAACTACAACTTCAACTACAACTACATTACCGCTACAACTACAACCTCTACCTTCAAGGCCTTCAGGTTCATTTCCGTTTTTGTTGAACCATTGGTTCAAGGATGAGTTTGCAGTACCTTGTTGTTGAAAGTGGCCTTTTGAAGGCGAGAGAACAGGCGGAAAAAGGAAGATGCGAAGAAATATGCAAAGAAGAAGGCACCGTGCAGTGGTTCCCCAAGAATGGACGAAAAAAAAACATGGGGATTTGGCCAGCACCAGCCAAGAATGGGAGTTTAACCAAGGAAACAGGGGTTTCAGCCGGCAATAGTCGAAATTTAGCCAACGAAACAGGGGTGTCTAGCCACCAACAATGGGGTGATAGAATCAGCAAAATTGGGAACATAACTTGACGGAAACCTCTAGTGGAACCATTTGTGCTGTGTCTACCCTTCAACCCAATCCGATCCAAAAAATCACCCGTCCAATCCACAGTCTGATCCAAACTAATCGATATAGTAGTGAATAGTATCCACAATATCCAAAGTCTATAGATGTTTATGGTCTTATTTATAGTCTTATTTATTGTCCATATGTGTCCACAACTTCACTGTTGGTGACCAAAAAAACCCGTAACACAAAGCCTCCTACCCTTCTGCCTTTCCCTTCAGCCAGGCTCAAGGAGCCGAAGCGCAAGATGCCATCATGGAGAGAGAACTGAAGAAGGCGGCTATGGTGGTGGTGTGGATGTGGTTTCTTGAGGCTATCAGTTACATCCAGTTACATTGGGTCAGTGTTTTTGTGAGCAAAGGGTTTTTGATCAATTTGAGAATTTGAGTCAATTTGTCCCTTTTCTTGAGGTGCAGAGTAACACAAATGGGAATTTTGAGCAGAAGGAACAGGTGGATTTATCCAACTGCGATGAGGAGAGCTCCTTTGAACATTGAAGGCAGCAGAGTCCGTAGTAGATAGATCTGCTCCGAAGTTGAAATGGGCGCCCTAGCTTGAGGTTTCTGGGGTTAGGGGATTTTGGTGCTTCCCTTGAGGAGCTGACATTATCACGGGTTGTGATCCCAAAACATAACAGCGGTTGTTAGCCTCAGCCCTTGCCAGCCATTGTGGATCAAAAGATGTTGCAATTCTTTTGCCTCAAGATTCTCGCAGCGGTTATGCTTGGTTCCACATTCTGCACTGAAACGAGGCTCCCCAAGAGACTGAATCTTGTATCAGAAAATTATGAAAATTAGATACTTCCCATGTTGCTACTAGCATCATCTAGTGACAATCTAGTGGACCTTACAGAAAATCCAGGTCCCAAAGCTCCATGGGTATAGATCCCGGCCATGACTCCATGACATGGAGGACCTGGTGGACCTGCAACTTGGGTGGGATCCGGCCAAGGGCCATGATGTTTTTCTCCTTCGGTGGTATTTTTTTGGTACCCTGGGGGCTCCTGTTCGCAGAGTGTTTCTCCTCTTTTCGGTGTTTTGTCTCTGCTGGTTTCATGGCTTCCATGGTGAAAGCAGTGAGCAGTGGCGTGACATGCGGAATGGTGAAAGCACATCTCGCAGCAAATTTCTTGTTGATTGGGATAAAACTCCGGTTCCTTGTTGTATTTGTACATTGCTGGCTGCCAATCCCTCCTTCATCTGAGAAAGGCGGAATTTTCTGCCAAAGAAATGGCGACAAAAATGCATAGATATACTATGACTATGATGTGATATACTATCCTGCTGAACATGACCTTTGTTTGAAGGACATCTAAACCTCTAGGCTTGGCCAATCCCCCACAACAAACGTGCCTCTGTCAATCTTTGGATGCTAGGAGCCCATTTTCAAGCCCGATGACATCGTTGAGTTCCAGGGTTTGGTGATTCTGCCACGGTTTTGCGGGCTTTTAGCTGGGTTTACAGACCCCTTCATGACTGGGACTCCAAAATGAAAATCGGGCCAGCATGCATTTAAGTGGAGTTTCTGGCGGGGTATTGTAGAACATTATATCAGGAGGGAAGGGATTAAATATGATCAAATACTGGAAACTATCCCATGATTTTCTGGAAAAACCCAGCTTGGTGGAACCAGGCTTCGACCTTAAGTAAAGATGACCCAAATTCCCAGTGGCTGATGAAGAACCAAGGAGTCATGGGAGCTTATCATCCAAAATGGGTCGAGTTTAATGAGAGAAACAACTTGTAGAGAAACACCTAATTGATGATGTATGCTATACCAAACCAGCTCCTCTTTGTCCTGTGAAAGGACATCTGCTAAATTCCCACTGGCCAGGTGAAATCTAAAGATGACAATGGCAAGCAGGGAGTGATTCTGGGGTACGATTCGAAGAAAAAGCGCTACGAGGCTCAGCACGGGGCTGGGCCGAGTTTAGCTTGGTGCCAGTGGATGAAATTCGGCTGTGGACTGGGATCTCCAAGCGATCGAAAATAGAAAGTCTAGTCTGCTGTGGGGCCGATTGTATCCAGTAGGGCAATCCCCAGATACTGACTCAGACTGACATCGCCATACTCAGTGATCTCAATCGATGTAGAAATCCCTACCTGAGAAGACTTGAGGACTTGCGGCTGCCCATCACATGCTTTACCATCGTTTCCTGGGAATGTCCTTTGCCATGGAAAGCCAACATCTATCTGTCGCTACAATCAATTGAGAATTGGCCTACCTAATTCTTGCCCAGATTTTGAATACCCGTCCAAACTCCAAACTATCACCCCCCAAAAATGGGTGAACATCCCATTTGTGTGAACATCAATTGGTTGGTTGAATAATTCAGCAAAAAATCATCCCATAAAATCCAATGGCAGGTGGCCGTGAAATGGGCCCCAGAGCCCAAGAAGTTGAAAGCTGAGAGCCCTGGTCAGACGGGGCACGGATTGACGATGACCATGGTGCCATTCTGCACCTAAAGTTGTTTCTGGTCTTGAGCATCGTTGAACGCTGACAGGTTGGACCAAGGCTCAATCGATCAATTTGCAGGTTTCAATGGGATGGTTGAAGACTGATATACAATAATATACATATAAATATATAATATATAAGTAGAAATATTACGACCCCTATACCACCACTGTATATACTAGTAGTAGTTCACTCCTCACTATAGCTATGACACCAACACTCTAATAGATTGTACAGTCATTGTATTTACCACGCAACCTCCAACTAGATGCGTTAGTTGTAGGTGTAGCCATGTAGATAGATTAGGAATTGACCCCCTCCTTTAATCCAGCAGGGTTGGTCATAGTAGCCTAACGTAATTTACCTGGCTCAAGCGTCCCATAGCAAAAAGGGGCGTTTGCATGATTTTGAGGCAAGGGAGATTAACCGGTTTTGGTTTCTTGTTTTTCCCCTTGTTTCTCTGGTTATCAGCCGTATTGGCTTAGTGTTCTTTTGCTGGGAAAGTCTTAATCTCCCTTGTCGGTAACTTAGGCCCCACGCAACCTCGTTCACTGCCTTTCACTTTTCGCTGATTTCCTGTTTCACCTTTTATGGTACCAGAGGGTCTGTTGGAAGGGGCTGCTTTGAGCGCCCCCGAACCGGTTGCTGACGGGAACCCGGAAGCAGAGGCGGAAGCTGCTGAAAGCGCTGAAGTCACTGTTGAAGGTAGTACTGGATTTAACTGGGCAGACGCCTCTGAAGACCCGCCCGTGCCGACAGCTGGTTTTCACGTGGGAGGGGCTGCATCTAGTGCCCTAGAGGACGACGCCGACGAGGACTTTGACATCTTGAAGTTTGACGCACTTTCCCTTTTGGATCCGAAGCCGGAGGAAGTAGTCACTACTGAACAGTTGTTTGAAGCACTTGAGGCCGACCTCGATCCCACCGCCGAGCCAGCCGAACAGCTTGAGGCATCCGATCAAATTGAAGCAGAAAATAATCTCGAAGGTGATAACCCCGAAAATCAAACTACAAAAGACGAAATTGATTTTTCTAATAACCCTGATCAGGAAACTAGTGCTGAGGTTGCAGACTCCGCTGCAGATCCGATTGTAGGAAGCTCTCCATCCGTAGTTGAGCCAGATCCTAATTCGACATTTGCTCCGGTATACGTCCAACACCTTGGAGGGGTAGCGGAGGAGGACGAAGTCCCACCGCCCCCAACACCGTTTCTTGAGCAGGAAGGGGCTGCCGCAGGCGCCTCAACAACTGGGCACGTCCAAACAGGCCATTCTCCTGCAGGACCGTCCAGAGGTCCCCGTGTACGTGGAACCAAAGGCGGGAAGAAAGCCCAGACCAAGCGGCTCATCCAGCGTTGGCAATCCGACTTTGATAAACTAGCTAACTTTCTTTGGGACGAGGCAGAATTCTGGCTCAGGTACGTCCACCACTCAGAAGCATCCGCTGAACTGATCTGGACTGTCCGTGTCTTTAGGGTCCTCTACAATCATTGTACGCTAAACCAAATCTTAGTCCATCTTGCTAATACCTTTGCTCCTTATAGAAATTGGGTTTTTACCAACGGATATCGAAGTGGTGAGTTGCATCTTGCTCCAGATACTGCTGCAAACACTGTGCTACCTGACAAGGAACACATTAACTTGCAGGCATTTGGGGACCCAGATCCACCTAGATCCGTTTGGGACGACTACGATACCTATAGGGGTCCACAACCAAAAGGTAAGGCAAAAGCCAAAGCTAGTGTGTTTACCCAAAATACTGAACTACCATCTGGATCCGAGCAAGCTACAGCATTAGGTGTTGACCCAACATTAGATAGGGGTGTTAGTTCTTCTGAAGAAACCCACACACCATCACCAAGGGGCCCACCGAAAGCTAAAGCTAGGCCTAAGCCAGTGTCAGAACCCAAGGAACCTAGTCATCCACCGCCGTGGGTGCCATCCCTTCGACCTGCAGGCCATCAACCCGCTCCGAAAGTTTCAGAATCCGTAGCCAGTGTTCCGCCGCCACGTGTCACGGGAGGGGCTGCTGAAAAGCGCCCTAAACCTGAAAAGGCTGAGCAACCATCCGATCCAAAAGCATCCGGCGAAGCATCCGTGCCAGAACCGGCCAAGCCTAAAGCATCGGACCCAAAAGTTGCTAAGCCCCCTAAGGATAATCCTTTAAAAAGATTATAGGACCCGCACCAAGTTATCCAGCACCACCCGTGCCTGTACATCGAGATTTCCACCAAACTTTAGGACCTCCTCCGCAGCGGCCGCCAAGAGCTGCAACGCCAAGAGGAGACAGGGCTGCAACAGCGATCCCTCCGCCACCATCTCATCCACCGCCATCGGCGGCCGATTTGGACAAAGCGGAGCGTGGGAGACCACGTGAGAGAGCTGGCACACCCCCTGCCCGAAAAGTTAAAGGTGGTAACATCGATAAGACCCCAGCCGCGTCAGCACCCGCTGCGCCTAAGCCAGTGAGCCGATCTAGATCACGGGTTCCAGCCACTCTCATCCCGAGAGCTGACGGTTCTTTTGCAGATCAGGACACTGAGGTGTTGCGCCGTGCAAGGGGTGGTAACTTAGGTACCCCTAGTCTTAGTTCCCGACCAATAGCCCTAAGACCCACTGATAATAATTATCCTCCCGTGATAATAAACTCTGAGGGCACTTGGGTGCGTATCTCAAAGCCGCCTGGCTCTGTTGGAAGGGAACCCACAACTGTTCCTGTTGCCATTCCTGGCACTGCTACATCATCCGTTGACCCCCACGAACTTGCTGACGAAGTTTGGCGTGATCCGTCATTGGTTGGTAGCAACACTGCATTGGTATCCTCCCATAATACCCAGGTAATCCCGATCTCTGAACCTGAGGGTCTAGTTGCTGTAGACTCAGAACTTGTTGACGGGGTTGAAGAAGAAGAAACTACAGTTCCTCCACCAAAAAGAAGGGCTATTGTTACAACAACTTCTTCTGGGCGTAGGCAGGTTTATCAATCTCGACGTAGATCAATTCCTCAACCCGAACCAACATCAACTGCTGCTGCGCCAGGTGGGCCTCCATCTGAGCCCGAGGCACCGGACGAGGACCCAGATCCCTCTGATCCAGGTGAACCAGAAGGCGAAGAGGAAGAGGATCACTCATCTGACCCTCCTGAAGCCCCGCCCGAGGGTGAGGAGGAAGTTGAGGTTGAAGTAGAAGTTGAGGAAGAGGCTGCTTCCTTAGCGCCTCAGGAACCCAGCACACCATCGCAGACATCGCCGAAAGCTCCAACTACTAGAGGTAGTGTTAGTAGGTTTTTGTCACCTAGTGCAAAGAGTGCTGAACGTTCCAGATCACGTCACAGGGACACACCAATTGAGGAAGAGGCTCCAGTTGCCGTGACAACTTCTTCATCAAGAGTTTCAGGTACAATCCAAACCCAAATCTTTCGAGACGGCACCAAAGCCCAAGTTTTTGTACCTGATATCCCAACACCTAAGACTCCTCCAAAATCAATAGGTTCGCCACCACCTAGATCATCATCTCAACCGGTTAAGACTAAGCCGCCTCCACCCGGAGTTAGTGCAGCAAGTAGGTCCGCATCAGCAGTTCCACCCTGGCGGGAAGGGGCTGCACGTGCGCCCCAAGGAGGTCCTCCAATCAAAAAGAAGTATAAGGCTCCTCCAAGACCTCCCTATAACTACTCCGTAACTGTTGGCCAAGCTTACGAGCCAGGTGTTGATCCAGATCCACCGGCGCCGACCGAGGAGGAACTCAACGCGGCCTGGGCACGTTCAAAAGAACGACAGGACCGAGATTGGGAAAGACACGTAGAGTCACTTGCCGATCGCAAACATCGCCAAGCACTAGAGGCATACCATCAATCGGAAAAGCAGAAGCAAAAACATAATAAAGTTAAGCCTCCTGCTAAACAACCTCCTGTTGTGGTTCCCCCTAGACCCGATCGTCCTGTGCCAAAAGCCCATAAGACCGCGTCCCCAAAACCTAGTCCACCTGCAACACCAGTGTCGACACCACCAACACCACCTCCGCATCCACCTAAGGCGTCTTCTACATCAACAGCAGCTGTTCCTACTAGAGGTAAGGCAGGTGCTGCGATTCGCGCGCCAGGGGGTAGAATAGATTTAGGCCCTTTAATCCGAGCTCGTCAAGAGCGAGGTGCCGGTGGCAATAATCTAGTTGTGTTCTTCGACTGGCACGACACCCTCGACTGCGCCAGAAACGCCCTTAAGGTTTTTGATCGTTCTATTGTGGATAAATTCGTGAACCTAGTGCAGCTCGCACAGGGCAGAATCGAGTTCCACATCGTTTCCTTCAGCGGCGTCGCCCGCGGTCGGCAAACGGAAGAGGACGCAAATAATCTTGCGGAGTTCTGTAGATCACAGGGCCTTCCATTTCGCACCGTAACGGTGGTTAACGATCCAGTAGGTCCTGGTGGTAAGACACCCGTCCTCACATCCAGCGGCGCAAACATACATCTTGACGATCGCCAAGACGTTTGCGACGAAGCTGCACGCGCCAACATCTTTACGATTTGTGTATACAAGTCCAACACATTGAGTTGGTGGCCTCAATTGGAAAGTGCAGTCCGGGACAAAGGGGTGGACTACTTTTTGCGTAATCACGCACCGGTGCCTTTGAGGGGAGACCAATTTTCCCGCCGTAGGAATTGACTTTCTTGTGGCCTGAGCCTCATCGGCATCCAATCTAGGCATCACCGGCGATTTGGTAGGGGCTTGAGCGTAAAATCCAAAACCAAATAAATAGCTCGCCCTTGTACAGTTTTGCCTGTCATTGTCTTTTCGTTTCGCCTGAGGTTGTGCCATCTGCACACCCAGTACCGCGTCTCTTTCGGCACAGCCGTGCCCTTTGGTCGTCCGTGTCTTGTCTTGTTGTTTCACTGGGAGGTGCTTGAGCATCCGCTCGCGCCAGGACCCATTCGTGCTGGTCCCTTGGTAAAAGATGCAATCTGGATTAACTCCACCAAGTGAGAGTTCAGGTGCAGATAGGTCTAGGAGCTCTCCAGAAGACCCCAAATTACCTAGTGGTACTAGAATACCTGCCGCTTCCACAATACTTGTTCCCCGAAGAGCATCTGGAAGTAACCTATCCCATAATAATCCCCAACCTGAATCATCTGATACCAGTATGGAGGATAGGGGTAGGGCTAGGCAGAGAGCACGTTCAGGTCCTGATCCATCCAGTAGCAGCAGTAGGCACAATCCAAATGTTCCCATTGACCTTAATGCCACACAAGCGTCTTTCTTGGCAGGTGCAGCTGTAACCCAAGCGCATCAAGCGTCCTTAATAGCTAATAATGCTGCCGATGTAGCACTCTCATCACAACTAGAAGTTCAACATGCCCAACAGGTTGCCAAAGCCATCCATGCCGGGGCCGTGCAACAACAGTCTGATTTTGCTCAGGCTGCAGCGGCGTACCAACAGCAGGCCACACGTGCCTACTTGGCTCAGCAGGAGGAAGCTCGGGCTGCCATTGAGCAGAGGGATAGAAATTTCCAACTTTTAGAGATGAGGGCCCAACAACAAGTTCAGGGGATTCGTGATGAAGCTGAACGGGAAATTTTGGCTAATAGGGGTGTAGTTCAAGAAAGGGCACAACAATGGGTTAATGATAACATTCGACCACTTCAACAACAAATTGCAATTGGTTCACAACAGTTGGTTGATCGTGATAATCAGTTAGTGGATAGGGAGATAAGGATAGCTAGACTCCAATCACAATTGGATGCCATCCAGCAACAGGGTGCCCATAACATCCCAGTTGCAACCCCGACCCCAATTCCTGAATCACCAATGACCGTTCATACCGAATTTGATTTGTTTGAGGGCCAAAATAACCCTTTTACTTCAGACGTTATGGATGGATCAGCCACACCAATTCACACTCCACCTAGGCAACCAACAGGTATGTCTCCTAGGGAATCCCCTTTGATTCAGTTTAATCCTGTTTTGCCTGATGCAGCACAACCTGCGTCATCCACCCAAAATTTGTCTAGTGTTCCAAGCATCCCCATAAGTTTTGGACCGCCTGTTTTGGTAGAAGCCCCCGAAGGCCTACCATTGTCTTCTAGTGCAATTGTTCCCCTGCAGTCGGGTCTAGCACAACCTAGCCCTGTTCCGGCACCTAGTGCCGTGCAACTTAATGTTGGTACTGCGGCAAGTGAGCATTGTATAAATGAAGACCGCATTAGTGCTTTACAGGACCAAGTTTCAAAACTCATGCAAGCGTTGCACACACAGACACAACTTGTAGCACAACTGCAAGCGGCGAAAGCACCAATGCCTATAGCTCCACCACCTAGCACCCCTCAAGCTTTGGCCATGGGAGGTGCTGCTTTGAGCGCACCAATCGGGATGAGTGCACCATGTTCCGTCGTCGCGCCTTTGCCACAACAGGTGTTGCCACCGGGCCTGCCGCCGTTGCCTCTAAGTAAAGCAGGTCTTTTACCCCAAGGGTCTCCATATGTTTATAACTCTGGGTCCCAACGTTCTAAGCAGTCGGGTAGTTCTAAGTCCTCATCAGATTCTGATGCTGGGCCACCCCCACCAAATCCATTTACTCAATGTAGGATTTGTGGAGAATTTCATGATGAAATTAACTGCCCATACTTGACTATGAACATGGGGGAAGATTTTCCGGACCAAGGGCTTGCGCAACCCCGTCCCGGAGATGCTGATGTTAGGGACTATGCAGATGAGGAGGATAATACCATTAGAGTAAAATCACTCAATGATTTGGTTTTTCCAAACCCTCCTGAAAACGCCGGTCAAGCTAGAGGATATGTCAATCAGGTCCTCATGGCCATCGGTAAGCTACAGAAAACCCCAGGTAACGAAGTTTACCAATGGGCCCAAGAATGCATGACATCCACTGAAAATCAGCTAAAAACCGATCCACGCTTCCCACGCACGGATCGAGAAATCGCCTCAAAGCTTATCAAAACTTGCCGACGGGGTCGATTTGGCTTAATTTTTCAGCAAATGGTTGAATCTGAGCGCCTCTCTTCCGGCTCTATGCCGTGTGGACGCGTAATGCTCCAAAAGATCTTTCACTATTTCCAACTGGAACGCGATAGAATTGGCATGTTGGGAGAACGCAACTTGTTATCGCTTCGCATCCCGGGGAATACTCACCAAGATCTAGAGGCCTTCAGAGACAAGTATATTTATGTGATGTCAACAATACCAATCCAAGATTTACTGCGAGAGCAAACTCTTTTTAACCATTTAATTGACGAACTCGAGCGGACCCCTATCATGGCTGCCAAAGTGTTGAAAGCCCGCGAAGCCCCACTTACCAGCCACCGCAGATCGACTAATTGGTTGTGGGAAAAAGTAGAGCTAGTCCTCCAACTTGACCAACAACGCAAGAATCGTATTGAGTTTGACAAACAACTTAAGCTCAAGCCTGCGGAGGGATATCTTGGTACCAATAACCCCAAAATTGCAGGAGCCCCTGCCACCTCTGATCCTAAGGCTGCCCCAAAAGGTAATCCTAAGGCTGGTGTGCCTGGAGCCCCCGCTCCCAAAAATGCAAATCCAAAATCTAAGGCAGACAAAGGTAAGAAGGTAGAGGCTGCTCCAGCGCCTCATGCTAAAGCTAAGGCCAAACCAAAGGCCAAAGCTAAGGGCACAACCACTACTTCACCACCACCAAAAGCAGGCGCAACCACTCCAAGGAGTGCGGAGGCCAACCGGGTCGCCAACATGACCCCGGCCCAAAAGGCAAGAACACCATGTATGTTCTATGCCTACAACGCCTGCAAGGCGAAGCAGTGCGCCTTCTTACATTCTGCCACCGAAAAGTATAAGGGGCCCCCACCCCGAGCATTATCCAAGCCTAAGTCTACAACTAGCGTTCCTGGCAGTATGGCCACTATAGCTGCTGGCACAGCAGCCGTGCCCATTGTTGACGCTATGCCTTCCAAGCTTAACGGAGCAATCCCGTGGCTTTGGGACACTGCAGCCGGTAGGCATCTAATTGGCAAACAAGCCTTAACCCCAAAAATGAAAGAGTTTTTGCAGCAATCTCCAAACCCAGTAGCTTTCGCGACAGGGGGGGGTAGCCAGGCTGGTCAAGAGTCAATCGCTTTTGACGGCAGCAAAATCTTAGAAGGGGAGGAGGTTTATGTCTTAAAAGATTGCCCACCAGCTCAGAGTATCGGCAAGACTGTTATGGATAAAGGTTATATGTTCGTTTGGGATCCCCGAGAAAATGTTCCATATCTAGTTGCACCTGAGAACATCAATAGATGCAAACTTAAGGTTCCCCGCAATGCTAGGATTTGTGCCTCACGTGTTGTTGAATATGTTCCCCAATACGATGAACAACTTAGTCCGCGTAACTTTGTTCCAGCAGAAAGGTTAACCCCAGTTTCCACAGCTCTTCCAGCTGATCCTTTGCCGGATGAGGATTCTGGTTATTCACCTAGTTTTGCAGGTCAAGATGTCGCACGACTTGACGAAGTTGCTGAGGCCGATGATCCAAAAGATGCAGCTGCATCCAGCAGCCCACATGCAAGTGTACCGGAAGGCGCTGCTCCTAGCGCGCCACCGCACCCTTTAGATGATAAGTTGCTTGTTGAGTTAGGTGATGGTATCCCTATCAAAGATGAAGTCTTGAAAAAGGAAGCCACTAGCTTAGAGCATCTTTTGACTCACTACCCCAAAAATCCATATTGCCCATTATGCCATATTGCTAAGGATACTGCAATGCGGGTCTCTCATGTTAAGGATGGTAAGTCCGATGATAAGATTGATCCACCAAAACAACCTTTTGAGCAATTGGCCACTGATGATGTTATCCTTGCAAAAGGGTCTGAGCACTTTGGTACGGGAATAGGTGGGGTTAAAACACACCATGTGGTAAGGGACCTTTATTCTGGTGCACGAATAGCATATCCCCTATCAAAAAGAGATGTTGAATCACATGCCAAAAACTTTCGACATTTCGTGGGATTGAAAGCCAATGAACTTGCAACCCATACTCTTATCAAAATGGACGAAGCACAGGAATTGGAGCAGGCTGCCCATCAGGTCGGCTTCGTTCCTGAGACTTCCCTTCCCAACCGTTGGCCGCACAACGCTCTCCTAGAGCGCGACATCCGGGAAGAGAAAGAGTGTTGCAGGGTTGTTCATTTACAATCTGGTTTGCCTTATGAGTATCACACTTATAGTTACCCATACGCATGTCTTTCCATGACTTTTGATAGACCTTCTATTGTGGACCCTGAAAAGACCCAATGGGAAGCTCTTACACGTGAAAAGTTTGATGGTAAGCGTTTGTGTTTTGGCCAACTTGTGTACTATCGCAAGAAGCATCCAACAAAAAGGACCTTAGAACCCAATATGGCTCCTGGTTTGTTTCTTGGTTGGCGAATCGATTCTGGTTTTCGTTATAGATATGTTGTTCGGATATTAGATTATCAAGAGTTTCGAACTAGAGGTGCTTCATGTGTTTCCGATGTACCCGAGCCTGAACTATACCTTCCAGATGGTGATGCCTATTTTCCCGTCGGTTTTTCGAAGCATCCGGCCTTAATCAGGGGGGATGATCCCGATGATGTTAAACTTCCTGAAATAGCCCTGCAAAATGTTCCGTTTCCACCAGACGGCGGTTTAGCTTCTCCATCTACACCCGGTCCCAAACCTAGATCGGTTTATATCACCTTAGACCGCATCATAAAGTTTAAGGAGACTCCCGGTTGTACAGGGTGTAAGAATAAGAATCGGTACCATAATGCAGAGTGCCGCAAACGGTTCCAGAAACTAGTTGATGAAGAAAAGGAGCTGGAAGCCAAGTCAAAGCCCATATCAGAGTCGGTAGTTGCTGAACCTCCTAGCGAAGTTCCCAGTGCGCTTGAGGATGACCCCGTGGGACCACCACCGGAAGATGGCATATTTGATGATGAAGGTGAAATCACAATAGCCGTTCCTTATAGTGTCTCTGGTGCTGCCACTTTGCCCCAGACCGCTCCCAGCCGTGCTGAGCTAAGTAGGGATTCCTTGCCAGTGTTCGGTGCACAGCCCGTGCCTGCATGCCCCGCAGCTAATCAGCCTCCTAAGAACAATAATAATCGTCGTAAACGACGTGCCTTGAAGAAAAGCCAGAAATCCAATGAGAGATCAACACTGTTTGAGTTTGCATGTTCCCTCAACTCACAGCTTGGGTTGACAAGTGAGCAATGTAACATAAATCACATTGGGTTGTGCAAGGAAAGGATAGACTTAAGTGATGAGAATCAATGTTCCCAACTTGATTATCAAATAGGTGAAGCCTCAAAAGTTGCACCACCTAACCTTTGGTCGTCCATACCATGCACGTCTGGTTCACCTTGGCAGTATATCAATAGACGGAAGGGAGGAGCTGCTTACATGAAAAGATTAGCGCTCCAACTCCGAGAATCGAAACGACTTTTCAAAAGCTTTTCCAAAAGGGCAGAATTAGTTTTGAAACTAGGAGGCACTGTTTCTTTTGAATGGCCACGTCCCTCAACTGGCTGGAAGAGACCAGATGTCGTAGCTTTCTTTAATTCTCACCCTGAGTTTATGGAAGTTGATTTCGATGGTTGTGCAGTAGGTCTTAAGTCCAAGAAGGGTGTTCCCATCAAAAAGCCTTGGAGAGTCCGAACCACTTCCCAAAGAATAGTAGATGTTTTTAAAGATAAAAAAGTTGTGCAGTGTGTTGATCAGCAACCCTTGAAAAGCAGGATTCGGAAACGGCGCGATCAGCTATGTATCCCCCAGAGATGGCATTTTTGATTACTCAAGCGCTGTACCCTGCTAAGTGTTCTCAACAACATGCTCCCGCAATGCCATGCGCTCCACTTTCAACCGAACCCCAAGAGCACCGCGAAGTTGAGCAACATCTCAAACACGTGTCCCCACTAGCTGGTTTTGAGGATCTTGCAGCACAGGAGTGTCCAGATCACAAGCCTTCGGGCATGAAGATAACAATGAACCTTCCAAAGAGGTTCAAGCCATGGTAACTAAGTTGCTTTCTAGGGCAGAGATGTTATCAAACCCCCAAGCCCTTGATGCTGTGAAGGCCGAGGCCGATGGACTCATCAAGGCGGGAACGTGGTCACTTGATTCCGTTCGGGAAAAGGAAGATGTACGCGCCGAGGCCAAGCGCACAGGAGTGTCCGTTCATTTCGGGCAACTCATGACCATAGCGTCCATTAAATTCTTCGAGCTTGCGCAGCACCTGCAAAAGATGAAGGGCAGGATCGTCTATAGGGGCGACTGCGCAAAGGATGAACATGGCGCTGCAGCGGTCTACCAGGAGCTAGGGGCAAACCCGACTTCGGTCCAAGGTTTGAATGCTTGTTTGGCATACGGCTCCCTGCCAGGCAACAGCTCATCCGCAGCCGATGCTGTAAAGGCTTACGTTCAAGCACTCCTGTCTTCAAAGTACAAGACCTGGATAGAACTCCCGCCTGAGCTGAGACCAAAACATTGGCGAGATAAGTTTGTTAAACCTGTAGTCCTCCTAGTTAAAGCCTTATATGGTCATCCTGATGCCGGTGGCCTTTGGGAGCAGCACTTAAAGAAAATTATCCGCAACCTAGGTGGCCAAGAGGTACCTGAATACCCTGGTAACTTCTTTTTCCCAGATACTAAGTTGTTGCTTTCCACCTATGTAGATGATCTCACGCTTGCTGGTCCCACTGACCAACATGATGCCTTCTGGGCAAAGCTGACATCTGTTGTGGATATTGAACCACCTGAACCAATATACCGAATTTTAGGTCGCAATCATCTAGTAATGCCATTGCCCAAAACCGAGGGTTCCGAGGAATGTGCTGCGTTTCGCGCACAAGAAGCCTTAGTCTTTGACATGCTAGATTATGCACAACAAACAGTTGATCTTTATAAGTCCATCACCAACACCAAAAGTTTGAAGCATGCTGCCACTCCTTTTGTACCTGATGGTTCTGTCTCTGTTGAAGATGAAGAGGCTAAAGGTGAATTGGCACCCAATGCATGCCGCATTCTTATGAAGGCGTTGTGGCTTGGTCGGCTGTCCAGACCTGATATAATAAAACCCATCAACGATTTAGCCACTAAAGTGCAGTCTTGGTCCAGGGGGGACGATAAGAGGTTGTTAAGACTCATCCAATACATAGACTCTACACCTCAATACCGTCTAGTGGGTACCATCAAAGACAATCCCGAAGATCTTGAGTTACGTTTATACGTTGACGCAGATTTCGCCGGTGATCGTCTTAGTGGAAAATCCACGTCCGGTGGGTATTTAGTTCTATATGGGCCTAACTCCTTCTTCCCTCTTGCGTGGGTCAGCAAACGCCAAACATCCACATCCCGTTCTACAACAGAATCTGAGGTGGTTTCCTTGGCTTATTCCCTATATCAAGAAGGCCTGCCGGCCCTGCAACTCTGGGAGCTTCTCCTAGGGCGCACCGTGACGCTTAGAGTTTTAGAAGATAACCAAGCTACCATCCTGGTAGTACGTAAAGGTTATTCCCCTAAGCTTAGGCACATCACACGCACCCATAAGGTAAACTTATCTGGCCTTTCCGACGTCTTCCGCGAAGACTCAGCC
This sequence comes from Cladocopium goreaui, assembly GCA_947184155.2. Lineage (NCBI taxonomy): Eukaryota > Dinophyceae > Suessiales > Symbiodiniaceae > Cladocopium > Cladocopium goreaui. The sequence continues at coordinate 60,206 of CAMXCT020003902.1, forward strand.
GAACTCGAATACTGTCAGACCGACAGTCAGGCCGCAGATATTTTTACTAAGGCGTTGCCACCCCAAAAGTGGGCCCCGGCACTGCGCTTGCTTGGCATCCGAGTAGATTTAGGTAGTGAGCTTAAATCCAGGGAAGGGGCAGCTTCCTAGCGCCCTAACCTGTACACTAGTTGCCAGCGTAGGATAGGGTAGGGGGGAGTAGAAATATTACGACCCCTATACCACCACTGTATATACTAGTAGTAGTTCACTCCTCACTATAGCTATGACACCAACACTCTAATAGATTGTACAGTCATTGTATTTACCATGCAACCTCCAACTAGATGCGTTAGTTGTAGGTGTAGCCATGTAGATAGATTAGGAATTGACCCCCTCCTTTAATCCAGCAGGGTTGGTCATAGTAGCCTAACGTAATTTACCTGGCTCAAGCGTCCCATAGCAAAAAGGGGCGTTTGCATGATTTTGAGGCAAGGGAGATTAACTGGTTTTGGTTTCTTGTTTTTCCCCTTGTTTCTCTATATGAATATATAATATATATATATATAATATATATATATATAATATACTGTATATATAATATATATAATATATATATATATATATCTAGCCTCCAATCTATGTGCAGGTCAGAGCTCTCAAATGTGGACCCCCACTTGAGCAGGTGATTGCCACCATGTTTGCTGCTTGAAACACACCTGAACCCCAAGTTTGGCTGTTAGACTCCCATGTTTGTTGCTTCAAACTCATGTCGTTTTGCCCGAATACTCCGTTGGCCAAGGAATCTGAAGAAGGTGGAACCACCACCGAAGGCTCCGGAGCCTCCGCAGCCGCAGCGACTTGGCTCGAAATGGTCTACTGGATTGTATCTATTCCATTGTAGGTTTAATGGTGGAATCGATAGGTATACACATTTCCATATACCAATATTTATTTATACATTTATAAATACTATAATATCTACAATATATAATAATATATATAAATGATATTATATATAATAATTATAATATAAAATATATATTAGTATAATATTATATATACATATATATATATAATATAATTCATAATAGATAATATGTATATATATATTATTATACATTATTATTATATATATATATATCTAATAGTAGATATATATATATATGATAATAATAATATATATATATATATCTATATAGTACAACGAATATATATAATAGAATATATACAATAGAATATATATAATAGAATATATATAATATAATATATATATAATAGAATATGTATATACATATATATATAATAGGATATAAATATTTTTATATATAGTATATGTATAATATAATACACTATATATATATATACAGTATAATGTAATATAATATAATACAATTTATTGTAATACAATTTAATATAATATAATATATATATATATATATATATAATATAATATATAATATATATAATATAACATAATATAACAATATATATAATATAATATATAATATAATATATAATATAATTAATAGTATAACATAATATAATACAAAATAATATTTAATATATATAATATAACATAACATAATATATAATATAATATAATATAATTTAATTATAATATAGTATAGTATGGTATAATATAATATAATATAATATGATATAATATAATATACTAAAATATAATATAATATAATAAAAACACACACACATATATATATAAATAATATATGTATATATGTAGACTAGTAGATGTGGATAGAAATTGGTCCTAAATGCACCCCTTGGACGCCACGCTCCTTTGGCCCAAATCGGATGGTTCAACACTCAAAATGAACAAACTTTTGATCTGTTCAATCCCCCAATTTTTGAGCCAGGTATCTGCATAGCTTGAATTCCTGGGAAACCTCAAAATGCCCAGCCGCGAACTGAGGAGACCTTCACCTCCGAAACAGCGGACGAACTCGCGAAGTCGAAGTACCACAAAGCCGAAGGAGGGAAAGAAACGCAGCCGCAGCAAAAGTGGCAAGAACGGCGAACGTGCCAGGACAGGCCAATGTGGAAATCTAAGATTTGCTCCAGGCCAGGGTCCTCTTAAAAAGGCTGTGATGGAGGTTAGCAATCCAGGAATCAAGATGTGTCTTGAAGTTCTGCTATGTTGTAGGATATATACTTGATATTGACTGTATGTGCAGGGCTTAAGAGAACCCCATGAAATTTCAACTTGGCCATGCCATGTGTCTTGACTCCTAATGAGCCAAAAACAAATCCTGGACTCGAGCCCGTCAGTGAGTTTCTGTCCCCTTTTGAGATCCTGGGCTCTCGGATTTTCAGGACCGAAAAGAGTCCCGAAAAAGAGACTAAGAAGCGCGCCGCTTCCAAGGGCCGCCGGTCCCGGTCCCGGAAGTCGCGGCGCCGGTCCCGGTCCCGGAAGTCGCGGCGCCGGTCCCGGTCCCGGAAGTCGCGGCGTCGGTCCCGGTCTCGGTCGCAGAGGCGGAGGTCCAGGCTGCGGCTGGGGAGATCTGGGGCTGACTCGGTTTCAGAGACCTGGCAGCCACAGGGTAGCTCCGGGTAGCTGGTTTGTTCAAAGGTAGAACAGTTGGAGTTTTCGGGGTCAATTTCCACAAATCACCGTGGGATGGCCTGTTCTCCCATCAAAGGTCCCACCTGGTGTCGACCTTCCTAGCCTCTCATAGTTTCCCTACCCACCTTCCAGGAGTCCCAGCGATAAAAAGAGAGCCAGGTGCCACCTGGGGAGCTGTTTCTTGGAGGAAGTGCCAGAAGCCTTGGAGAGAATCACTGGTATTTTTTATTGGTTTGGGAAGGTTCAGATTCATGCAAATCTCTGAGACCTATAGTATAGGGCCTCAGACCCTGATTCCAAGGTGGAGAGCCAAGGCTTCAGTACCTTAGGACATCAAGAAATGCAACATTCTAAAATAGGTTACCCCTAAATTTGATGATGAATCATCATAATCCACCAAATGAAGCTGTAAGTCTTGTGGCATCTCCTTTTTTTGGCAATCCCCAGTTGCTTCTTGTCAAGCATTGGGGTTTGGGCCTGCATTTGCGGTTTTGCCAGGCATGAAGCTGCTCCGGCACAAAGTGGCCGCGAGGGTGCGGCCCGGAGCCCCATTAGCACCAAGGGTAGTGGAACCATCCTCTTGGTGATCTGCTGGGTGCTGTGAAAATAGGACGTAATTATACTTCATTTTGCATGAGTCGGACATCATTGCTAATGACAAGGCGCCTGCTTCGATGCCTGCTGCACTTGCCTCGAACTTGGCGCCCATGCGAACAGAGCAGAAGGCCGGCCAGCGACTCAATTTATGTGTGGAACTTGAGGTCAAAGCCTATGATTTTCCGGACGGGGGGATGAAGAGCCGTAACCACCACCCTATTGTGAATTGAAAACGAAGATACCAGAGGGCTTTTGTCCATGCCCGCCTGAGTCTTGGGTTGGAGTCCCTTTTCACCTCCCTTTGGGACGGTTCATCTCACCCAGCAATATGTCTCGTGCACTTTCCGACAATGTGACTTGTATCAAAGGGTTTTGTCCAGGCTATTTTTGAACGACTTGGAATGACTTGGAATGACTTGGGTATGGCTGGCTCCAACGACATATCTAGATTCAGATCATCCAACTTGGATGTAAATCGTAGCCAGACCAACATGCCCAATTCCTGGTTGGAGCTCAATCTGTGTTGCATATCCATGCCTGTTGCTTCCATACTTATCATACTTATCGTTTGGTGAAAGCCACCATCAATAGTCCCGAAATTAGCATTAAAACATTGCCATGTTTTGGAGTGGACTATCCAACTTGAAGCACCTTTAGAAGGGTCAGGTCCCACTCAGCAGCGTCAGGGCAAGGGTGGTGGCAAGGGCAATAAAGGCCGCAACTTTCAGATTTCGAAGGCCAGAAAGCAGTGGCCGGGTTGAAGCAATCAGAAATTAACCATTGTTTAGTATGGTTGCTTAACATATGTTCCCATGTTCATCCATTCATGGATGAACTGGTTAATATACATTCAAGCAAACATATTATCAGGCAGATTCAAGGGGAACTGCATTGGTTGGCTGCATTTTGTTTCTTTGCGAAGGAGATTCTCTGGTTGAGTTTCAGTCTTCCAACGCAGCCCGATCATAAAATCCTTTTTTTGGAGCAAGAAAGAATGGGGCAAACGCATTTGGATCGTGGATTCTGGAAATCATATTCCACGAAAACCACGCCTGGAGATTCTGGATATATGGTTATTGCGGTATGGCTTCAAACTGGTCTAGGGTTTTCTTAGATGACTCATCCGTTGTGTTTGGGGTTTATCATTCTAAGCTGTCGCTGTTCATGTGATGAGCACTTGGAACTAACTCAACAAGATTCAGCAAGTATTCAACAAATTCACTCATATTCATTCGAAAATTGATGAAGCAGCACCCAGAAGAAACATCGACCATCCAATGAAAACAAGTATCAGATATGGACAACTGACCATGAAAGTCGATCAAAACAGCCATGGAATTTCCATGTTTTTCCCACAAAAAACAGCCAGGCCCTGGCGCGAATCCTGCGCCACACGGCACAAAGCTTGGGACTCCAAATCCGGGCTGATGGCTTCTGCCAGCTGCAGGACGTAGTGGTGAAGCCATAGGGGTGGAAAGATGGGGGAAACACCAGCACTTTACAATGATTTTTTGTTCTCCAGTAAGATTTACATATGGAAACTCCAGCATGAAAAGATCATGAGAGTAGATTTTTGAGGATCTATTTAATCTATTTTTCCGAGTTTCCGAAACGACCGGAAGGACATTTTGGCGCTGAATGAATTCACCACCATGGGTGCGACAGCGGAAGACGTTCAGGCAGGTTCTCCCCGTCCTCCGATGTCTGGGGAAGATGTCATTTGCACTTTGATTTCCCAATTTTGGTTGGTGGATATTGGATGTAAATAGGCCAGTTTGAGTTTACAAATAGAGGATATAATGGATATACATTTTTTGCATATCTAAATACATCTATAGTGGAATGTAGCATCTCACTAAGCGTAAACAGGAGAATTCAGAGTGACCGACCATGGGACCATGGCCAACTGAACAGCGTCGATTCGATGGCCGACGCAGGTGGCGGTGCAAAGCAACGACAAGAAACGCTTTGAGACGAAGATAGAAGCCGACAAGGCAGCTGTCAACAGATGGTGGTAAGGCTGAAGCGGGATATATACCTGGTAAAGATAGTTGAACATTTCCGAACTGAATGGGCTGCTTGGTAAATGGGGGATAGAGAAGTCAGATTGTGAATGGGAGGGTCATGAATCGATGGTCGGTGCAGGTGTTGATCCGAGCGGTTCAAGGACATTCCATGAAGGCCTTCCGGGTGGAGGGAAGGGCCCATGCTTGTGTCTTTTTTTTTGGTGGTCCATCATAGTCCATCCATCCCACAATGGCAATCCATGGCAATCCTCCAACATCCAATGGGTATACCCTCTGGTAAACCAACATAGCTATGGAAAATCACCATTTTCAATGGGAAAATCCACTATAAATCACCATTTTCAATAGCTATGTTAAATTACCAGAGGGTAAATTTCCTGTTTTCAATGGATTGACTCTCCCCACATTTTTCGGGGCAATTCTGAAACTGCGACAGACCGTGGATGACAACAGCCTTTTGAAGCGCTTGAATGCCGACGACCCACACCTTCCCAAGGTGCCAGTTGAATGGGGTTGATGGCGCAGTCGAACAAAAGGGTGGGAGCTTGCTTATGCCATGATCTAATGTGATTATATATATATATATATATTTATATGCAGGTATGTGCAAAAACCCGTGGATATACGTTTAATAGCAGTTTGGAATCTGCATAGCACATGGTGCACAGGAGCAGCCGCCAGATTTTCCCATGGTGCAGAGTCAGATTGGCGCACAGCAAGCATTCCTTCTGATTTCAAAAGCTTTCCAAGCGGGACATCACCATTTTTTCTTCATGAATGCGCCCAATCATAGCCTCATCCAATTTCCATTCCATTCAAGAAAAATGGAACTCAGTGGATCTTCAGCAACGCCCAGGTCTGTGTGCATGGCACTTACAGGCGAAATGTGGACTCCATCCAGAGGCAGGATCAACGGTGGATCCGGCTGTGCTGGCCATGGGGAAATCACCACAGGGGGATCAACTGATGGACGACACCAGTGAGTTGGTTTTCTTTTCTTGGTAAAACAGCCAGTGATTTGGTTCTTTCTTGAGGAAGATAAACCAATATTTTCGAAAAAAAACATGTTGGTTCTGGGTTTGATGGTTTGATGGCTTGGCGTTGTTTCAGAATATCTGCAAATTTTTGACCCCCAAATATGGCGTTTGACTACCTAAAAACAAGATGAATATAGCCCATGAAACAGTAGGTTATTTGGATTTATTTCCGTTGAAGAAACAGCCACACATTCCGAATGCACATTCTCATTATTCCTGCTTAAATGTCCACTTGGCTATCATAAATCTGTCACAATTCTGATTCTTGTTGGTTAAATCAAGTTAAGTTCTCGCTTTTTTACTCATTTTTGATGGTTCAATCACTAATTCCACAGATTGTCCTATTGAAACCTCACCATTTTCTTCATTTTTGCTTAAATCATCATTGTTGAGGCTTAAATCCCCAATTTCTTCGCGACCCCGGTGGCCCGTTTCTTCAGGAACGGTCTCCTGGTGGGTGGCGGCGTGTCGCAGCGCAATCACGTGCACTTCGCGCCCTACGAGCCACACGATGGGCGTGTGATCTCTGGGATGCGCCTCTCGGCATTTTCCCAATGGGAAATCGACGAAGATCTACCATTTTGGGGAAGCCATAGGGATGTGAGATTTTTTTGGGACTGATAGTCAGATGATATAAATTTGGGGCTTCGAGGTTCATCAATGATTTTGGTGTTAGTTGCAAGAAATCATGATGTTGGATTTTTTGGTGATTTCAATAGGGATTTTTCATGGTGAAGCCTCATTTCATGGGGAATTTATGGATATTTATGGGTGTTTTTAGGTATTATTGAAATTGTTTGTTGATTGATGTTGATTGGTTATTTCATGGGGATTTAATCATCTTTGACAGGGGTTTTCATTAACAACAGTATGGAGATGTAGTTGATAAATTGGATTTAGTATGGATGATTTTTTCTAATCAGGTTTTAATTGCCAACTGAGTGTCAGGCATTTTTTTGCGTTTTTGACATTACTGATGTAGTGCTTTTTGGCAGTAGACGATCCCATGGGATGTTTCGCTTTTGGGTCATTTATAGCATGTTGGGTACTCGTAGGAAGGGATCACTGCCGGGTCTAGATTGGTCTGCCCCAGGGTCTGGGGTTTGTCCAAAAATGGGACCCTGAAAAAAATGGCGCTTTTTTTTCACATTTTTCAGTGGGAGAGAGTCATGGAACATTGATGGATAAACCGGATGTAGCCTGGGATGCCCCAAAATTCGAATGCGCCCAGGCTACAACTGCGAGGTGCGCTCGGCAGCTCTTGTCCGCTGGTGATTGAAGGACTGACAGGTAGATAGTAATGTGGTAAACCTAATGCCACAAGCCTACTATTTGGGGATGGTGTTTACTGGTGTTTACCACCCATCTAAGGGAATATTAGGGATGATTTATTATTGGGTTTACCACATTACATGATGGTACTGTACCAACTAGACTCATTCCAGACCCTTTTCAATCCCGAAAGGAACATCACTGAATCCTTGGGGGGTCCTCCCACTGGTGATTGTAAGTCCCCATTCAGTAGGTGATCCCATTAATGGATCAACTAGGGATTTGGTCTGCGACAGGTGGCCATCTACATCGATTTGCCCACGGCCATTCGGGTGCGTTTGCTGCACGGGTGTGTGAACCCCCCTAATTAAGCAACAATGCAAAAAACAACGTGGAGATGTGATCCAGCCAGGGCACATTTCCTGTCTTGTGGCCTTGGAGCTTCTCAGTTTTCGCTTGGATTAGATGACTTGACCATTTACTGTTCTGTATATCCCCAGTCAAACACAACTTGGATCAACTCACCAAGTTTCAGCCGAAATCTGTCCCTCAGGAGGGCGTGCCCTTCTTCCAGAGTGCCAACGAGGTGATCTTGTCGCCCGGGATCAATGGAACGGTCCCCGCGAAGTACATCTCGAAGGTTAGAGATCTCAGCGGGAGCCAATGATGCTTAACTGCTGCGGGTAGACTGCGGGGATGGCTCCGCAGCTTGTGCGGGGTTTGGCAGTGCGGAAAAAGGTTTCGAGTTTGATTCTGGGAGAGTGTGCTGGCAAAGTGGTCATTCAACCTGGTTTGAGCGAAATCTCAAAGCACCAACGAAAAGTAACCAGGTTGGTTTATCAGGATATGATTTGCGGTGTGCTCACATCACCTATGATCAGCAAGATTCATGTGATTGTTTGTAGAGGCACCAATTTTGGTAGACACATCCATACGCATCGCAATTCTTCATGGTGAACCGTGGAATCTTTGAGTTTCCAAGCGACACAGGCAGTGAAAGAAGCTGAGGAAAGACAGGTAGCACGTCAATGTTGGATCTGCAAGGTGATGGGGTCTTAAGACTCATTTTTGATTCAAAGGAGCTTCCATTGGTATTGGTCAAAATCGAAGAGTTTTGGGATCCACAGATTTTGGTCATTTTGGGTACGAACACCAGCCCATTTTGAAGGAAGCTAACGGCTTGACTCAAACCCAAATCCTCGTTTTGGCTGGTTGGCTGCCTCAGTATTTCCAAGAAATGTCTGAATAACTCCTACTGTAGTTGTTGAAATCTCAATTTTGGATCCCAGTTTCTACCGGACACATGCGCATTTTTTTTGTTGGAGAACTCCCCCTTTGACCAGCAGGGTGCCCCCATCTTAAGGCACGAAGGAAGAAAATGTGGTGGAAGGGCGTGAAGGATGCAGCCTGCAGGGATAAAGTCTGATATCAAACACGGCTAGGAAATCTTCGAACTAAATCGAGATTTTCATGGGAAAATCATAGAACTAAGTGGGGAATTTTTCAACAAACCATGTTTGAGTCCGGAGGGTAGATGGTTTTGCATACAGATCTGATTTCATTAGTTAAGTTGATATGGCTTAAGAAGAGTTTATCTTCCATTGCTGATTTTGTCCGAACTTTGGGTTATACCGTCAATCCAGCGGTTTAGAAAAGGTGAATTTTGGGTGCCCTACTGGACACAGTCATATCATACATATCCTGATGAGATCTAATGTGGTAAGGCCCACAGTCATATCCCGAGTTCTTTGCGAAGGTTTATACGAACCTGCACATGATCCAAAAGCAACAAATCGGCATTGGGTTCAATCCAAATGCAACAAATCGGCATGGTTTTCGATTGGGTTCAATCCAAATGCAACGAAACGGCATGGTTTTCGATTGGGTTCACCATTTTGACACAGTATTTTGCAGATACTCTCCACTTCCAATAAATTAACATATATATTATATATATAATATAGATTACTCTGGGGTAAACTAACAAACATAGATGTGGAACAACCATGCAAGGAAAATGATCTACAAATCATGGCTTTTCCACATCTATGTAGGTTTACAGGAGGATATGGAAAAACTCAGAAGTTTTCTGCGAATTGTCAGCATGGGAGTCCTCAGGAGGCGCGAGAAAGTCTGAAGAGGGACGTGCAGCAGGTCCCCGTTTCGTCTGCTCTGTGGATCCGTGTGGATCTGGGTCATCTTGGGTCAACACAAGGGGAATCCAGACATGGAACAGAAAAAACCATTCGATTTAAAGAAAGATCCGTCGAATTTCGTCCCATCGCCATGTGGAATTGAGTAGTCTGGAAGTTTGGAAGCCGAAACTTGAATGGCTGAGCGGATAGTTGTAGAGACAAGCCATTTGTGGCTCCATGTGGCACAGCATTTCTCGGTTGGGGTCTTGGAAGATGGCAGGAAATGACCACGGCGTGGAACGCGGTCCACCGCTTTCAAGACAACCAAAAGCAGTTGGGTCGTCAGCAGGTCCGCAGCAGTTCCAAGCAGAGAATGGCAGGGTATCTCTGAACAACATGTTGGAGTCTGCAGGTCTGCTACCAGTTCCCCCAAACATCACCATTCTGAAGGGAAGATCATGATACAGCATTGGATGGAATGGGGTAGCCAATTTTCCAGACAAACCTCATGTTATCATCAATGACTAGAGTTCATCCGACTGATGGGGTAGCCCAATTTTGACCCATACCCAGAAGTGTTCAAACTAACGTAATACACTTCACCCAAAGCCAAATATACAAAATACATGTTGATGAAATTTGCATGCATATCAGTAACTTAGTAATGTCAGTTGAGTTTTTATTGATATTCATTGATGATATGATTGATATGTAATGGATGATACGTGTTGATCAGCGAGGAGCTTATTCTCACCTGGCAAGGCAGAGAAATGGAAGGCCAAATTAGAGGCCACCCGGCACGCCAGCGCCAACCAGCGAAAGGAGGCGCAAAGGGCGCAGCGCTTTGCAGAGTGCTCGATGTTCTTTTAGCGCCTCCAATGGCAGGACGGAGAGATCTGGGTCCAAAAGTTTACGGAGGTGAAACAGGAGGTGGGTCTGTCCAGATAGGCTATGGACCCGAGAAAAATGGTGTTTTAATTCTCAAAATTATGATAGGCACAGGGGTATACCCCAAAAGAATGGCATTTGAATTGGGGAACATGAGGTTTGAAACTAGCGGATCTTCCAGATGCATCCAGATACCTCATTTCCGAACAAACCCGTGTGAAAGCCATGTCCCAGGCTGCTGCTAGAAGAGAGGCCTGAGATGGGATAAGGTCAAACCCTCCAACCATGGAGGTTTCTATGCTATTCTTTCCGCTGAACTTCACACAACTGCCATATGTGCCATGATCAAAATATCGCAAAAATGGGGGCTCCATCAATGACTCTCTCGGATGGGGTAAATCACCATTTTTGATGGTGGAATCCCCACTATTTCTTTTGGTAGTCCAGATGTTTCCATCATTTTGGATGGGTTCTTTTACATGTTGGCGCCAAACCCCACGTTCGCCCACACCCAAACGAGATCATATAGTTGTCATCAGAGGATGAATGAAAACACTGGCTATACGCAGCGATTTTGACTTTAGGATACTTTAGGTTTTTAGGACTTCTGGTTTTAATTTAGGGTTTAGGTTTTTAGACTTTTAGGGTTTTAGGGTTTAGAAAGTAAAAAAACGCTAGCCCGTATTTCCATTCCAGGAGCTAGGCCGACGCTTCGCGGAGAAGTGGCGCGAGTTCCGCGCAGAGAACGGGCAGGTTGAGCAACGACAGGTGCCGTTTGGAGCGTTTGGAGGAGTTGGGGATGTACAAAATACTGAGGTTTAGGGTTTACTCAATATGCATATATCATGGTCTTGATATTGAATGGATGGCGTTAGAAAAATGCAACTAATTCCTTGGGATGTTGCAGTCCGGTTCACAACTTAGTATCAGTAATGACTGTTCATATGTGTTATGCAGCATGATCTTATTTCTCTTCTGCGCGGTTCATGGAGCCACCAACTAGCAATGTCAAATGTTTCGAAACGTAAATTCACATTGTCCGTTTTTTTGACTGTCACAATAAAAATGAAAAAGTACTGCTCCTTGAAACTTATATTACGTGTGTAAGTTGGACTTCAAGACTTCAGCCTTTAAAATAAAAAAAACATCATTTTCTTAATTTTATAAGTTAGCTTATAAGTAGCGCAAGTGCTGAAGTGCAATATTTTTTGAATATTTCCTAAAGCCACTCACCAAGTAAATAGCCAAGGACCCAAGAATCAATTTCCAAAGACCCTTTATCAACTGCTAATCCTTTAAAGAAATATTGAACCGGTTTTTTCAGTTTTTTTTCAACATACCCTGTTTAGTAGATACTTGGGGTTCCACAAAATACCATGTAGACCATGTGTATTTCAATAATGTGGTAAACCCCATGCCATAAACCATCCCTTACAGAGGGCTATTATTGGGCATACCAGATTTTTGCAAAATCATCACTTTTGAAACTTTTCATGTTTTTTTTTCCCCTCAAAATACTGATTCTATTGATTGCAATTATTCAATATCTGATGTTCAGGGTAGATGAAAATTATAGGTGACCTCAGGTCGCGACGTCATGACATGTGTTTCAGAAATCACCAAATTTCATCTGGCGATTTTTCCACATTTTTGCAGCTCAAATTCCTCCATTTTTTGTAGGTCGTGAGCCCCGAGAAGATCAACGAGGAGACGGAGAAGCATTGCCACTTTTTCCCCATTGGATCTATGAAAATTGGTGCGACAAAAGCAGCAAACATGTCGATTTCACCAGCAATTCATCAACTAAGATTGGGATTTCTAAGATACCAAAGGGGTACCCAAAAAGCACGCGATTTTTTTGGCTACCAAAATTTGGATTTCATGCAAGACCTAGAAAGATGTGGATTTTAACTTGCCAGAATGGGTTTCAACCCATGAACAGGTGATCTGGTAATTTTTTGCCCTGCCAAAATGGCAACTCAGAAAGTGGTTTGAACCCACAAGAGCTTGCGGGACAGTGTGAAGCGGGGGTTCTGGTTGTGACGGTTTCTATGTTGGTGTTCAATTCTTATTCTTTACGATTGATGTTTGTTGGGTTGGGGGTTGGGGGTTGGGGGTTGGGTGTTGGGTGAATGAGGGGTATGGCTGTTGGACCGGTCGCCTCGTGAACATCTCTTCTCACTGCCCGGATCCCCAGATTTTGTGGGTTGATGCGGTCTTTAAATGAGGAAAAGACCATTGTCCGAATTGTCCTGTCAATGTACAGTGCCAAAAGCGTGACTTGAAGTTCGAGTTCAAAAAAAAACGATAGGTGTGGCAGTTGAGTTCTTATTACCAGATCTTGTGCTTAAGTTGTCCAACGTGTTTTGCTTAATTTGCACTTGGAACAATGCATCAATGATGACAGGGTGAAGACCATCGCATCCTACTGCTTCAGCGCTGGCTGGTTTTGGGGTTTACACACTGTGAAATTCACAAACAACTTATTCTGGGAAACCGTTGAAAATGCAAAAATGCCGCTTCATTGCTGGACTCTACACGCTTATGGAAAGTCCTTCAAGTTGCTCATCCCCAACCATCCGTGATTGTTCAAAGAAGTTCAAATATTGCCCTTGTCCAACTGGCTGATCGCTGCAAAACGCCGAGGTCCAGACATCGGTTATGACTTCCAGAAGGTTTTTCTCCGCATTAGTCTGCTTAGTTTCTTTTTTTGAAGGCTTCAACCAAAGCGACCAAAGTATTTGCAAAACAATAGACTTTGGATGCTGGGGGATGCTGGGGGCGTGTTTTTGGATGTGTGAGGTATGAGATTTCACCACGATCTCTCAACTGTTTATCAGATAAACTGATAACCCTATGTTTTCTCAACTGGACATACCCACCACACTGGCACTCCAGTGTCTGAATCCAGTCATGTGCAAAGTGCAGAACTTTTTAGTACAACCCGCCTTCGGTCCGCCTTTCAGGATGTATATTGATGCTTTAGCTTTGCAGCGCAGTTTGCAGCGCACTGCTGTGGCATTTCGGTGGCTGATTTGACTGGCTGATTTGACGCACCCAATCGCCACCAAGCGTTGTTGGCGAAATTCCCTTTTTTCCTGATGGAAGAAATCCTGCAACACCTTGGATGGTTGAAACCCTATAAATAATGGGATAAACCACCTATCAACTGGTGCAGGATTTCCTGAAATGGGGGTACCCCAATAGCTGGATGGTTTTTCTCGTGGAACTGCCATCTATGGATGATAAAAGGGGTAGCCAACGTAGCCAGCTCGTCAGGAGATCGAGGAGCTCTTACGGCGGCAAGATGAACGGATCTCTGAACGCCCTGGAACCCAGAGGATGCTACCCATGGAGATGCATGGAGTATAGCAACATCCCATGGCAAAAAAAAAGCACCCCCCATGGCAGATTTCACAAAAAACATGGTTTATGAAATGGAGGTTGTCTTTGGGTCATTAGACTTGTCACTATTCTAGCAATGATTTCTATAACTTACGATCATTTTGGGGTTGCTATCGGTTATGAAATGATTCATATGAGAAGTCATTTAAACTCGAATATATTCCATTGAAACTGCGCAAGCTGAAATGGTTCTTTACCACAGACCAACAGGAAAAACACATCCAAGTGAGACTGGGTTTGGGTGGAGCGAGGGTGACGATAGATGTTCTTTCCAACCAGTTGGTGATGACAAACGGTATTCCGGGCAAGATTATTCCCAGTAGGACACTATTGTGCTGAAGCCATTTTCTTTCCGTGAGCCGATTCAAAAATCTGAGCCGATTCAGCAAAGGTCATAGCTCGGAGTTTCCGCATCCTGAATCCAAACTCATCAGAAGAAACAGTTGAGCATGTGTCACGGTGACGAAAAACAGTGTTGGCACCAGAGCTGAGACTTTTGGTCAATGAGCAGATTTACACTGGCTCTCCAATTGATTCTGAGTGACAAACCAAGCGCGCGCGCACACACACACAACCAGTATAGATTGTTGAAGGTGGGGGTTTGGACTTGCTATGAGACATCAAACCCTGAGATTTGAGGAAAAACAGTTGAGCATGTGTCACGGTGACGAAAAACAGTGTTGGCACCAGAGCTGAGACTTTTGGTCAATGAGCAGATTTACACTGGCTCTCCAATTGATTCTGAGTGACAAACCAAGCGCGCACGCACACACACAAGCAGTATAGATTGTGAAAGTGGGGGTTTGAACTTGCTATGAGACATCAAACCCTGAGATTTGAGAAAGAACAGTTGAGCATGTGTCACGGTGACGATAAACAGTGTTGGCACCAGAGCTGAGACTTTTGGTCAATGAGCAGATTTACACTGGCTCTCCAATTGATTCTGAGTGAAAAACCAAGCGCGCACGCACACACACAAGCAGTATAGATTGTGAAAGTGGGGGTTTGAACTTGCTATGAGACATCAAACCCTGAGATTTGAGAAAGAACAGTTGAGCATGTGTCACGGTGACGATAAACAGTGTTGGCACCAGAGCTGAGACTTTTGGTCAATGAGCAGATTTACACTGGCTCTCCAATTGATTCTGAGTGACAAACCAAGCGCGCACGCGCACACACACAAGCAGTATAGATTGTGAAAGTGGGGGTTTGAACTTGCTATGAGACATCAAACCCTGAGATTTGAAAAAACAGTTGAGCATGTGTCACGGTGACGAAAAACAGTGTTGGCACCAGAGCTGAGACTTTTGGTCAATGAGCAGATTTACACTGGCTCTCCAATTGATTCTGAGTGACAAACCAAGCGCGCACGCACACACACACACAACCAGTATAGATTGTGAAAGTGGGGGTTTGGACTTGCTATGAGACATCAAACCCTGAGATTTGTTAATAAACAGTTGAGCATGTGTCACGGCGACGATAAACAGTGTTGGCACCAGAGCTGAGACTTTTGGTCAATGAGCAGATTTACACTGGCTCTCCAATTGATTCTGAGTGACAAACCAAGCGCGCACGCACACGCAACCAGTATAGATTGTTGAAGGCGGAGGTTTGAACTTGCTATGAGACATGAAACCCTGAGATTTGAAAAAACAGTTGAGCATGTGTCACGGTGACGAAAAACAGTGTTGGCACCAGAGCTGAGACTTTTGGTCAATGAGCAGATTTACACTGGCTCTCCAATTGATTCTGAGTGACAAACCAAGCGCGCGCACACACACACACACAACCAGTATAGATTGTTGAAGGTGGGGGTTTGGACTTGCTATGAGACATCAAACCCTGAGATTTGAGGAAAAACAGTTGAGCATGTGTCACGGTGACGAAAAACAGTGTTGGCACCAGAGCTGAGACTTTTGGTCAATGAGCAGATTTACACTGGCTCTCCAATTGATTCTGAGTGACAAACCAAGTGCGCACACACACACAAGCAGTATAGATTGTGAAAGTGGGGGTTTGAACTTGCTATGAGACATCAAACCCTGAGATTTGAGAAAAACAGTTGAGCATGTGTCACGGTGACGAAAAACAGTGTTGGCACCAGAGCTGAGACTTTTGGTCAATGAGCAGATTTACACTGGCTCTCCAATTGATTCTGAGTGACAAACCAAGCGCGCGCACACACACACACAACCAGTATAGATTGTTGAAGGTGGGGGTTTGGACTTGCTATGAGACATCAAACCCTGAGATTTGAGGAAAAACAGTTGAGCATGTGTCACGGTGACGATATACAGTGTTGGCACCAGAGCTGAGACTTTTGGTCAATGAGCAGATTTACACTGGCTCTCCAATTGATTCTGAGTGATAAAGCGAGAATGAAATAGATTATTGCAATCTGATATGGCAGAGTCGTGATGCAATTGGTATTACAGTACATAGCAGTACAGCACTCCGAATTTGGTTTGCAGCACAGATGCATTCACATTTGGAACCCAAGCGCGGACAGTTTTGAGGCAACGTAATTTTTGCGGCATTCCATCTAAAGCACGAAATGAGTTCCGTCTTGCTCATTTGCAGACATTTGACACCAATAGAAATGGGTACATCCGGTACTCCAGAGGCAAACATAGCTGAAGATGGACCACATATCCAAGATGGTTCAGTACGTCGATGGGGGAATATAGCCTATAGCAATCAACTATATTAGAACACAACAACCTGAATTCTAGGGTATCTAGATTGGCAATGATTTCTTCCTAGCGAAAAGAGGGACTGGCTTGATCGGTTTGAGGGAAACCATACAGGAAACGCAGGTTTTCACCAATCAATGGAAATTTCAGGACCCTAAAATGGAGACACTGTACCATCTGAATCCATATTTAGTGGGTATATCCCCTTACATAGCCCTTACATAGGCCATAGGCCTTATGGTAGGGACCTCCAATAAATCAGTACCTGAATTGGCCATTGAACGCTGGACTTTCTGAGGTTGGTCTGAGCTGTACAAAGACATGATGAAATCGGTTCAGAGGCTTTTCCGCCTGGGAGTTGTCATTTTCCGAGGAAACCATGGCTTTTCCACCTCCTTTTGGAACAGTTTACCCATGTTTACCCTGGAGGAAAATCAGGTTTCAAACCACTGGAGCTGGGGAGACCCAGGGTAAGTTTTTTCTGCATGGAGACCATCGGAACCGGCAGGTCCATGAACAACGAACCGAAGCATTGGAAAGATCGATTCAGGCGCCGCGCGCTGGGAAAATTGCTGGGGGCCAAGGCCGAGTGTTGTCATGCCGTCGGATGGATAATGTGTGGAAGCCTCTGGAGGAAGATGGTTTTGCTACTGTACGTTTTACTCCCTAAGGTATTGGTCAGAATATGTCAGACTTATCAACCTGCGGATGGGTCAAAACCGATCGCACTATATTCTTGGAGATAAACATCTCTAACTCCCAGCCATTTGGGCCAGAAAGGCACCAGGGTTTTGACCTATAGTCACCTCTCAAAATGGATAATTTTTTGTGGTGAATCTCACATCATCCCCATATTTTCCTGGTTCCATTTTCGCAGGTGTTAAATCCCAACTAGTCCCCTCGGATATCAACAAACGTAGCCGCCTCAAAAATCCCTCAAAATGGAGGTTTCGTGGGAAAATCATCGATCTGTAAATGGGGAATTGTCGGATGCAACCACTTTCTGAGTCAGTTTTTGTCATCCACCAAAGGCAGCCATCGGCCTGTCGCCAGGGCCGCCATGATCCAGCTTGGCAGGGGTGGTGAACACGTTCAGAGGAGGTGCCCCAGAACTGGGGACTGGTCGTCCCGGCATCCACAGTTTTGGTCGGGTTTTATTCCACAAGAAAGTGGGGGTTTAACCAGCATCAATGGGAATGTATAGTTGATTTATGATAGCTAAGTTGATTTAGAAGTATCTAGAGGTTAACGATTGGGCTTATGGTGGAGATATCAAACTGGTGAACGGGAGTTATAAATCAACAAGCATAACCGGGGGGCCACCACCGTGTTAGTTGCTTAGTGTGAGACAAGGCCTGAGAGGCCATGATACAGTAGCAAGCCTTGGCGGTGAGAAATGGAGTGCCCTGAGTTGTTATATATGTACAACATACAGTAGATTTTCAGTAGTAGATCATATATGTAATGGTCAAGTTACATAGTTTCTTTTCTCACAAGTTCGGGCATGGGTTTTTCCTTCATGAAAAAAGTGGCATCTGTTTTTTCCCATTCCCAGAGTGGTTTTCTATGACCAACGCCCATCGCCCCACAGGTGGATGGCCTTGTTTCAGGACACCATGAAGGACATGGGGGAGCAGGAGATGAACAAGGTTCTTTCCGGCAATTCTTGGGCTGAAGCCTCATCATGTATTGGCTGAACTTTACTTGACCGCCAGCGTCGTCGTCATCATCATCATCATCATCATCATCCTCATCCTCACCCTCATAATCCTCAAAATCCTCAAAATCCTCGTCCTCATCCATATCCTGATCCTCATCCTCATCATGTTTAGAGAATATTAAGCAAAACATGGGTGTAACTTCGGGTTACAAACCGCAAGTAGGGATGGTGAGTTAAGAGGGATACGAATCATCAAGGGTCTTTGATGCGGATTGAAATCTTCTCCTGTCTTCTTTCCGGGAATCAGAGTGTAGGGCGCGGACATGAAGAATCAAAGGTGAATGACTTGTGTGACTGTGTTCGAACAAGAACAAGTGTGCATAAGAGGAGCAATGTAAGGATATCTCGGTTGATTGATAAATATGAGCAACAAATAAGCCGTTTGCGGAAGAAGATTGTGGAAATCACCAAACCAACGCGGGTAAAGACGCTTCGGTGGAGAGGGCCAAGGACCCCGATGAAAAATAAGTATCCATCAGGAATCAAAGCGGGAACTGATACATCCATCTTAGTGGATGGTCATGCTTGTCATATCACCCGACAAAAGGATAGGAATACACCGGTGTTTACAAAAAGAACACTCAAGGTGGACGGGAATTCCGAAAAAAAAACATTCTGGATGGGGCAAGATAAAGATAATCCATAGATATCATATATATCATCCATAGATAATCCATAGAATCCATGTTTGTTTTTTGCTTCACATTAAAAAACACTGGTTGGAATCCCCCTTGGAATCTGCTTGGTGGATGTCATGGGGTGACCCCGCGGGAGGTCTCTCAATGGGTGTCCGACTTCAAAACCAAACCGCCGTGGAGTGACAAGGTCCAGGGCCACAAGTTGTGACCAACAAAAATGGTGGTTTTCCAAGGGGAAATCCTTGGAAATGGTGGTTTTGAATGGGACAATCCCCTGAAAAAATGGAGGGTAAAAAATAGGGAAATCATGAATGATGGAAATTTTAGTTGGAACATCATCTATAAATGGAGGTTTTCATGGGGAAATCATCTATAAATGTTATTTTTTTCAAGGGGAAATATTAAGAGGGCGGCACCCCGTGGGGGAGTGAATTTTCATTAAACATGATGATAAAACACTGTAAATACCGATGTTTTATGCATTTGGAGGGTCTAAAACCCTAGTAAAACACATTTTTTACATCATGATCTTGACATGAGATATACAAAAACATTGGCAGGCACCAAAAAAACCAAAAAAAACAAACCACTAGATGCACCAAACATCGACAGGCACCAAAAAAAACAAAAAAAACAAAAATTCCAGCAACTACTCAGAAGTGGACCCATAGTTCCTGGAAATTTTAGTTTTTTTGGTTTTTTTTGGTGCCTGTGCAGGTTTGGTGCATCTAGTGGTTTGGTTTTTTTGTTTTTTTTGGTGCCTGTGCAGGTTTGGTGACTCTGACTTCACAAAACATTGACAGGCACCAAAAAAAACAAAAAAAACAAACCACTAGATGCACCAAACATCGACAGGCACCAAAAAAAACAAAAAAAACAAAAATTCCAGCAACTACTCAGAAGTGGACCCATAGTTCCTGGAAATTTTAGTTTTTTTGTTTTTTTTGGTGCCTGTGCAGGTTTGGTGCATCTAGTGGTTTGTTTTTTTTGTTTTTTTTGGTGCCTGTGCAGGTTTGGTGACTCTGACTTCACAAAACATTGACAGGCACCAAAAAAACCAAAAAAAACAAACCACTAGATGCACCAAACATCGACAGGCACCAAAAAAAACCAAAAAAACCAAAAATTCCAGCAACTACTCAGAAGTGGACCCATAGTTCCTGGAAATTTTAGTTTTTTTGTTTTTTTTTGGTGCCTGTGCAGGTTTGGTGCATCTAGTGGTTTGTTTTTTTTTGTTTTTTTTGGTGCCTGTGCAGGTTTGGTGACTCTGACTTCACAAAACATTGACAGACACCAAAAAAACCAACAAAAACCAAAAATTCCAGCAACTACTCAGAAGTGGACCATAGTTCCTGGAAATTTTAGTTTTTTTTCTCTTTTGCAGGTTTGGTGCATCTAGTGGTTTGTTTTTTTTTGTTTTTTTGGTGCTTGTGCAGGTTTGGTGCATCTATTGGTTTGTTTGTTTTTTTGATGCCTGTGCAGGTTTTGGTGATTCTAGATTGTGTATGTTTGGATCTTGGCCATATTTTAAACTTATGTTTCAAAGAAGCAAACATACCGTTATCTTTGAATAGCTATGCCACCACACAGGTTGCCTGACCTTAATATTCAACAGCTTGACACACGTCTTTGTCTCTTAGGCTTTCTCTCTGTCTCTCTGTCTAACTATTGAAATGAGACTGCTGACAAGACTCTGCAAGATAACAATGATAAACGAGATATGTACCTACTTCTTGAATTGTAACATTCCCACCATCCTTCTTATCCAGAGTGTTAGATGTGCTTGTGTTATATCCACCTATATAATGTATGTCCTTCCCACCATACTTCTTATGTAGCGCAAATGCTTCTATATACAATATATATATATATGTTAAGATGATATCAATCTAACAAGTTCATGAAGAAACACCTATATCATATCAATTGCTTTTAGCACCTCCATCACACTAGTCACCTATTGCTACTGTATATTCTGTTCCAAGATGTGCAGCTACCCATTCTTATGGCATGTTGTGCAGCAGATGTTTTCTGTTATGTGCTGATTGTTGGTAGTTCTTTGCAAGCCTCACAGGAAAAATTGAATCCTGCCACAAGAGTCTGTAAATGCCAGTGATTTATGACAGCATATGAGAGCCTTTGGAGGTGAACTCTATTTTTTGCTCTAAAATAACGGTTTTAAGCCCACTTTGGTCACAAAACACTGTAAATACCAGTATTTTTGACCATTTTTAGAGCAAAAATCACTCCCCCATGAGGGGCCGTTCTGGATATTAATGGGATAGCTTCTGGTAATTTTTTGAGTTTGCGAGCTGGAAATTCACAGCATTTGTCATAGGTAAATCATCGGTCTTGAGTTCGTTCGTTTCTTTCGTTCGTTCGTCATCATGAACACCCTGAACCCCAAACCCGAAAATCCAAACCCCAAACCCTAAACCTAAAACCCAAAGATGGTTATATTCCTGATGCTCTTCTTGATCTTCCCAATTGCATGTCAATTTCGACCGGTGTCGACACAGTCACCATCATCCCAAACGATGTTGGGGGACATGGGGTTGCATGAGCCCCAACTGGGACAGGAACTGGCGAAGCGAGCCAAACTGGTTGAGGTGGAGACGCTGCGACCAAGAAATCCATTCAGAAGATGTTGTTTATTGAGCTATAATCCCCAATATGTTTTAGCAACAACAAAATATTCATTGCTTTCAAAGACTTGGTTGAGGCAACAAAAACATGGTTTTACTTCAGTTGTTTGTTCTCAAATTAATTCATTGAAGGAGATTGACTGGTTGTCTCGACCCTGGAAGAACTTTAGTTTGTGCCAAGAATATCTTTGCCCTGTTGGTGGCCCAAATTTGTGCATGGGAAAGATCGCGTTGAGACGGTTGCTACAGATCATGGTCTGTGCAGAAACTGTGATCTTGTTGTCTTTCTTTGATGACGCTCCAGGAAAAATCAGATCATAGATGTGCTTTTTCCACTGGTTGGTCAGCAAAGGGTTCGCCCCATTCAACAACCAATAGATATAATTATATAATAGAAGAAGAAGAGGAAGAAGAAGAAGAATAAGAATAAGAACAAAACAGAAAAAGAAGAAGAAGACGAAGAAGAAGAAGAAGAAGACGAAGAAGAAGAAGAAGAAGACGAAGAAGACGAAGAAGAAGAAGAAGAAGAAGAAGAAAAAGAAAAAGAATAAGACAAATAAAAATAAGAGAAAATGAAGAAGAAGATGATGATTATGAGAACAAATAATGTATCAAACTGTTTTGTCATATTTGTTTCTAAAGGGGCAATGATTGATTGAGTCGTGGAAACATCTCATTTTTTCGAAAAGGATCTGAAATTCGTCGTTTTTCCAGTCCAGTTCCACGCCAGGTCAGTGGGAGGTTAAAACCCTTGGATCTTCACAGTCAGCAACGCATCTTAAAGACCATCGACCAGTGTCACAAGGCGATGCTCGGATGGTGACGATGGTGACGACTCATTTTAGCTCTCTATGGCAGAAACAACCATGAGAATCAGAAGAAACACATGGAAATGGGTCAAACACATTTTTAGTTCAGGGGACAAGAGATTCTGTGCATTTTTATTAAGCATCCAACTTTAGAGGATTTTTATAGTACTGACATGTATCAACCATCCAAGTTTTTCAGATATCTAATTTTCACCCATCCCCAAACGGACGTGATTTCCCCCATTGGCAGGCAGAGATTCAGCGCTTGAAATGGAAGGTGATGGGCGATGGGCGACCAACTTTTTTTTTGGGCACCAGTAAACTCGCAGATTTTTTGTACTTTTTAAAACATATTTTGTTTTGGGATGTCAGTATTAAACCCTCCAAAATTGGGGGCAAACAATCTCGGGATCACGCCCAACCGGTGACTCTTGGTGCAGTCTTGCGGTGCTGATGGTGGTTCCAACAGATGACGTTCTCCAAAATTTTCTTTCTGGGTATGGCATGGTATGGCACAAAATTATCCAGCCCGAAATTTTGGATGAATGAATATGGCATTGGCAATATATGATAAAATATGGCAATATGCTTTAATACTAAAGATGACCAACGATTTGTGGATCCGTTGTGCAAAACTTGGTAGCCCAGTGTTGAGCCATAGCCACGATTTTCGGAACCCTATGGTAAAAACACCATGGTTTCCGGTGAAAGATTCTACTGAGAAAACCGATCCATGGATCCATGAGTCTTCATGGCTGGAAGAAGTTCAATGAGCCGGAAAATCATGCTAACATCTCTCATGAAATATGACATCTTCCATTTTTTTTGATGATCACATCTCCGCATTTTTCTGGTTTCACCCACAGGACATCTCCAAAATTCTGCCGCTTTGTCAGGCCTGGAATCGAGGGCAGCACGGAAGCCTGGACCGGAAGGATCAGGAGGACCAGTTGAGTGTGTCATGGTCAGTGGGATGATGATATAGCATTCAAAAAGCCATAGAAGGGGGATGGTCATCCGAAACATAGGCCTTAATCCATGGGTTAGTCTACCTACAATCCAGGGGCATTCCAAACAAAAATGGGATGGAGGACCATATGCCGTAGGGCACATCTGTTTTAACAAGTGGCTCCACCGGGGCATCCACACATCAAATGGTCATCCATGGCCTGGATGATTTGGGGTACCATGCCAGAAACCTCCTAACAAATAGTCAGACAAAATCAAACAAGCATCTACTGTATAGAAAACATGTTCACCTTGAAATCTGTGAAACATGTTCCTTTGGGGCCAGAAACTTCATTGTAAGTTTTGCCACAATTCCTTCGCAGCTCAGGGGGGCACTTTGTGATTTCGAGCTTAGGTGTATGGTCTATATAGTTATGTATAGTTTTTTTTACAATATCTTATGTCAATATCCTCATAGTATCCCCATAATAGCCCCGTAATAGCCCCATCATGGCCCCATAATAGCACATAATAATAACCCCTTATTCGTTGGTGAATTTCCCATTTTCGTTGCAGAAGAACTCCCCAGATGTCCCATGTTTCACTGGATCCGAGGTGGGTGAAGAAGTTTCGGCAGGAGCAGGATCGACTTTGGAAGAGCCAGCAGGACTCCGAAATGTGGGGGGAACCCTAGACCAAGACCAAGGTTTTTCACCTCTAGATGAGGATCCCAGGGATCGTAAGTGGTTCATAACCATAGCTACGATTGTTAATTCATCCATGTATAGATGGGATAAACTACTGAATGGGGACTTACTAATCAGGCCTAGATGGCTATGTTGCTTCTGGTTTATGGTAGATATCAAACTAGATAGTGGGGTTTATAAGTCAGCAAACACAAATGGAGGGCACCAGCATGTACAGATAGATTGCCATTCTTTTTTTTCTGTGAAAGTGACGGACCCACCCAAATGGAGCAGATGATAAGGTCAGTATCTCCAAATTTCTTGGCAATTTTCGTGATGCAAAGGGGCTCAATTTGGTACATGTGGTTTGCCAACCATGATTTTTCGATTTCTTGTTTTTTTTTTGTTTTTCTGGGTACCCGAGTTCAGACCAACGCATTACCCAAGAAACATCCACGGAGAAGACCCCAAAATGCTATGGGTCAAATCGTTGGGTGCACCGCAAAATGGTGACCCGAAGCCGTGGAACACCAAGTCATTTTTTCCTCGTGACCTAACAAAATTAGGAAGCCTCCTCACAGCTGAATCACAAAAGAGGGTCCTATCTTAGCAACAAGCCTCTCCAGCTTGGGTCCAGCAAGATTTTCAGGAGGAGGAACTGAGAATGACAGATGAGTTTTGGAAGGCATCGGCAGGGTGCGATGAGCTTTTAGTTTGTGGTTCATGAAGATTTCATGGCCGACATGTTATCCAGGAAGCCTTTTCTTGGTCCAGAAAGGGTTTGTCACTCCATAAGCTTGATCAGAGCCATCTTACATCTATTGGGGGATCCGAATGACGATATTTTCATGGGTATCCAACCAAATGTCCGCAACTTCCTGCCTAGTACGAATAGATCAGCCATGGCAAATCGGCACCTTCAGCTTTGGATTTTCTACCTGCTAGAGGTTATCCCAGAAACTTTTCAGCGACTCGTTTGACCCGGCTTGACCCCCTGAATGCTGGATTTAGTAACTTGTACAAGAGGCGAAATGAGCCATTTGATATTCAGGGTGCTTAAGATTAAACTCTAATCTTATATATATATTAATATATTAATATATATATATATTAATATATTAATATATATATATTAATATATATATATATATTAATATATATATAAGCGTCCTAAAATGCTTCTTGGCAGGTCTTGCTGTGGTGTTTCCCCACAGGGTGATGTTGATGGGACCTCATGGGTCACCAGTTCCGGTTTCGCCACAGGCGGTGAAAGAGGGTCAGCTCTAGAAGGTGCCACGGATGGTAAGTCATTGAGGAAGGTGTATGGGGATTTAGCACGTTGCAGCGATGAGGAGGATCTAAGGAGAGCCTCACTTACCATCAATTTGGATCATTCCAGATGAGCACCTTTTTGTAGGCGGACGTGCATGAGGATTGTAAGAGTATTTATATATTTTGGGTATATTTTGGGTTTGGGAATGATGATGAATTGCCGAGACACTGTGACACCCGGAAAGTGGCCTTCCATGGAATTGAGCATGAAATGCCCCAGTGGTTAGCTGTGTCAGAATCTCAGAAATTCAAACCCATCGGAATTTTACTGTAATCAGTTCATGGCTTCCTATTGAAGCGACGTGGGGCACATTTTTTTTTCAGAGTCACATCACGGCGCTAGGGTCCCTGTACTTGATGACGGCTTATCATGGACAGCTGAGCAATGGATGTTGGGATTTGGGACATCCATTATTTGGAAACCCCCAGTATGCCAGATCGATGGGTTAGTTTGTTGGGAGCTGTATTTTGATTTGTTTTGGGAGCAGTTCCTGATGCACAGTGAAAACAAAAGCAGGGTATCCTAAGATTGGCCATCGAAAGGCAGAAGGGCCTTGGGGAGTCAACCAACCTCCCTAGGGTTTTCCACGGCTCACCCCCCACCAATGACTGGTCAGCCTTTATAAACGTGGTGGTTGGTGGGGGAAGAAAAAACCCGAATCAATCGCCGACCTGAGCTGAGGCGGAAACTACTGTGGCGTCTCAAGCGGCTGAGAGAAGCGAGTTGAAGACCCTTTGGTAATGTGAGGTGGCAATGGACATAATGGACATTCACAATGGATTCAGGGATGGCTCAAAGAAATCACGGCTGAATCAAATCATTTTCTCCGTTTGTGGCAATCTTTCACCTATTCTGGCTTGGAGCGTCCCTGTTGATTTTTCCGCAAAACGGGATGGTAAAAAGTACCAGAAATGTCCAGTTTCGAAAGTTGCCCCAGCCAGGGCTGTTGGTTTACCAGAGGGTAAGAAACACATCGTGGCTTTGACCACCAATGTACAAAGCAGCCTCCGCACCTTCCCCGTGCGTGTCAACTTAGGGGGACCTGACCTGAAAAAAAACAGGTTGGGTCAAGCTCCATGTCAAATGGTTTTGTTGTTTTTTTTCCTATGGAAAATGGAAACTCTTTGTTTAACTGGGCTTCCAGTTTGGGACTTGCCCAGTTCGGTGAACAGGACGACTGTTGGCTGATGATTTCCCCCGATCGTGGATGATTTTTGTTGTTTCCCATGGTGAACCGCACTGAAAACTGGGTTGATTTCCAAGAAAACCAAGGGTTTCACGCTCAAATTTTTGTGGTTTCCTGCAAAAAAGCACATGCTGGGCGTGGTATCTTGGACTGTCCGACTATCCCTCACAGAAAAAATGTGACAGTGGTTCTTCGATCCCACTCAAAAATCCATAAAATTCCTCATGTTTTACACTGGTGGCACTGTGACCTAAGTGGGGGGCCCAGTTACTCCAGTTGTTCGCGACCAGCTGAGCAAAAAGGATGGGATTCGTTGGAATCAGCATGAATCTGCCCATTCTATGGGTGGATTTGGATGTCTTATTGGATGAGGTACACCCCATCATCCAATGCTTTAGATGCCATAGATGCCATGATTATGATTTTATTCCATGTTTCAATTGTCGACATGTTACGACATAGACAATTTTCTGACACCCATTTTAGGGTACGGGTACGGATGGACATGGAATCCGTCCAAGAGATATGCTCCATGATTTCTTCCAAGTGGACCTCGTGCAATTTCTGTGGTGCCGAAGCGGTGGTTTAGTTGACAAAGATGCTTGGATCAGGGTGGTTTTTCAAAACAGAGGGGTTTGCAACTGAAATAAGCATGTACCAACCTTTCATCAAGACCGTATTTGGGGTGATTGAAAAGGACCCATGGATGGCTCATGGGATGGTTTAATGAGTTTGCATTGGGCTTACCACCATCGACTTGGCAGCCGGGGACTCAGCGCAAGTTTCGCGAGTTGTAGCTTGGTTAAGAAGACGACCAAGCCAACTTTCCAAACTTAAGCAAATGTGGTGGAAACCTTTCCAAGTCAGCTACTTTGATACTTTCAGCTGAATCCAAACGACCTTATTGGGATGGTTTTCCCATTTTTCTCTAGTTTCACAATCCATCTCATTTTGCCTCGCATCATGGGGAAGAAACTCATCTTCAATCTCCACTTCATGAACTCCAATTTGAAGCTGCAGTCACGTGAGCGGTTGCGCGTGGCCCTGGACACTCAGCCGGAGATTTGCATGGAGGTAGAGTGGCCACAAGTCAAGAAGAAACTCCAGGAACGACTAGAAAAGAAGGGCTTGTGCAATTCGAAGGTCCAATACTACCATGGAACAGCGCTGAAGGAGTTGCGCGACTCGAGCAGTCTGAGTCATTTGCTTGGTTTGCACAGAGATGCCCTGCTGGGTGACACTTTGGAACTGCCGCTGTATGTTGTTCCAGATCCAACCGCTGGCAGTGCTTTGTTGGACAACAGAGCAAAGGAGATAGTTCTGCAAGTGAACCAGCCAGGTGGCTTAGTGCAGTTGAATTTGCAGTCCGCCATTCTGCTGGGAGAGGGAGGTTTTGGCAAAGTGCGGCAAGCCGGGGACAAGGAACCCCAGATTGACTCTGCAGCCCAGAGCTCATTCCCGAGTCGGCCCCAGGGCAGCTACATGCAAAAGGAACTCATAGTCGAAGTCATGCCAAAGAAACTCCTCTTCAATCTCCACTTCATGAACTCCAATTTGAAGCTGCAGTCACGTGAGCGGTTGCGCGTGGCCCTGGACACTCAGCCGGATATTTGCATGGAGGTAGAGTGGCCACAAGTCAAGAAGAAACTCCAGGAACGACTAGAAAAGAAGGGCTTGTGCAATTCGAAGGTCCAATACTACCATGGAACAGCGCTGAAGGAGTTGCGCGACTCGAGCAGTCTGAGTCATTTGCTTGGTTTGCACAGAGATGCCCTGCTAGGTGACACTTTGGAACTGCCGCTGTATGTTGTTCCAGATCCAACCGCTGGCAGTGCTTTGTTGGACAACAGAGCAAAGGAGATAGTTCTGCAAGTGAACCAGCCAGGTGGCTTAGTGCAGTTGAATTTGCAGTCCGCCATTCTGCTGGGAGAGGGAGGTTTTGGCAAAGTGCGGCAAGCCGGGAATAGAGAAAGTCAAATTTTCTATGCAGTGAAGATCTCCTTCCCAGATGAGAGGTCGCAAGAAAATACCAAGAGGGAAATCGAGACCTTAATTCAGAGGAGTCGGAACGATCCCAACGTCCTCAATTCCTTGCAGCATGGATATGTCGTGGATCCAGTCCACGGCCGTCTCCCAGCTTTCATGATGGACTTGGAAGGATGGAACAGAGCTGAGGCTGCACAGTACCCTCTGGTAAACTAACATAGCTATGGAAAATCACCATTTTTAATGGGAAAATCCACTATAAATCACCATTTTCAATAGCTATGTTAGTCATTACCAGAGGGTAGTTTCTGTGCGCTGGAGTACGTGCTGCTGCGTGCGGCAAATGGATGTGGGCTCTGCCAAAATTCAATTGAAATTGACACTGGCCATGGCACCATGGGAGTCCCAGCATCACAAATCGTGACGCCACAGGGGCAATCTCATGACATGGGATTCCATGGGATTTCCTGAAATGGGGGACCCCCAAAAATTTTTCAGCCATCACAATGGGTCATTTTATGCCATCACAATGAGTTCAAATTGGGTCCCCAATTTGGGGAACGCCCGGGTTTGGGGAGACATGTAGGGAGACTGAGGGTGACTGGGATGAAGGCATTTTCACAGGATGTACTCAATTACTCAAATACTGCAGCGAACTTTGGCGAATGGCGGCAGTTGCCATAGTGGATAGATCTGCCCTTGGAAAAAAGGGGCCTGGCGTGCAACGGGTTGCATTGGAGGATAGACCACATTCACCTTCATTGTAAAGAAGTGCAACCCTGCTTGCTCATTTGCTCTGAGTGGTAATGGCATATTTCTTTAGATTGTGAAATGGAAGCTGTGCCCCTATCTAGTGGGAGAAGTAGTCATCGTTACAACGTGTTTCGATACATACATGGACCATTTACATCCATAACTTCAATGGTACTTTTCCGTAGCTATGTAACAAATTACGAGAGGGTACCTTATGTATAATATGTGTGTCGAAACATCAAAAAGTCTGTTTACAGTAGCCACTAGCAATATATTACAGTGGTGATTTTCGCTAACAAATTTCCAGAGGCTATCTGACTCATTTTGAATCAACTTTTCCATGTTTATATAATATTATATTATATATATAATATATAATATATATATATATGTTTTTCTTTTTTCCCAGGGTTGAGGAACAAGAATCATGCCAAGTCCTCGCCTCGCCTCGCAGTGACGACTTCAACATGGCATGTGATTGGATCGAGAATGCAGGGCGGCCCTGAGATCGATATGGCGATGCTCATGGGGAGAAGGGAAAATGATGAGGAAACTCATGGAAAATATGGGAAAATGATGATAGACCATTGACAGACCCTGGTATTTTGATTAGACGTCCAATTTTCAGACAAGCCTTTTTACTGCGACTGGAGCATAAGCATCTAATGGTAAACCACTCAAGTTGAAGATGTCTTTTGAAGCGTTTTTTGCTACCACTTTTTGGGGTTTCAAACATCCCAGAATCATGATCCCTCTAGCACCAGATTGCCGTATTGCTAAGCTAAAATCAATAAATATTGTCATTATAGCAATCATCCAAAAATAGATCACCAGCTTATTTACATTTATTTACCTCTATTTAAAGAAGGATTTGCTTCTTTTTTTCATCGAAAAAAAATCATCGACAAATCGTGTGGAACAACTCACAGTGCGCCCAGGGTCCGGGGTCTGCTCTACGCTTCAAGTTCTTTTGGAACCAGGTGGTTTGGCGCATGGATGAGGCGACAAACCCTTGGTGAATGGAGCGGTGAATGGACGGTGAATGGAGCGTGAATGGGGTGTTCAGCTTTTCCCGGGGAGTGGTGAATGGAGCTACCAAAAGTTTCCCAAGCACAATGATACGAGATGTTTTGTTTTGGCCACAAGAATCTAATGGAGGAATGACAGGAGATAAAGGAGGATTCGAACTTCACCAACCAAAAACAATGATCTATTGATGCAATATTAGCCTGACTAACTCGAATTTCTGACTTATTAAGTAATATTAACTGAACAACATTGACGAAGCGGCTAAAGATTCTCACTTCTTAAACCACCTTCTGCGAAAACTTTGCCGTTGTTTCTCTTAGCATTAAATGATATCAGATTGGCTCAATTGTGTTGCTGGATTTTTCTGCCGGCAGAAGGACTTTTTTGAGACCTTGCTGAGAATAGCGTGGCTCGTTTTTCAGGGGCGAAATCAAATGATATAGGTCAACGGCCTGAATGACAAAGCTCAGACCAGATTTGCCACACACCGAGATTTCCATTGCTACAAGAGTTTCGTCTCAAATTGCGACCCCGAAAGCCTGTCAATCCGATTGAGCACCATTTTCCACTTTGATCTTATGCCCCCCATGTTTGCGACGCCAGAGTTTGGGTCCAGAAACCCCATCCATCCCATCCCCAGATCGACGAGCTGGCGCCGGAGCAAGGGATTTGGATCCCTGTGACGGTGAGGCCCGGTGAATCACTGGGCCGTGGGATGTGCTAAGAATCGAGGGATGGGATCCAACATGACGAATGGATACTCATGGGGGGTATTTTGTGGGATATACAATGCCGTAGAATGGGAGATAGTGACTAAGACACATCCAACATATGATTTTATATGTGGATTTGCCTCCCAAAAATAGAGGTTTCAGAAGAGGTCTTTTAGGCATTTTCAAACCATGGGACAGAGCCGGATTCCCAATTTGGAGGCATCAGGCCTTGCTATTTGTCTGTCTCGAAAACACTGCCGGTGGATGGCAGCTTGTGCATCAGCCGACCTAAAATGGCCTATTTTTTCATATCCGTTCCACAAGGAAGACACCGTTTCGGGATGATGAAAGTACCCCAAGTTGGAGCCACAGCCATCAAGGGGTCTACAGAATTTCATACACCACAACTTTTGGTGATGGTTCATAGCTTTGTGGATCCGATGAATTACATCCCCATTGTAGTTGGTACTATTGTTGTTGCTTCAGATATTTTAAATGCCAAAATGGTATCATACCCAATGTAAATACAGCATATGGCCATCTATTGCCATATATTGCAATGTATATCCGTTTATTTTTCTGGGTGACTTAGCCCACCAATCCACATATCAGCCCACCAATCCACATATCAAGTGGTATATCAATCACTCAACCTGTCAGTGGCGATCTTCTGCTGCGCGAACCGGACTCCTCCTTTGAGGTCCGCCCTGGAATTCGCTGATTTTAGGGCGGGAGTTCGCCCTCAAACATGGCAATGTTTATATATATTTATGCATGTCGATGGAATGATGTAGTTACAATGTAGTTCATGGTGAGACAAACTGGAAAGTCATGGGTTCATTACAAAAAATCAGAGACGCCATGAAGTGGGTATGGGTCAATACCTATAGATACCATTTTTAGTGGGATGAACATCCATTTACCAGCTATTTTGGGGTTCACTAGGTACCAGGGTTTTGACCCATCCTCAAGTCTCAGGATCCGCTCTGGGCGCAATATGCCTTGAAGGTGGGGCCTGTCGTTTGTGGTTCCCCAGTACTGCCGGAATCACTTTCATTGAAGTGCGATTGGTTGTAGGCATCCCCTCAGTCTTAGTTGCTGTTGCCACGTTGCTATATATATAATATATTATATATATAATATAATATAATATGATATAATATAGTATATAATATAGTATATAATATGATATAATATAATATAATATAATATAATAATATAATAATAATAGTAATAATAATAACAATAACAATAACAATAATAATAATAATAATTAATTATATATATATATGTGAGTATATACACATGTGTACGCAGATATGTAAAAATCATCACATTTGCACTTTTTTTGGCGATACTCCTATATATTGCTGACAAGATCCAAGCTCTTGTTGGTGAACCCAGCGACCGGTCGTTGCTGATAGACAGTCGATCCAATCTCAGTATTTGTTGGGTGCATTCCCTCTTTTAATTGAGGGTTAAGCTTTTTGGACTAGGATTTTTGTTCGGATTGCCTTCCCTAGGTTTTTTCCTTTCTCATACCTCATGATCACATCCCATCATATCCCCAGAATATCCAGCCAAATTTCCACAATATCCACAGTTTTTTGTTGGTTCATATCCCATAGATTTCCCATAGATTTCCCCGTTTTTCTCGTTGCTTCACTCCGAAGTCTGATGGCCTCGTTGTTGGGTCGGTCCTAGGCGGGCGGAGAACTGAAGGAGCTGGGCGAAAGGCGCTTTGGGTCCGGTTAAAGTGGGATATACCCTCTGGCTATTTAACATAGCCATGGGAAATGGCCCATAGAAATAGACGTTTACCTATTAATAGCATGGGGATTTTCCATGGCTATGTTAAATAACCAGATGGTATCAATATATGATATCTTGCATCCAATATCTAGTTTCTAATATCATAATATATATATATGAAATCTAATATATATAATTATAATATTTAATATATAATACATATCTTATCTATAACACAATAAATAACATGTATATTATATATTAAACAGCAAACTGGTATTTGGGTGTCTGTACATTGGGGATAGCCATTAAACATTGCAGCTTTCATGGAAGATCTCATGATGAAGCATCAAGGGGTAACGTAGTTTGGAATGATTGTAATGGGATACAATGGGATATAGTGGGATACCATATGTTTTGTATACCCTCTGGTAAACGTTTACATAGCTATGGAAAATCACCATGTGGAGGCAATATAAGCTAAGCCATTTTCAATAGCTATGTCGAATTACCAGAGGGTACATGTACACACAGTAAGCAACAAAAATTACGATATTTGGGTCTGTCCAGAAATGGCAAAAAACACGCCTTATATAAAGCCAGCATTACAGCCTTCTAGAACCAGGTGAATGTTAGCACTGGAGAACCTGGTGGAAAATCCCATGTAAACAAAATGGGACATCTCCTATACCCTCTGGTAAACTAACATAGCTATTGAAAATGGTGATTTATAGTGGATTTTCCTATTATAAATGGCCATTTTCAATAGCTATGTTAAATTACCAGAGGGTACATGGGGGGTTTAGTTCGCTGGAAAAATCATCGAACTATTGCCGGTAGATCTTTTTTAGCCTGCGCCGAGCTGATGACACCAGAGGCCAAAGATGTTCATAGCCTTCAAAGCATGAATTTGTTGAGGAATGTGGTAAACCCAATGATAAACTCCTTCGATTGGGGATGTTTTCACCCATTCCTGGTTTTTATTCGTGGATGGTTTATTCTTGGGCTGACCTGATTATGAAACATCAACCCAATGTGGTCAATGTACCAGGAAATGGCATTGGTAAAAAACCACAGTTGAAGTTTAAATTGACATACCAGATGCCAGATTGCATACCCTCTGGTAAACTAACATAGCTATGGAAAATGGCCCATTTATAGATGGTTTACCTATTAAAAATGGTGATTTTCTATAGCTATGTTAAATTACCAGATTGCATGATGGAACAATGAAAGGTTTCCCTTATATATTATCAATACTGCGGTTATCAGCCTATCATATTGATTATTCCTGGGAATTTAAAACCCATCATATCTTGATTAATCTACCTTTCATGTATTGGGAATTATTAGAATACGTTATGGGCATCACCATCAAGAAACAACCATAAACCACGACCATATGAAACAACGGTATATTATCAACAATGATTTCCAATAATGAGGTTATTAATCTATTAATGGGATTATAACCACAACCATAAACCACAACCATTGAAAACACAAAACAACCATAAAATTTTTGGGATTTACCAATCCAAAACTGTGGCTTTGTGCAAAGGTTTCCCTGGTTGGATTTTTTCATGGATGGGATGATCATGGGATACCCTCTGGTAAACATACAAAAAAGCTATGGAAAATGACCCATAGAAATAGATGGTTTACCTATTAAAAATGGGTGGATTTTCTATTGCTATGTTAAATTACCAGAGGGTAGTGGATAATTTTCAGGACCGTTTTTGTGGCCCCCTGTCTGTCCAGTCACTTCCGCGTGCCACAGGTTTGGTCTTTTCCCTCCGGACGCGTAGAGGGCCGTTTTTTTACTCAGCATCTGAGGTGGGATACCGGTGAACATGCAGAGATTTCATCAATCTCAAGTCCCCAATCCTCCACCATTTCATGATTTTCATGGCGCAGAAAGTCAGGCCGACCTTTGTATCCGATTGTATCCCCAGCCCAAAGGGATGGCGTGTCCCAATTGTTTCATCGCGGCTTTTCGCGGTCCAAGTGGGGGGAGAGATCTCTCCTTCCGCTCAACATCGATAGGGAAGCTGAAGAAAAAGATCGCCAGTTTTTCTTGGGTATTTTTGGTGAAAATTTGAGACTCGAGGATAAACAGATGTTGGTTTCGCATCGACCGGAGTCCCGAGAAAACTTGAAAATCCTTGACACTTTTGTTGGTTTGGTGTTGTTTTGTTCTTGATTGATGAGCATTTTGTTGAAACGGTTGTCTCAACAGCTGGATGCTTGAATCCCATTCCAGGGAAATCTCAAGAAGGAACCCCTACCAAAACTCGGCAGCACACATACATGGTTTGAGATACGCATTGTTCCCCACATCAAACCAGTGATGGTTGCGTCATTACCCGTTTTGAGCTGCCATTTGGGCTAAGAACGTGGCGTTTCCAACTGCATGGCTTGTTGTCGAAAATATTGAATGAAGACTGTATAGCACCCCCTCAAAAACATAGAAAGGTGTTTCCAGGATGTTATAGTTCAGATGATCTTAACATATGTTCAGGTTTCCAAGGTATTTTCGGCATTGACCTTTGGGGTTTGCAAACGGTTTGCTACACCTGATACCTTACACCACAGCTGGATGGTTTGCGGCCGACCTGACATAACCTGACGAAGAGGTGGCAGTTGAATGAGGTCCAAGGTGCTACCATCCAAGATCTGATTCAGGTGCCAGTCTCTCCTTGCTGTATGGCTTGGGAATTGACTCCAGGAAGTGGCAGCTAAGTCAGCAGCGCAAACGTTGAAAGTGAGAGGTCATGGGAATGGAAACAGATCAGTAGAATTCCTTGGTTACATGTCGCATAGAGACAAGAAACACATTGGAAAGGATACACCTTCCAGCTTTACGAAACACCTGGGCAATATTGAGCAATCCTGACAGCACAATTTTTCCAGTCGGTTCTTCAATTTTCCAATCCAACTCCTGCAGCGCCTGCAATTGCTGCAATGACGAAGCTTTGACAATGGCCCACTCGAGTTGAATCTGCAGTCTGACATTCTGCTGGGAGAAGGAGGTTTTGGCAAAGTGTGGCGAGCCAGAGACAGAGAATTTCTGAGATTGACTACGGAAGATCTGGTCCCCAGATCAGACGCAGGAAAGCATGAATAGATTGAATAGAGAAATAAACGCTTTGCTTCTGAATCCCAGCATCAAAGGTGCAGCATGGACACTTGGTCCGATCCATGGGCGTCCAGCCATGATGGACTTGGGGTGCCTCGGGCTGCCGATGCTCGCGGCTGTGGTCTTGAATGACTTTAATGAGTCGCGCTGATCTGTTGACAGTTAGCATGATCAGCCTGAAAATGACATAAAATGACTAGGTTCAAGGTGTTTTCATCCACGCTACGATCGAATTCCGGACATTTCAGGAGGATGATGGACCTGTGTACTGCATGGCTTTGGACTTGGCTCCAATCGTGGTCAGCACGCAGGGTGCACGTGAGATTTTATGGAATTCGACTCCACTGGTGCCGCATATGACGAAGAAACTCATGGTCGAAGTCCACTTGAGCCGCGACCTGGAGCTGACCATCAAGGAGAAGCTTCAGGAACGGGAAGAAAAGAGGTGGTGCCGGGTGATTTACAAGTTGAGTTGGTAGGTGAAGTTGAGTTGGTAGGTGTAGTTGGGGCGTATCTATTTGGAGGGGTTGCTTGACAGCGGTTTGCGGGGCTGGGGTGCCGGTGTGTGCCGCTGTGCGCTGCAGATTACCAAAGAGAAACGCAGGCTGCTTGGAGCGGCTGGAGCTGGTAGGCGCTACTGCAAGGTCCAAGAATACCATGAAACAGCGCTGCACCAGTTGAATCTGCAGTCTGACATTCTGCTGGGAGAAGGAGGTTTTGGCAAAGTGTGGTGAGCCAAAGACAGAGAATTTCTGAGATTGACTACGGAAGATCTGGTCGATCAGAGACGCAGGAAAGGTCCAATCAGATCCTCAGCTGAATCATCCCAAGATCAAAGGTCTAGCAGCATGGACACTTGGTGGATCCGATCGCCGATTGCCATCATGATGGTTTGGAAGACTTGGTTTGACACGTGGCACACTTTGCAGCTGGGGCAGTCGAATGACCTGAGGAACCAGATGATCAAACAAGCCTAGGTGATTTCCCAATGATTTCAAGGAAGATTTGCGTAGGAAACCCAGTGGAAATCAATGTCCCCACATGTGGGTTTGTCTGAAAATCAGGTACCCAAGTTTGGACGGTTGATCGGTTGATCATGATTTTCACCCAAACAATTCTCTGACATTGCCATTTTGGGGTATACTGGATACCAGCCATTTTCAGACACCGCAAGCTGCCGGAGGTTTAGTCTTCGTCCGCCTCCTGACTTCAACACCCAAGAACACATGGGACAATGATCAATAACATTGAAAAGAATTGGTGTTTCCAGTTTCCACCATTAGGGACCCGAATCATCCAGCATTTCATGCTTTGCCATGGAAAAATTCCTGAAAAGCTATGCTTGATCTCCCCCATTCCTGGGATGTGCACAGGAGATGTCTCCGCTCA
Organism: Cladocopium goreaui; assembly: GCA_947184155.2. Taxonomy (NCBI): domain Eukaryota; class Dinophyceae; order Suessiales; family Symbiodiniaceae; genus Cladocopium; species Cladocopium goreaui. The sequence continues at coordinate 97,552 of CAMXCT020003902.1, forward strand.
AAGAGCTTCCCTTGGGAAAAAACAACCAAAGCTAAGACAGATAAACGTCGACAGCGCTGGAGAAAAATCCTGCGCTAGCACGGCTTGTAATCCGCACCAAGTGGAACTGGCCAAATGTTGTTTTCCCCCGTTTGCAGTCAGTCTCTGACCCTTTTTTATTGAAGGATGTGGACAATCGTGACAAGAGAACCATCTTTAGGTTGTTACCATGGGGGATCGTGCGGAAAAATCGCTTACTCCAGATTTATGACTTACATTCAAAACCTACCAGAGTTGTATCTCTAGCTCACAATCCCTGGATCTTCATATCCCAGCCAGTTGTGTTTCTTTTGCCATGGTTTCTTGGATTCATCCTAGCTGGTTGTTGAGTATTTTTACCACATGGGTTTATAAAGGGGTCAACTATATTTAACATCTGGCTTCATATGGCTGTTTATTTTGTACACTGGTCCCAGATGTAAATGTTCCAAATGTGCGGATCAATAGGTTTTGATGTGGGCCACTTTGTATATTTTTGTTGCCCCATTTCATCCACCCAGCAAGCCTGTTCTCACTGGTTTCATCCCACCATGATCTCGTGACAAGAACAAAAAAACTGCCGTGAATACAATCTACCGAGAGACAGTTTATATTTTACATAAGATAAAAACACACATATATATATACACATTATAGTGTAGTATAGTATAATATATTATATTATATTATATTATATGTATACTGTATATATATATATTTAAGGGCTGCCGCCCCTGCCGCCGACCCCGGAAGAATGGTCAACTAACCAGTTTGTTTTCCGATTCTGTTGATTCTGCGCTACCGCGGTACGACCATTTATAAGCGGTTTCTCGATATTCAGAGTTCTCAGCCTGCCGGGGGGCCCAAGGGATCGCAAGGAATCCCACGGCAAATTTGAACAGCAGGGTGCAATGGTTTGGATCCCTACTGTACTTAATTACATCTTAAGAATCTTATATAATACTGAATTCTTGTTGTTTTCTTTCATTTTATGATATTTCTTAGGTACGGATTCTTTTTTACTAAATCCCAAAGTGAAAGAGTGGACGCCTGCTGAAATATTCAGGATCGGCAATGTCAGCTAGTTAATAGCTGGACAGTCCATCAATTCCAATTTGGTTCCAATACTTACAATATCAAAATCTATCAAATTGTTGTTTTGGGGGTATCATCTTCCATTTTGAGACACATGCACCCCATTTCTTTTTTTTTGGTGTGTGTGTAATCATCATTGGGTTTCTTTGCACCAATGGAACGGATGTAAAATGGTGAGATTTTCCAGAGCCAAGGTGGCAGCCAACCTTTTGGGTTTCCATAAATGGAGGATCCCCAATACTAGTAGCATCAATAGCTGAATGGTCTTTTCACGGAGAATCCCAATCTAAAGTGTTTTTTTTTCAATGGGGTACCCTCATTTACGGAAACCACCATGGTTTTTTTGAATGAGGGTTGGTCATGGCGAAATCGAAATCCGTAGGGCTGATCATCGAAAAGGATGATTTGAGCCACTTTTTCCTCCTTCTGCTGCTGCTGCTCCTGCTCCTGCTGCTCCCTCTGTTCAAATGGCAGCTCCCGGATGGGAAAACACCATGGCAGCGAAGGACGGAAAGGCATCAAAATTGCGCGCAAAAAGTGCCTAATGTAACTTCTGAAACCCATAGAAAACGATGATTTTCGCTACTTTGTCCTACGCACGATTGCTGCTGCTGGGAAAACACCATGGCAGCGAGGGACGGAAAGGCAGCAAAATTGCGCCCAAAAAGTGCTTAATGTAATTTCTGAAACCTATAGAAAAGGATAATTTTCGCTACTTTTTCCTCCGCGCTATTGCTGCTGCTGGAAAACACCATGGCAGTGAAGGACGGAAAGGCATCAAAATTGCGCCCAAAAAAGTGCCTAATGTAACTTCTGAAACCAATCGAAAAGAATGATTTTAGCAATTTTTTCCTCTTCCTGCTGCTGCTGCTTCTGCTCCTGCTGCTCCTTCTGCTCCTTCTGTTCAAATGGCAGCTCCCGCATGGGAAAACACCATGGCAGTGAAGGACGGAAAGGCAGCAAAATTGCACCCAAAAAAGTGCCCAATGTAATTTCTGAAACCCAAAGAAAAGGATGATTTTAGCTACCTTTTCCCTCCTCCTGCTGCTGCTGCTCCTGCTCCTGCTGCTCCCTCTGTCCAAATGCTAGCTCCCGGATGGGAAAACCTGCTGCTCCTTCTGTTCAAATGGCAGCTCCCGGATGGGAAAACACCATGGCAGTGAAGGACGGAAAGGCAGCAAAATTGCGCCCAAACAGTGCCTAATGTAACTTCTGAAACCCATAGAAAAGGATGATTTTAGCTACCTTTTCCTCCTGCTGCTGCTCCTGCTCCTGCTGCTCCTTCTGTTCAAATGGCAGCTCCCGGATGGGAAAACACCATGGCAGTGAAGGACGGAAAGGCAGCAAAATTGCGCCCAAAAAGTGCGTAATGTAACTTCTGAAACCAATCGAAAAGAATGATTTTAGCATTTTTTTCCTCCTCCTGCTGCTGCTGCTGCTTCTGCTCCTGCTGCTCCCTCTGTTCAAATGGCAGGACGGAAAGGCATCAAAATTGCGCCCAAAAAAGTGCCTAATGTAACTTCTGAAACCCATAGAAAAGGATGATTTTAGCTACCTTTTCCTTCCTCCTGCTGCTGCTGCTCCTGCTCCTGCTGCTCCCTCTGTTCAAATGCTAGCTCCCGGATGGGAAAACACCATGGCAGTGAAGGACGGAAAGGCATCAAAATTGCGCCCAAAAAGTGCCTAATGTAACTTCTGGAACCCATAGAAAAGGATGATGTTCGCTACTTTTTCCTCCGCGCTGCTGCTGCTGGCGCTGGTGTTGGTGGTGGTGTGCTGCTGCTGCTGCTGCTATTGCTGAAAGAAGAGTACCAAAAGCACCTCCCGGTGTGGCAAAGCTACCACATCAAAATTGCGCGCAAAAAGTGCCTAATGTAACTTCTGAAACCCATCGAAAAGAATGATTTTAGCAACTTTTTCCACCTGCTGCTGCTGCTTCTGCTCCTGCTGCTCCTTCTGTTCAAACGGCAGCTCCCGGATGGGAAAGCATCATGGCAGTGAAGGATGGAAAGGCATCAAAATTGCGCCCAAAAAGTGCCTAATGTAACTTCTGAAACCCGAAGAAAAGGATGATTTTAGCTACCTTTTCCTCCTGCTGCTGCTCCTGCTCCTGCTGCTCCTTCTGTTCAAACGGCAGCTCCCGGATGGTAAAACACCATGGCAGTGAAGGACGGAAAGGCAGCAAAATTGCGCCCAAAAAGTGCTTAATGTAAACCCGAAGAAAAGGATGATTTTAGCTACCTTTTCCTCCTGCTGCTGCTCCTGCTCCTGCTGCTCCTTCTGTTCAAATGGCAGCTCCCGCATGGGAAAACACCATGGCAGTGAAGGACGGAAAGGCAGCAAAATTGCGCCCAAAAAGTGCTTAATGTAACTTCTGAAACCAATCGAAAAGAATGAATTTTAGCAATTTTTTTCTCCTCCTGCTGCTGCTGCTGCTTCTGCCCCTGCTGCTCCTTCTGTTCAAATGGCAGCTCCCGGATGGGAAAACACCATGGCAGTGAAGGACGGAAAGGCATCAGAGTTGCGCCCAAAAAAGTGCCTAATGTAACTTCTGAAACCCATAGAAAAGGATGATTTTAGCCACTTTTTCCTCCTGCTGCTGCTGCTGCTCCTGCTCCTGCTGCTCCTTCTGTTCAAATGGCAGCTCCCGGATGGGAAAACACCATGGCAGTGAAGGACGGAAAGGCAGCAAAATTGAGCCCAAAAAGTGCCTAATGTAACTTCTGAAACCCATAATAGAAAAGGATAATTTTAGCCACTTTTTCCTCCTCCTGCTGCTGCTTCTGCTCCTGCTGCTCCTTCTGTTCAAACGGCAGCTCCCGGATGGGAAAACACCATGGCAGGGAAGGACGGAAAGGCAGCAAAACTTCGCCCAAAAAGGGCTTAATGTAACTTCTGAAACCAATCGAAAAGAATGATTTTAGCAATTTTTTCCTCCTGCTGCTGCTGCTGCTTCTGCTCCTGCTGCTCCTTCTGTTCAAATGGCAGCTCCCGGATGGGAAAACACCATGGCAGTGAAGGACGGAAAGGCATCAGAATTGCGCCCAAAAAAGTGCCTAATGTAACTTCTGAAACCCATAGAAAAGGATGATTTTAGCTACCTTTTCCCTCCTCCTGCTGCTGCTGCTCCTGCTCCTGCTGTTCAGAAGTTACATTAGGCACTTTTTTGGGCGCAAATTTGCTGCCTTTCCGTCCTTCACTGCCATGGTGTTTTCCCATCCGGGAGCTGCCATTTGAACAGAAGGAGCAGCAGGTTTTCCCATCCGGGAGCTAGCATTTGAACCCATAGAAAAGGATTTTAGCTACCTTTTCCCTCCTCCTGCTGCTGCTGCTGCTCCTACTCCTGCTGCTCCATCTGTTCAAATGCTAGCTCCCGGATGGGAAAACCTGCTGCTCCTTCTGTTCAAACGGCAGCTCCCGGATGGGAAAACACCATGGCAGTGAAGGACGGAAAGGCAGCAAAATTGCGCCCAAAAAGTGCCTAATGTAACTTCTGAAACCCATAGAAAAGGATGATTTTAGCTACCTTTTCCTCCTGCTGCTGAGCTCCCGGATGGGAAAACACCATGGCAGTGAAGGACGGAAAGGCAGCAAAATTGCGCTCAAAAAGTGCTTAATGTAACTTCTGAAACCAATCGAAAAGAATGATTTTAGCAATTTTTTTCTCCTCCTGCTGCTGCTGCTTCTGCTCCTGCTGCTCCTTCTGTTCCTGCTGCTCCTTCTGTTCAAATGGCAGCTCCCGGATGGGAAAACACCATGGCAGTGAAGGACGGAAAGGCATCAGAATTGCGCCCAAAAAAGTGCCTAATGTAACTTCTGAAACCATAGAAAAGGATGATTTTAGCCACTTTTTCCTCCTGCTGCTGCTGCTTCTGCTCCTGCTGCTCCTTCTGTTCAAACGGCAGCTCCCGGATGGGAAAACACCATGGCAGTGAAGGACGGAAAGGCAGCAAAATTGCTCCCAAAAAGTGCCTAATGTAATTTCTGAAACCCATAGAAAAGGATGATTTTAGCTACCTTTTCCTCCTGCTGCTGCTCCTGCTCCTGCTGCTCCTTCTGTTCAAATGGCAGCTCCCGGATGGGAAAGCACCATGGCAGTGAAGGACGGAAAGGCATCAGAATTGCGCGCACAAAAGTGCCTAATGTAACTTCTGAAACCCATAGAAAAAGATGATTTTAGCTACCTTTTCCCTCCTCCTGCTGCTGCTGCTTCTGCTCCTGCTGCTCCTTCTGTTCAAATGGCAGCTCCCGGATGGGAAAACACCATGGCAGTGAAGGACGGAAAGGCATCAGAATTGCGCCAAAAAAAGTGTCTAATGTAACTTCTGAAACCCATAGGAAAGGATGATTTTAGCAACTGTTTCCTCCTGCTGCTGCTGCTTCTGCCCCTGCTGCTCCTTCTGTTCAAATGGCAGCTCCGGATGGGAAAACACCATGGCAGTGAAGGACGGAAAGGCAGCAAATTTGCGCCCAAAAAAGTGCCTAATGTAACTTCTGAGACCCATAGAAAAGGATGCCTTTAGCTACCTTTTCCCTCCTCCTGCTGCTGCTGCTCCTGCTCCTGCTGCTCCCTCTGTTCAAACGGCAGCCCCCGGATGGGAAAACACCATGGCAGTGAAGGACGGAAAGGCAGCAAAATTGCGCCCAAAAAGTGCCTAATGTAACTTCTGGAACCCATAGAAAAGGATGATTTTCACTACTTTTTCCCTTCTCCTGCTGCTGCTGCTGCTCCTGCTCCTGCTGCTGCCTCTGTTCAAATGCTAGCTCCCGGATGGGAAAACCTGCTGCTCCTTCTGTTCAAACGGCAGCTCCCGGATGGGAAAACACCATGGCAGTGAAGGACGGAAAGGCAGCAAAATTGCGCCCTATTTTAGCTGCCTTTTCCTCCTGCTGCTGCTCCTGCTCCTGCTGCTCCTTCTGTTCAAATGGCAGCTCCCGGATGGGAAAACCCCATGGCAGCGAAGGACGGAAAGGCAGCAAAATTGTGCCCAAAAAGTGCTTAATGTAACTTCTGAAACCAATCGAAAAGAATGATTTTAGCAATTTTTTCCTCCTCCTGCTGCTGCTTCTTTTGCTGCTGCTGCTTCTGCTCCTGCTGCTCCTTCTGTTCAAATGGCAGCTCCCGGATGGGAAAGCACCATGGCAGTGAAGGACGGAAAGGCAGCCAAATTGCACCCAAAAAGTGCCTAATGTAACTTCTGAAACCCATAGAAAAGGATGATTTTAGTCTACATTTTCCTCCTGCTGCTGCTCCTGCTCCTGCTGCTCCTTCTGTTCAAATGGCAGCTCCCGGATGGGAAAACACCATGGCAGTGAAGGACGGAAAGGCAGCAAAATTGCGCCCAAAAAGTACTTAATGTAACTTCTGAAACCAATCGAAAAGAATGATTTTAGCAATTTTTTCCTCCTCCTGCTGCTGCTTCTGCTCCTGCTGCTCCTTCTGTTCAAATGGCAGCTCCCGGATGGGAAAACACCATGGCAGTGAAGGACGGAAAGGCATCAGAATTGCGCCCAAAAAAGTGCCTAATGTAACTTCTGAAATCCAAAGAAAAGGATGATTTTAGCTACCTTTTCCCTCCTCCTGCTGCTGCTGCTCCTGCTCCTGCTGCTCCCTCTGTTCAAATGCTAGCTCCCGGATGGGAAAACCTGCTGCTCCTTCTGTTCAAACGGCAGCCCCCGGATGGGAAAACACCATGGCAGTGAAGGACGGAAAGGCAGCAAAATTGCGCCCAAAAAAGTGCCTAATGTAACTTCTGAAACCCAAAGAAAAGGATGATTTTAGCTACCTTTGCTTCCTGCTGCTGCTGCTCCTGCTCCTGCTGCTCCCTCTGTTCAAATGCTAGCTCCCGGATGGGAAAACCTGCTGCTCCTTCTGTTCAAATGGCAGCTCCCGGATGGGAAAACACCATGGCAGTGAAGGACGGAAAGGCAGCAAATTTGCGCCCAAAAAGTGCCTAATGTAACTTCTGAAACCCATAGAAAAGGATGATTTTAGCTGCCTTTTCCTCCTGCTGCTGCTCCCGCTCTCCTTCTGTTCAAATGGCAGCTCCCGGATGGGAATACACCATGGCAGGGAAGGACGGAAAGGCAGCAAAATTGCGCCCAAAAAGTGCTTAATGTAACTTCTGAAACCAATCGAAAAGAATGATTTTAGCAATTTTTTCCTCCTCCTGCTGCTGCTGCTTCTGCTCCTGCTGCTCCTTCTGTTCAAATGGCAGCTCCCGGATGGGAAAACACCATGGCAGTGAAGGACGGAAAGTCAGCAAAATTGCGACCAAAAAAGTGCCTAATGTAACTTCTGAAACCAATAGAAAAGGATGATTTTAGCTACCTTTTCCCTCCTCCTGCTGCTGCTGCTCCTGCTCCTGCTGCTCCCTCTGTTCTAATGCTAGCTCCCGGATGGGAAAACACCATGGCAGCGAGGGGCGGTAAGGCATCAAAATTGCGCCCAAAAAATGCCTAATGTAACTTCTGAAACCCAAAGAAAAGGATGATTTTAGCTACCTTTTCCCTCCTCCTGCTGCTGCTGGCGCTGGTGTTGGTGGTGGTGGTGCTGCTGCTGCTATTGCTGAAAGAAGAGTACCAAAAGCACCTCCCGGTGTGGCAAAGCTACCAAATCCACACTGTTCACAGGAAAAGTCCAAACACAGGGGCACTGCGGCCGTCAATTTCAAATGGCAAATGGGACAATGTCTTATCACAGGAAAAGTCCAAACACAGGGGCATTGCGGCCGTCAATTTCGAATGGCAAATGGGACAATGTCTTATTCCCTGGCTTGCGTCTGCCGGGGTCGGCGGATTCCCTGGCGCGCTCCCCCTTGCGTCTGCCAGGGTCTGCTGCTGCTTCTGCTGCTGCTGCTGCTGCTGCGGCTGCTGCTGCGGCTGCTGCTGCTGCTGCCACTGCACAAAAACACAGCCACACGGCCCTGTAGTAGTAGTAGTAGTCGTCGTCGTCGTCGTCGGCGTCGTCGTCGTCGTCGTCGTAGTAGTAGTAGTAGCAGGAGTAGTAGCAGTAGTAGTAGTAGTAGCAGCAGTAGCAGTAACAGTAGTAGTAGTAGTAGTAGTAGTGCAGTACATCTTCTTCCCTTACGCGCTCCCCCTTGCGTCGGCCGGGGTCGGCGGATATATACACATTATCGTATAGTATAATATATATATACACTTACATACATACATACATAGCCAAGATACCCCATATTTATTCCAATCAGTTCACCTGTGCCTCACGGGGGGTTTGCAGCTTCTAAACAACGCTTCGGGTCGCGACCCGGGCGCGCTGCCGGGCGCTGCCGGCTGTCGTGATGCCGTCCTCGCGAGAGGCGCCGTTGTTTTGGTGTGGAAAAATGCTTGGATATATCAAACAAAAACAAGATGGGTCGACAAGTTAACATGGTATGAAATGTTTGGTTGACACATCTTAAACATGACAGTTGTCTTTTCTTGTTTTTCGTCAATGTCATAATGACAGTGGATTGTATGTTTCAGTGGATTGTCGTCCAATGTTTGGTGGCAGGACATGTCGCCTGAGACGAGGCATTGGGATTCCGTGGTGGAAAGATTGTTGGGCAAACCCCCAAAGATTACCCTACAATAGTTCTACATTGCCAATCAAACTTCCAAGCATTTCACACATGAGCAGTCCATTTTATTGGTTTGATCACCTTTCTTGTTGGCTTCATCAGTTCAGCCCCCAATGTTTGTTGCTTGCATTCCCATTGTTGGTTTGATTCAACCACCAAATGGATTTTCCATAGTTCCAATCTATCTATATATCCAGTACATGGATATATATATATACATATATATATACCGTGGCTATTGTATACTGGTAGATATACATGGGAAAAAATGAAAGAGGAACGTTCGAAAATGCTTTGGAACAAGATCACAAATTATGGAAACTTGCAAGAAGCCGTCAGTTTTGAGTATCGCCGTCACATGCCCACGGTTTCACCCATGTGGCCCATGTGCCATGAGTCTGGCGAAGCATGACCTCCGTTTTCGAGGCCGCTACAGCGACGGCGTGAACGACGCCAATTGGGGTGGGGGAACCTGAGCTCAGCGAATGCCAAAAATCTCCTTGTAGTCTTAGGGGGACTGAGCCACTTTGAAACCAGAACTCTTCGAGCATAACGGGCGAAGCACTAGAGGAATTTTTGGATGATTTGAGTCCGGGGATTTACCCACCAGGACGAGAAGGTTAGCAGTTCCCCAGCCATTCCCAGTTGGGAGAAACCAAAACGGTGATTTCATGTTGGTATCTAAACCATCCCGAATTTTACCATAAGTGGGTGCTACAGACCACCAAAACATGGGTGGTTTATTATTGCTTTATTAACATTACAAGATTCATCATTGAGTCACACACATGTTTCGACGGGCCTGAACCTTGTGCAAATTTAGCTGGCCAATTTTAATGGATTTCCTGTAAACGTTCCCGGGGACTCAAGCCAGTTATCTTTGTTGAATCCTGACTTTTCACGCTGATCTCCTCCAAGTTATTTCTCTTGGTTCAATTCCCATGTTTGTTGCTCTCAAATTATATCATGTTTGCTGGTTAAGCGACGATTTTTGCGAGTAAAATCCAGGTTTTTGGTGGTTTTTGCACGTCCTAATTTGTGCTGTTGACATTTCCCCGCTGCTGCTTGATTCCAGTGATGCCACAGCAAATTTGTGCTGGTCAAAGCGTAGTGTTTTGCTGCTTCTATCCGGTTCTCGCTGGTCAACCACCCATTTGTTGCTGCTTGAATTCCGTTTTATTCATATTTTACTCCATTGTCTTCCCCTTTTGAATTGGGTCAAAAAGATGGTTAAAAAGGGTTTTATGAACCATAACCATATTGATTCATTGCGTTTTACCATTGTTTTCCGCTTGTTAACCATATTAATTGGGTTTTATCCATGGTTAAACTACCACCTTTGTTCTGAAGATGCAGGCTGGCTGTGTGCTTGTTGGGCCTTGTAGCGACCGAGGCACGTGGTGTAGTCGCCATGGGGACATCATGGGGATATCATGGGGCTGTCATGGGGGAAGAATGCAGTTTTGTCTGGGGGGGGATGTTGGGAATTGTTGGGATATGAAGGGATATAATTATATGATATTATATGATATAATGCGATATACAAGAATTTGGGGGCCGAGGACAGCTCCGAGCTAGTTCACAGATGTAGCCCAGGGAAGTGCTACTTCAAAGGGCCATTGGCTCAGTCATTCAGTCAATTATGCCGTCAGAAATTCAGCTATTCAGCCATTCAATCACCAATCATGCTGTCATTCAGCATTCATGACAGTCTTACTGTTTGCAAACTTCCTGCGCAACCGCCTGGCATCATGTTGTATGGCCTGCTTTAATGGGGATTGTGGACTCGATCCAACTTGGGATTCAGCAGATTCCCTACTAGTGGAGATGATTCAGTGAGAAATGGCGAGCGATGGGCATTGCCGGCCGCTCCTGAGACGTTGCAAAGTAGGTGAGTCAGAAGTCTCAAAACATCCTCTCACGAAGTCTCAAGAAGTCGTACTTCCTCGGGGTCTGAAACTTTACTTGAAATGAGCCATCAAGAATACCCTGGTGATTGGTTTAAATAAGGACTTATGCTGTCTAATTTATTGCTGGTTATGATAACCGGAACCTATCGATGATGGTGATATAACGGTGAAGTGAAAAAAGGGTCTGATGTCTGCGGAGGATATCTATGACATTTTCAGCGAATGTGTTGGCGGATTCAAGCAGTTGCGGGTATCCCATACTGAGTATCCCATATCCCCAACTGGAGACAAACACATCGAACAATTCATCATCATGTCATAGGCGTTCTTTTCCCATTGCCTCAAATTCAACCAGGGAAATGCCAAAAAAAGATCGGATCCATCCATTTTTCCAGGCCTGGGTTGGCGTGTCCAGAACTCAGAGGCTGAGACGGCTGAGACATGGTGCAATGAGCCAAGTCCTTTCGCATCCAACTTCCAGTGACATGATCGATACTTGGTCAAAACCTAACGCGGGACCTGGCAATAACTATCAATCTCAAGCGAACCACCCGTATTTTCCGATTTTCGTGTGGTTGGACTCCACTTTTTTCTCAGCGATCTATAGTGATCTCACCCTGGTTGCAGGCCGAAAACAACTGGCATCGCCCTGAGAGCGGAGCTGTCGACGGCCCAAGCCTTAGGGCCGAATGGTCATAGTCCTAGACGTTGGATGTCAACTTATGGACAGATGCAGTGGGAAAAACAGATTCTGAAGCGATTTCCATCTACTCAAATCTTCCATCATGTGTACTCTCTCTCTCTATAATTAATGGGGCTTTCTGAAACTGGGCGAAGCCCCAAGTCACCATGGCTGGATGGCTATAGTCATCCAGTCATCCCTGGGATGAACTGAGGTGAGTCCAGGAGATCGCTTCGTGGGGTGGATCCGACACCCAGTGTCTCGGTGATCAAACGCGAGTTTCCAGCGGCTTTGGAGGAGCCGATGATTTTGCAAAACAGCCATCTGGTTTACCCTCTGGTAATGACTAACATAGCTATTGAAAATGGCCATTTATAGTGAGTTTTCCCATTAAACATGGTGATTTTCCATAGCTATGTTAGTTTACCAGAGGGTACCGTTCTTCAAAAAACGTGGCATCTAGGTTCATGGCGGTCCACCATGAACATAGCCACACTTTGTTTCTGTCGTACTTTGTTCGTCCAAGAAATGGGGTACTGGATACCCCAGCTGGCCGCGTCTCAGTATGTTTCAATCAGGCAAATTACATTCGAAACAATCCTATTCGTGCTCCTCGAATAGGCGGCGTCTCATAAATCCAAGTCAAGTGGAACCTATGTCTTTATTTGGTGTTCTGATTTATCCCGATTTTGTTTGGGAAGTTTATTATATGGGAGGGACATATTTCCAAGTGAGGCGGAGCCATAGCTGCCATGGCTCAGTGTTTCAGGCCTTTTTGCTTTTTTTTTTTACTCCGCAAAATTCCGAATCATCCAGCCAACAACGGTCCCAAAGGAGCTACTTGGAGGGTGCATCCCAGTTAATAAATGGTTCATAACCCATATACAGTCCACATGACTGATGATATTTCCATATAGCCGGAAGGGCTGCCTTGTTGCCGTGTCGCCTCCAGTCATGAAAATCACTGGAAGGATGAGTTTTTCTTTCACTCCCAAGAGCAAGGCGAAAAATGGCATGAGTGTTTTTTTTCCCATAACAAAATCATTTGAACTCTACGTACCATTTAAAAACTACCATACCCAGAAACTCCCAAATGGGTTAATCATTGAGATCCTGGTTCCATTTTTTGAGTGACCATCTCACAGGTCATTTAACCGTTGATAGTGAGGTCCTGACTAGCAGGCAAAAGTTTGACCTCGTGGTGGAGGTGCCGGTTGAGCGACCGGTTGAGTGGTTATAGGGATTCTAGGGGAACATAGTACTTAAAGTAGGGACACTCACTTACTCCAAATAGGGATTGAGACTGGAAATGATGGTGAAACATGGGGCTGCTGAATCCTTCTTGGGAATGATGACCTGACGCATGACCTTGGAGCTGATGGATACCATCTGGTAATTTAATCCACAGGACGAGGGGTTTGCCCCAAACCCCGAGTGCGGAGCCAGCAACCCATGATTGGAACCATCATCACAGTGCCAGTTTTTTTTTCCATTCATACCAACATGCTTGAGACATGGAGTATTGGAACAGTAAATATTGATGCAATGATGTAGTGTATAACCAGAACAAATAACCATACTTCTATTAAGATTTCATTTAGGATATTTAGGATTTACATAAGTTATGAAATCCCCCGGCCCCATGGAACAAATAACCACACTTCTATTAGGGTTTGATTTAGGGATGCATTCAATGTGGAGAAGTGCACATGGCAATGGCAAGATGACTTATGAACACTCCAGACTCGCCAAAAAAGTGAACACCGGGAAAAGGCCGGAAACGCCAATGAAGTCCGCAAAGGTTCACTTTTCCGACGGATTTTTATAAAGGTCAGAAAACACCGCGCCTGCGCAGTGAAATGAGCCTCTTTAAGACGCTAATCATTCCGTTCCGGGCAACCCTCAGTCCTGCACGTAATTTAACATAGCTATGAAAAACTCAATAGGTAAAGCATATGAGATATGGTCAGAATAGACGTATGTATATAGACTATTTTAGTATGGAGGGGTGCAGTTGTGCTGAGAAAGTGCACCAAACCATGTAAAAAGATAGGCCCCCCCCAAAAACGACAACTTGTATACAACCAGATATGATAGTGCATTAAACTTGGTGTACTCCAAGCAATTTTTGTTGTGTACCTTCAGGCAATGGGCAAAATTGACGAAGCAAATTTAACCTGCAGTGCCCGTGTTTCTGCGATTCGTTGCTTTCTGCAGGTAGTTAGTTTTTTTCCCAGGCCCCAGAGCAGTACAAATAAACTAAACTAAATGCGATTGAGTTCTCAAATGCATCAAACATAATGTTTGATCTAATTCTGGATTCCGTTTATGAGCCTTTACTCAATTAAACTTTCTTCTTCTTTAGTTTCCTTTTCCTTTTCCGTTTATGTTTCTTTTAAGACTAAATGCAATTGAATTCTGAATTAAATCAAACTTGATTTTAGATTGTCCTTTCTGAATCAAATTCTGAATTAAATCGATTTGTCCTTTCTTCCTTCCTTTTCTCTTCTTGTTCCTTCCTTCCTTCTTCCTTTTATTTTTGGGATTTCCCTTTTTGTTCCACGTTCTTCTTTCTTTTCCTTTCTTGATCATCAAGGTGTTCTAAGTTAGCGATAACCTTAGCGATGAAAGAAATGGCGATGACAGATCCTTACAATAAAGCAAACAACCACTGAGTTTGGAAATTTTTGATGAACAGCAATTCCGCTGCATTTTGGTATTATATATTTAGTGTTGATTTGAATAAAACACTGTTAAGCGATAGGCCCCCCCCCCCCCGAAAAAAAAAAAACATAATCTATATTTTCGCACCAGGTGTAAATAATTTATTTTGACGGCTCACATATAAACAGGCCAGAGGGTAGACAGATAACCCTGAATCATTTAGGTTTTGGGATCCTTTATCTACACATGTGAAATCCAACTGGAGACTCCAAACTATAACATGTTTTTCCAGCTTCTAATCGCAGTTTAGCCTTCATTTCACCCGGCCATTTTGATTCCCCGAGAGTGGGAGAAAGATCCTCTTCTTGACACGTTTTTGCCCTGGCTGAACAGAATTTAGTGGTACTTCACCATTGGCTACCACAGATCCCTCTCGAATGTATAGGGTCTATGCCAAAGTTTGGAACAACAACTATACTGGTTGGTGGTTTGGAACATTTTTTATTTTCCCCAATAGTTGGGATGGTGATCCAATCTGACTATCTGACTTTCATATTTTTCAGGGGGGTAGGTATACCACCAACCAGTTCAAGTAACTAATTAAGTATGAATCAATGGGATTAAACCATATTAAACCATACTAACCATATATATCCATATAGAGGGTAGGTCAACCACCAACCAGATACGTGTCAAATCAATCCATCAGATACGAATCTTTTTTCGCGAAGGTGGGGCCTGGAGAGGAGGAGGGCGCATGGAAGATCATTGACCCCAACAAAAGATTAAAGGCGCCCGGGGGAGGATTGTTCAACATGGCAGGTTTAACAGTGGTTTATCCAGGACTATAGTGGGATACATAATTCTTAAATAAATATGTATATATATAATATAATATAATATAATATAATATAGTATAATATGTTTTTTTTGCTGGGGTGTTCAGATATTCATGATAAATGGGATCATATGAGGGGATTCGACGAACGAAATTGGCGAAGTAAACAATGACATATGGGGGCATTTTATAGGATATACATATATATTGTACAACTTAATAAGATATTTGGGTTCATCTGAAGCGGGCTATACCAATTGTTATGGCCATTACAAAATGGGAAAAGCTGATGTTTTAGCGGTGAATTTCGGGGTGATAACGAAATTGGGTATTCCACAATGGATACGTGTGAAGTCACTTGGGTCACTTGGGTCACTTGGGTCACTTGGGTTGCCGGGAGAATGGAGGAATCTACGAATCAACCAGCGACATTAAAGATGGAGTCTTTTGTGAAGGTTATGATCTGGCAATGGGAGGGCTGCATTCTAAATCATTCTAAGGAACGGAACGGGGCGGTTTTTATATCATAATTGCAGTTGAAGTGACTTTCACATCTGTCAAAACACATCCGTTCCATTTTTCACGGAGATTTGGATGCGATGGCCGAGTCGGTGAGTTGAGCGCCAGGCCAGAAAGTCCTATGAAGGTCCTTGCAAGGCGCGGTGCAGCCTCCCTGTGCTGACATGGCTTCCATGTTTGGGACCTTCTCACAGCTTAGCTTGGGGAAACTAGATTACTAGATCCTGTGATTGGGGTAATATACCCTCTGGTAATTTAACATAGCTATTGAAAATGACCATTTATAGTGGATTTTCCCATTGAAAATGGTGGATCTTTCCATAGTTATGTCAGTTTACCAGAGGGTACACAATTTCACCATCATTTTCCTGGTGGGCTTGCGCTCCTGGCTCTTTTTTATCTGAGGTCATCAGATATGACGATGGCGGCATCGCCTTCCGGGACCGGTTTTTTGGAGACCTGGGAGAATTCCTATGGGATAAGGAGATCATTCCTGCCATTCCTATTGGGATATCATGGGATTAAAATTGCCAATTTATCCCATCCAATACTGTTGGTGAATTATCATTCCTATGATAATATCCTATAAAATGACATAATATACAATTCCGGATTGGGATAATTTTTATCATTCCTATGGTGAATGCCGATGTCCAAATTTCGAGAGGGGACTCAACACGGATGAAGCCAACAGAGATGCGCAGAGATTTTGAGATGACACACCCAGACCTGGTCATAGTTCAGAACTTGGTGCCATTTTCCAAGTCACTCTTGCACTCAGGTTTGTAAGCCCATTTTGGGACACGTCCATGTTATATTCTGCCCTTAGGGCTCCGTTCGGATGCTCCAGGATTTGGATACTCTCCTCAATGGCACACTGAATGGAGCCGGGTCGGGAGACCTAAAACTGTCCACGCGGGGCGTCGACACATATTGCAGACACACAGACTCAGAGATATCATGAGATATCTACATATGTGATATCAGACATATCATGAATCATGATGTATCAGTCTTCCAGTTGATGATATCATTCTTGCAGTGAGTCCAGTCGAAACCGCAGTGCAACGCTACGGTGTCCCCCGGTGAGGCCGGGCACCATTTCCGGCCGCACGGTGCAGGGCGGCTTGAAGTGGGGCGGGTTCTTTGAGGCTGGGGGCAACGGTACCAACCAAACTGGGCATATGGGGGATATCATGGGGATGTAGTGGGGGATATATGGTGGAACTGAATAGTTATAGGATATTATGGGATAGGGGAAAGAAAACCAACCGCGTGGGATATTTGATGGGATACTGTATCATACTGTATCCAACTTGATTTGATTTTCCCTTCCTGCGAATGGAATGATTATGGACAGTTATACAATGAATTGAAGGTTTGAAACAACGTGCAATGCCAACCTGCAATGCCATTTAGAACGACTTTGATACCCGGCTGAGAAGCGGTAACCTCTTCGCTATGACGTCTTGATCACCTGGCAGGTCAAACTCGAAGAATGATGCCCTGTGAAAGCGAGCGAATTCTCTTGGAGTTGCGCAGTTGGGTCGGTCACAATTGGCTGGTGATTTTGGTCTCAGTTTTTTTGGTTGATTTTCGGACCCCAAAATATGGGATGATTGGGATAATGATCTTAAGATCGATGTTTTTGGGGCCCGGTGGTTCAACAACCAACGGTCAGAGTTTCTTTCGTGGCCGCTGCAGAATCTGTCTTGGTGAAGGGATTTGGTCCAACTGCCCCAAGGAAAGGAATTCCATAATGTTTAGCTGATACTGGTGGCATCTGGAGTGAAACGCCAATGATGCCGTGAAACTGGATGCACATCCAGCAGTTTTCCAGCGAAGGCCTGCTCGCATGCTCCCCTGATGTCACAGACGAATCCACAGGAGTTTTCCGTAGACGAAACAGGCATGCGAAACAGAAGCCGTTTTCCACTAACAAAACACATCTCTGTTTGGGCATGGCTGTAGAGAAAAAGTTCAATCCATCAGGCTTCTGACTTGGTGTTTGGCTTGGTTGAACCTCTAGAGTCTCTAGAGCGCACCTTCCGTGTGACATCAGGGATGGCCCCAAGAGACGCACCAATCGCTGCCGTACCAAAAGAGACCCCGATTTTGGGACGGTTCGATGCCAAAAAAGGCTAATATGGTACCCTCTGGTAAACTAACAGAACTATGAAAAATCACCATTTTAATGGAACAACTCACTATAAATGGGCCATTTTCAATAGCTATGTTAAATTACCAGAGGGTAAACCCACTGTCATACTCCCCAAAATCACCAGAAATGGGTGGGATTTTTACACCATTCCAAATGGTAGGTTTATGGCACTGGGTGAATCCGACATGATTTTTGTGGTTTCTTTGGTGTTTACAAAACGACAGGGGTGTACCCTTAGTGTACCCTTAAAAGACGGAATCAAAATGAATCCCACATCACTTTTGCGGGGAGCCCAGCCTTACTAAGTTAGCAGCAAATAAGCTCCAGGGTGGACTCGGGTGGACATGACATGCTTTTGGTATTGGGCCAACATCTGAGGCTACCTCCAAGGTCCAACTGGGCGTGGCCAATTCACCACTGGAAGGACCCATCGCGGATAGCTGGGTCAATAAAGATCGAGAGTGGGGGATTAGGATGGAATGATCCTGGAAGGTAAATGATGAACTCTTGTGGGTGATAACTGTTGGAACTGCGGATTCACAAAACCTGGTTGATCAACTTTATTAACTAGGGGGCTAGCGGTTTCATTTGCTACTAAAATCGTAATTCCCCAGATAAACAGCCTGGGGGTTTATAAGTTAATTTCCTGATCGGGGTTGGGCTGAAATGATTGGATTATCAGTTGTAACTAAATTTTGATAGCTACATAAATGTTGGTCATATGATAACAGAACAGATTATGGATATCATCCAGTCACGAAGCACAGAACAATCTCCCAGAGTCCATGATGATCATGGCAATTTCAACATCCTCTGCACATGTCATAGCTGGGAAAAGCAGCTACAACAGGGGGATTTTCCATTGCCATTAAACAGCTGCTATTTGGAGGCTTTTTGCCGTGCAAAATTTGAAAAAGACAGACCCAAATTGACCTAGCTGCCTTGTGAAACAGCCATTTTCAAATATTCTCAATGCTGGTTGGCGGTTTCCTTTGATGCAATTTTCATGCAGAAACTTGTATGATGATATGGAATGATTGAGATTCAGCAGGCACCAAGCAGGATGACAACTCCCAGGTAGGCACCGGCGACCATTGCAATCATTGGGCTCAGCAGCCACATTGTTTGCACAGCTGAAATTCTTTGAAATTATGAAGGATTGGACTACTCATCTACAAACGGTTTCTGCACGTGATGTTTTTTCTTTCATCATTCACCAATAAGCTGCTGGCACGGGTTGGCGGCAGAGTAGCCATTGGGCTGATGATAGCTCTAGCTACCAACAGGCAACCTGCAAGGACAATCCGTTCCTGCCAGAGATTTGTATAGCAGTCAGCAGATTCGAACGATCATGCCTTTGGTGATTCGAACGATCTATTTTTCAGCAACACTGAACACATGACCGCACGCTTTCGCTTCGTTTTCCTTGTGGATTGTAGTTAAGCTACCACCAACTCTTGAAGAAACGCTAGGATCCCCATATTTCATTGCATAGTGGTTGCTTCAAGCCGCTCCAGCCGCTTTTTTTGGGGTTACTTCAACCACCAACCTTTGAGAAGCGACCAGCCCCACGCTGAACTGCGAACTTTTCGGCCCGTGCGGTGCCATGAGAGCGTGACCCCATGTCGAGAGCTCATTGCTGTGTCATGTGGAAGCGGATATTGACATGACCTGTATTCATACGTAAAGAAATAGAACACGATTTCCGGGATGGTCGTTCCATGAAGTTTTAAACATTTTTTTTTTGGTTGCTATACACAATATATACATATTATGTGCATTTATGTGCATTTCTTTTGTACAAGAACTAATATACACACGCACACACACACACACGTTTGTACATCAACAACATGTGAGCATTGGCTGCTAAACCCCTGTTGTTCGATTATTGCAGGGGATGAAAAAAGATAAACATGATAATGTGAATCCCTATCTATGAGAATTATCACTATCTATAAAACAATAACTGTTCAACAAAAACCCCGCGGTTTGATTATTGTAGTTTAATTTTTTTAAAGATTATATATATATAATATTATATTCAAAAAAAACACACACTCAGTAGATTGGGCATTCTCGGAATCTTACGATGGCATTGCCCCGCCTTTACGAGGCAATGCTGCGCAGAACGAGGTGACCAACGCGTCACTGAGTCGTCGGTTCCATGGCCTCAGAGGGGAGACCAAAAAACAGGTGTTTTTTTCGTGGTTTTTGGTTGATTTCGACGTGATTTTGTGATTTTCATGTTGAAAAATATGGGGATTTAGGCCTGATTTACTGAAAAATATGGGGATTTAGGCCTGATTTACCATCTGCAAAAAACAAATTGGGGCTTCAACTGGGGAGTTGGATGTTTTAGACACAGAACATGGGGACATTGATTGTATTATACAGGTGAAAAAGGGAGATCAAGCAAGAAGGCGATATCCATGGTTTGTTGAACCATCAGCATACTGGATTGATGTTGGGTAAACAACGCGACTGGGTCAAAAACGAGTGGCCTTGGACTGTCTTTCTGTTCAACGGCTTGAGGCAAGACGTGGAATAGCACAAATCAACAAGATGGTATGCTGATGAAAAACAAAAGCTAAGAGGAATGGTTATTTTCATCAAACTCGAATATACAAGCAGATTAGAGAGTTTCGATCTATTGATTGTGCGTCTTGCCTTCAAAAACCATTGAACGACCATGTCTTTTGGGACAACTGGGGTCGTGACACTTCGAGCACATTTCACTGCAGTTGCAGGAGGTGTTCTTCGTCATCGTCTATTGCTGCAATTCTGTTTTGGGGTTATATATATATGTATATATATGTATATATATATATGTATATATATATGTATACATATATATATATATGTTATATCAGTCCAATATTTTTTAGTTGGTTTGCTCCTATTTGGGACTCTAGGTAGCCAAACCTAAAGCAGTGCCAGTGCTTCACGTCCCAGAATTTCTTTCAAGGCACATTCAGAGAAATTCCCTATTTTCGGACTAAAAACGGAAGGTTTCAACTGGAACACTTCCCTCAAATCCATTCAAGGTTGATCTCCCTATATCTTGCTGACCAAAAAATAGGGCTACCCCCAAATCATCCATTGATGGATTTTCCCTCATAAACCATCCAGCTATTGGGGTACCCCCATTTATCTGGGTAAATTATCACGACCTCACTACGACCTCACTGGAATCATGGTTAGTAAGGGGAATCATTCCCAAATAGCATTATTTCAGGTTAGTGAAATATCATCGAAGGAAGTTTAGAAGTTAAACTTCCGACAATATGGACAGATGAAAAGCAGAGCAGGGAAGAGGCAGAGAGAAGAGAAAGATCAGAAGAAAGAAGAGTAGAAGAGAAAGAGTAAGAAGAAAGAAGATGCAGATGCACGAAAAGGTAGGAAAGTCGCGAAACACTGTGTTTTTCCAGTGAATTGGGGCTCCGGAGGGTCGAAAAGTAGGCTCGCTAAAGTGGCGGGCGCGGAGCCAGCTGGCCAGATGAGAGATGAAAAGTTGCACGCCGTTGTGGCGCGAAGCACATTTGGAAGTCAACATGTTAAAAACACCAGGGGTTCGGACCACTTTTGGAAGTTGCGATGTCGAAAAAGTGCACGCCGTTGTGGCGCGAAGCACATTTCGAAGTCAAAATGCACAAAACACACTGGCGTCGGACCACTTTTGGAAGTTGCGATGTCGAAAAAGTGCACGCCATTGTGGCGCGAAGCATATTTCGAAGTCAAAATGCACAAAACACACCAGCTTCGGACCACTTTTGGCAGTTGAGATGTGGAAAAAGTGCACGCCGTTGTGGCGCGAAGCACATTTCCAAGTCAAAATGTGCAAAACATCACATGTTCGCGCCACTTTTGGAGGTTCGGATGTCGAAAAAGTGCACGCCGTTGTGGCGCGAAGGACATTTCGAAGTAAACATGTTCAAAGCACTAGGGGTTCGGACCACTTTTGGAGGTTCAGATGTCGCTTCGCTTCAATACACTACACTACAGGACATTACACTACACTACACTCCAGTACACTACATTACACTACATTACACTCCAGTACACTCCACTACACTAAATTACACTACACCACACTACATTACACTGAATGACACTGCAACACAGATAGACAGGTAGACAGCTAGACAGATAGGCAGATGAAAGGGAGAGATAGATAGACAGGTAGGTAGATAGATAGATAGATAGGTAATTAGATGAAAGAGAGAGAGAGAGAGGCCAGCTGGGTAGATGAGATAGATAGATAGATAGATAGATAGTTAGATAGATAGATAGACAGATAGATAGGATAGATAGATAGATAGATAGATAGAGATAGATAGATAGATAGAGATAGATAGATAGATAGATAGATAGATAGATAGATAGATGGACAGCCAGACAGATAGAGAAACAGATAGATGGACAGACAGACAGATAGATAAATAGTCAGAGAGATAGCTAGCGAAATAGAAGGCGAGATAGACAGATAGATACATAGACACAAAGACAGATAGTTAGATACCAAGACAAATAGAGAAATAGATGGGTAGAGACATAGACAGATAGACAGATAGACAGATAGACAGATAGAGAGAGAGAGAGAGATAGATATATATATATATATGTGTAGAGAGAGAGAGAGAATTTGATCGATAGATAGACAGATAGACAAATAGATAGAGAGACAGTTAGGTCGATAGATAGATGGAGAGAAAAACTGATAGATAGACAGACATATAGATAGATTGATCGATAGATAAATCGATAGACAAACGTGGGATGCAGCAAGGAGGAGCTACACACTAGCATTGGAATCCTTTTTTTTTTGATACCGCTGTTGCATTCGATGTTGGGATCACGTTTCTTGGAAGCACATCGCGGCGCTTGCTGGAGATCTGCGGTGACAAGCAGTCAAGGGGCATCAAACAATAAATGCAGATTGTTTGAGTCACCAGATTTGTTCGCCACCGTTGGTGTCTCAC
>CAMXCT020003902.1:125000-224635 GCA_947184155.2 Cladocopium goreaui
CAATATCATATATATATCATATGAATGGAATATTCGGAATATGAATGAGATATTCATGGCATAACATCATCTTAGCATTCCAAGATTGGTTGATCAGCCATTTGGGGAATCTAAACATGTTGTTCTGCCCTCATGATGCAATTTCAATAGCTATTTTCAAATTAGGTAATGTGGTTCCGAGAATAGAGCATTTCTCCATTAACGATTCTTGTATATGACATAAACCATCCCCAAATGTTCGGGGTAAACATGCCATTGAGTTTCCCACACGACCTGCCATGCGTGTGTCTGAAAATCATCAGTCCCCCTAAATCCAATGCCAAACATCATCATATTTTCCATATTCCCAGCATAGCAACCCCCAAAAAGATAGAAGTTCGGCATCAATCCTGCTGAACTT
The DNA here is from genome assembly GCA_947184155.2 of Cladocopium goreaui. Taxonomy (NCBI): domain Eukaryota; class Dinophyceae; order Suessiales; family Symbiodiniaceae; genus Cladocopium; species Cladocopium goreaui. The sequence continues at coordinate 125,401 of CAMXCT020003902.1, forward strand.
GTGATGATTAGGATCTTTTAGGCATCATAATACTCTACAGGAATGGTTGCCCCTCATTTTCAGACACGCCTTCTGCACCGGTTTGGGTCGAATGGCCCTTGGGTCATGGCGCAAAGGTTATACTCCAGTTAGTTACGAATTACTTTATGGTCATTTAACGTAACTATGGAAAATCGCCATTTCAAAGAGGACACTTATAAGATTAAATATCATAAATCATCTATAAATGGGCCATTTTCCATGGCTATGTTCAATAACCAGAGGGTGTATTGAGTATAAATTATTGTATACCCATGACAGTGAATAATGACACTTAATTAGTATCTCGAGATAGAGATAGATATTTCATGCTAATATTCCCATGTCTCTATGATATCATCAACAATATGTATGTTATCTGCATATTTTTGGCCAGTTATACATATACATATTTTATGTATATGTGTAATATGTGTAATATGTGTAATATGTGTAATATGTGTAATATGTGTAATATGTGTAATATGTGTAATATGTGTAATATGTGTAATATGTGTAATATGTGTAATATGTGTAATATGTGTAATATGTGTATGTGTAATATGTATATGTGTATGTTATATATATATACACGGAGGTTTCTAAAAATAGGGCTACCCGAAAAAATCCAAGTCATATGACGATGACTTTGTATTGGAACCCTAGCTGACTCGGGAGATTCCCCATGACTTAAGAAACCACCAAATCACTATTAAAAAAACTATGGTTTCCCATGATATTCCCATGAACTCCCGATAAATCCCTACGGTTTTGGGGATCCACCTCTTGGAAAATCATCATCTCCAGCATTTTTTCCCATGAAAATCTCATGGAAAATCCCATGATTTTTTCGAATGGATTTTCTTCGGCAGGTGATGTGGGTTTCAACATGTATTTTATCTCCTCTGGCAGCGTGATTCTTTGTAGCAGCTCTGCCCTCCAGGAGGTGGGACCCCTGGGGACCCCTGGGATAGGGTGAGGTGATGCCGTGATGGCTACTGCTATGTGTACGGATATATTGTATGTATATATTATGTCATTTATATATGTACATATGCAATATGTATGTATATATATATATGTATATATAGACATATATATATATATTTCTAAATTTACATATATATATATATATGTAAATTTATATATATATATATCTATGTATATATATATATGTATGTATGTATGTATATATATATATATGTATATATATATGTATATATGTATATACATATGTATATATATATGTATATGTATATACATATATATATATACACCGTTAAATAGATATTATATGGTACAGAGATATTTATATGTCTATGTCGGTGTATACACATGTATGTACATATGAATAGATTTAGGGGTATTGATCAAACATGACCAGATCTTTGAAGGGCCATCGGCACCCTCCAGTTGCGAGTTGGAACCTCCATGAACTCCCTTTGCTATGCCGACATAGCTACCATGAGCTAACTTGGTTAGCCTAGCTATAAATCAAGATAGCTAACTATGGGGCAATTCTCTCTCTCTCTCTATATATTTACACATACACACACACACATATATATATAGATATACACATACACACATACACACATGACCACCCAAATTTTCAAAAAAGGAACGTCTCTGATTATACCCCATGACCAGCCAGGATTTCATGAGATTCAATCCCTATGAAGAAGGCATTGCTCAACTTTGGCTTCCCATCTTGCAGGTTTTTTTTGGGCATTGAATCCCATCAAATCCAATCAAATCATTCAATTCCCACTAAATCTCGACTGAATCCCCATTCTCTGCCCATTCACTTCCCATGAAATCACCACAAAATCACCATAAAATCTCCCCGTATCCGTGGTGCTTTCCCCAGGTGGAGGTGTTATCGCGTGGCAGCCACTGCGGGGATTTGGCGCTCCTTGGCAGTTCCAAGCGATTGTCGAATGCCATCGCGCGGGAACACACCGAATGCCTGGTCTTGAGGACGAGGGGGGGAAACTTTGGGGGGTTGGAACTGGTGAATGTAAGCCTGGTGAAAAAAGGTAAGTCCCCCCTTTTTTGGCCCCAGAAATGGATTAGAAGTATGGTTACGGACCAGTTACTAAGTTTGGTGATCCTAGAAGGGGAGGGGGGGGAACTTTGAAAATTAACTTAAGGTTAAGGGTGGGGGTAATTTTTGAGGTTTCTGAATCAAGGGGAGTCACATTGTAGATTTCTGATTAAAAACAATTGGAGGTTATTTTTGTCACGATCTATTTCATTGGAATCTAAGAGGATTTGGCCATTGATATTCCAGCGGATTTGCATGGGAAAATCTGGAAAAACATGCCATAAAACTGGAATATAGAATACATGACAAGAATCTGCAAAAAAAATAGGAGGTTTTCGATGTTCGTTTAGGCGATTCGTGGGATAGTTTGGGATATCCTTACGAACATGTGACAAGCAACCGATGAAATGAATTCAAATCTGGGGATTTCCAATGGGACCTCGTTGGAGGGATCTGGGACATCAAATCGACACCATTTTTTCTGACAAACCAGGCTCTTTTTTAGAGACTACCCTCTGGTAAACGTTTACATAACTATGGAAAGATCCACCATTTTTAATGGGTAAATTACCAGGGTATCAGATCTAATCAGATCCTTACGTCATTAAGCTCCCTTTTTCAGTACGCTATGAAAGATACATTCTCACCAGGGGAAAGGTCTCATCATGGCCTCAGTTTATCCAGTTTTACGACCTCATGGGCTGGCCATGATCGATTCAATTGGGGAACGACACTGTCGGACTGGCGGCCAACGTTGGTAACTGGCAGGGCATGATCATTTCAGTCTCACAATCCAGTACTGTATCTACGACATGTATGTATATATATATAATGATATAAATATATATAATTATATATTTTATATTTGTATGCATGTATTGGTGATGTTGCTAAAACAAGACTAGTATGTCTGGAAGGGGTCGTTCAGAGGGATGGTTTTCATATCCCGAGTTTCAGAGCCCTGAGTCCATGGGCCGCCGGAGGAACCGGCACTTCCAAGCAATCTTGGAACGCTTCCCAGAGGAGAAAGAGTATTTCGGTCAGGCAGGAAGTCATCGAGAACTGCGGGGCTTTCTTTTTCATGTTATTTCCATAGGTTTTCAATGGATCCTAAGGTCAAACACAAAAATACACTAGGTTTGAGGTGTAGTTCAGCAAAGGGATTCGTGTGATGTCATTGAAACCACTCCCATAGTTCATATCCTGCAGTCTATCATGTTGATGTGTTGATCTACAGAACTACTTGTATTTTCGATTTACTGCTTTGCAGCCACCCTCCATCCATCCCTTCTTTGTCATGAACCTATGAACCTTCGCCGCCATAGGTGGCTCTGGAGCGGAAGAAGCAGTTGAAACTTGGATCTGCTGAGCTGGTTTGAATTTTTCCCATTCGTCCACCAGAATCAACAGGAGATCCCAATATTTTTGTCAATTTTGAGACCCCAACAACTCAAATCCAAAATCATGATGCTTAAGTACATGACATGGGCTTGTCACATGTCTGAAAATTATTGTAAAACATCAAATTTGATGGTTGATCATTGTTAATCATGGTTAATCATCATTTTATCATATTTCATCCCCAAGATACGCAAATCCAACTTGTTATTTTGGGACCCCTTACCCTGTGGCAATTTCATATAGCTATGGAAAATCACCATGCTTTGTAGGTCAATCATCGAAGTAAACGGGCCATCATTTTCCATGGCTGCATTTACCAGAGGGTAGTTGGTTTAATAGCAGTGAGAGCAAGAGTACTAGAAAAGTATATACACTAGTAATGATAATGGTAATAGAACCCTTCTGTAATCAAACGTGTTGGGAAATCACCAATCCAAATGGAGCTTTATCGCTGGGAAAATCATCTATCTGGGGGGAGTTTCCAGCCCGCGCCATGGAGCGCCATTGACACTGGATACAGTATCGTGGGGCTATTAATTCATGGAATATAACACCATATAACACATGTAAAGCAATAATAAACCACCCATATTTTGATGGGTTTCAACCCTACCCATAAAAAATGATCAATTTGGGGATGCTGGATCTTATTGCTTTACTTAACATTATATGCAAACGCGGAGGTCTACGGACCTGGATGGGTTTGTCATTGGTGAATCATGATGTTATTCAAATGGCCATGAAGATGAGGGTTTTTGAACTATTTCAGACACATCCGGATGGGCATCCATGACTTGGATGATTTGGGATACCCCCTATGACTTTGGAAACCCTCATTTATATATATATATATAAATAATAAATTACAATATACATATATTGATATATATATACATATTATATGTATATATATATATACATTATGTATATTCGAGTCGCTTCGCGACGAGAACCGCCTGCACCCAGAGAATAGGACAGAGAGGAAAGAAGCGGGCCTACTTGGCCCAACCAAAAGCCGACTGGAGTCAAACTTGGCTGTCCTTGGCCTTAAGTTGGGCCGAATAGGAGCTTGCTTGCGCCCAACTTGGGCCCAACTTGAGTGGGTTAGTGTGATATTTAGTGATCACTGCTTTATTATGAATGGCCGAGATGGTCTTGCAAGGGCACTCCTGCTGCTGATGTCGCAGGTGGCAGCAACGCTTTGGAGGCTTCAGCTTTAAAAGAACTCAATGAGAATCCAGCAGTTTCCTGTAGAAACAGTGCGTGGCAGCTTTTTGGAGCTTTGCTCCAGGAGGGGAGACACGGCAACGGGACCTGAAGCTGCCAGGAGAGGTTTTAGGCATTTGGGCCTGCTGGAAGCTATCTAGCAGCTTCGGAACCCTGTAGTAACAGTGTGTGGCAGCGTTTTGGGGCTTTGCTTCTAGCAGTGGAGGTTTGGGCCTGAAGCTGCAGGGACAGGCTGTGGGCAAGGATTGGTATACGGACATGTATGGTTGCACACCTGTGCGTTTTGGGGTCTTGCGTCCAGCAGACGAGGCACGGCAACGAGACCTGCAGCTTCGGGGACGGGTTTTAGGCATTCGGGCCTGCTGGAAACATGCCATCCAGCAGCTTCGAAACCCTGTAGAAACAGCGTGCGCTTTTTGGGGCCTTGCTTGTAACAGTGGAGCCACAGCAACGGGACCTGAAGCTGCCAGGAGGGGTTTTAGGCATTTGGGCCTGAAGCTGCAGGGACAGGCTGTGGGCAAGGATTGGTACGGATATGTATGGTTGCACACCTGCGGTGATCCCGGGCGACGCCCCGCCTAGGCCAAGGCTAGGCAGGTCGGCGGATTTATATGTATATGTAGATTGTAGATATAGATAGATATAGAGTAGGTTATACATATATATATATGCATAAAGATATAGATAGAGATAGCGATAAAAATAGAGATAAACATAGATAGATAGATAGATAGATAGACAGAGACATATAATTTAAATATATATATATATATATCTATATATCTATATATCCATATATCCATATATCTATATATCTATATATCTATATATCTATATATCTATATATCTATATATCTATATATTTATATATCTATATATCTATATATCTATGTATCTATGTATCTATGTATCTATGTATCTATGTATCTATGTATCTATGTATCTATGTATCTATGTATCTATATCTATATCTATATCTATGTATCTATATCTATATCTATATCTATATCTATATCTATGTATCTATGTATCTATGTATCTATGTATCTATATCTATATCTATATCTATATCTATATCGATATCTATATCTATATCTATATCTACACACACACACACATATATATATATATATATATATATAAATGGTATGTAGAGATCCACGCAACTGGATCGGCAAATCCTGAGGAAACAGGTGGCCAAGCTCCACAGAATCATGGAGAAGGGTGCTGGCCTCCGCCCGCGCCGTGCCTGGCGCGAGGACAGCGACAGCGACCGCGATGCCACCGACGATCCAGCGCCCAAGGTGCCGGTGGAGGAGGAGACACCACTGCCGGATACGGAGATTCCAGGGGCATATCCGAAGATGCTTGGGTTTTTAAATGGTATATGATGGTTCTATGATGTTTTTTTGATGGATATATATATATATTTATTTATATATATATATAAATTTGAGGGGAATATCCACTAGTGGCCTATCCAATGTAGTCAATGCATGGAGTCCATTCATGGTGAACTCTCGAGAATTATGAGTGATCAGGGCCATGATAATCCCAAACTGCTTGGATATTTTTTGGAGCCAAAAAAATACTCAGTTGGTTGGTGGTGTGGAAGAAAACACATGATTCAGATCGTAGCCACCAAGGATGAGCAAGATGAACATCTTGGATTTGGCTGCCCCACCGCGACATGGGCCCGAACAGTTGGTGCCCCTGAAGATTCCGGAAGTGCCCGAAACGGATCGCGTGATGCAAGCCCGTATGGGGAAGGAATTGGCGTCCGTGGGCAGAGCAGCCTTTGCACGGAAGATGCAGGTGGCGGAAGCGCTGTATAAGGACATCGGGGACAAACTTGGTCCAAACATTGGGAAAATGGCAGTTTTAATCATTTTAGTGAAGCAATGTCATGAGTCATGAACCACCCGTATAAATTGATGGTTTCAATCCCACCCATAAAACTAGTAAAATTGGGGATGGTGGATCTTATTGTTTTACTAGGGAAGATGATGATGACCAATGTTTTTTCCCCCAATGTGCATCCCCTGATTCGGACGGTCACAACTTTTCAGGATCTCTTGGAAGTATTTCCCTATGATGGCCACAGATTTTTGTGGCCAAATCACCATAATTGTTGTTTAAAAAAAACATTTCTGCTGGTTAGGCCGAATCTGCATTTTTTCATGATTCCACATTTTCCTTGGTGAAAAAAACATGCGCAGCTCCCATATTTTTGTTGGTCACCTCCCAGTTTTTGTTGATGTTCCAACTGTCAACCGATCATGAAAATCATGCACCCCGTAATTCAGCCCCACCAAATCATGAAGAAGCTCTCGGTTTTCATATGTTTTCATGGGTGAAAAACTGAAAAACCATTGGTTCATTGGTGAAGTTGGCAGGAGATGGCGCCCGCGGGCGCCAGCAGCTTGCGGCCCGGTGCCGGAGTTCGCCCCAGCTCCGCCTTCAGCCGCACGCCCCTGCGGCCGGACAAGAAGGTCTTGGAGGTCGCGGAGGGGCGGAAGGATTTTTTGGAGAGTCCGAAGTGATTTTTTTTTTGATTTTGGAATCTCTAATCATCATTCTTTATCAACTTCTATAAACACATGGTTTTGTTATGCCTTGTTCGGTTCTTGGAAACCACGAGCTATTGATGTCGAAAAACGGCTGCAGGTGGATGAGAACCCGAGAAGTGGCTCCAAATCGCGCGCGGGCGCAGCGATGCCTCCGGCCGTGAAGAAGGCGTTGGAGGAAGATGACGACGATGGCTTCGATGTGAACTTCGATCTCAAGACGGACTTCAGCAAAGTGAATCTCAATGCGGTAGATCCATGGAGAAGAGCGGTGTCAGCCTAGGCGTGATGGTGCAAAGATGGGTGAAGCTTTTCATGACTTGGTTCTATGGTAAGATGTCTACACCCAGCTAGTTTTTTTTTGTGCAGTGATTTGGTATCCTTCCAGTATCACCAAAGGGGCGGAAGCATGCAAGAAAGTAGATTGCCCTAGATTTTGTACCCAGTCCAATGGCTATGTGCCCATTCTATATCAACATGATTGGTGAATATTGGTGATACACTTCCATATGGCCCTGAAATTTGACATTTCAACAGGCTCTGAACACTGAATTTCGTCTTGGAAACGACACATGTCTACAAATGTCGTCTATTTTTGTGCCAGATTTCAACTTTTTACCGGTCATTGCAGGTTGCTGACAGTGCCAAGACTGAACCCATCCTGCTGCAAGTTTGTATCTCCAGTCATCGCTGGAGCACAACTGCGCTGGAGCCTTTAAACACCTTCCATGTTCCGAACCAGTTGAGGGGCTGCGCGTTTCTTCCTGGCCAGGGTCATGAAAACTCTCTCGATATTTGTACAAAATGATGGGAACACGGATCGTTCTGTATTTGAACTTCTGAAGTCAGGGACCTGCTAAAATTGAGTGACGTCGTCATGACGCATCCTGGTCATGTCAGCGCTGCTGTCTATTCCCAGCATCCCTCAGTCTGGCCTTGTGGGTGCCGTTTTTGACCATGGTCATGTTTCAACACCTCAGGTGTGCCGGATCTCCAAGTTTTTTTTAATTAGAAGTTTCAAGTCAGCAAACGCCCAAAACACATGTCGGTTGATGATTATGTACACTCGTAATATGTTATAATTGCAACATATACACATTGTGGTTGAATTTGAACCATGAACTTCAGGAACGACTCGAAGATGAGAATCCCGAGCAATCAGCCACAAACAGTTTGCGGATGACTGGGTTTTGGGCATTGCTGGTTGTGTGTTTATTCCAGGTGTCTCAAAAGAGAGGATCCTGATTCGTGAGACCGGCTGTGGGGGAGCGAAGAATCGATCAATGGACTCCGCAGATGCCGGCTCGGACCCCTGAAGGGGCAAATTATTGGCTCCTTATATGTCCACAGAAAAATGTCAAATGGATGGACCACATAGAAATGTCAAATGGATTTGAAGACAACTCTTTTTCATGGTGAAAGAATGTGCAGTTTTTTTTTTCATTTTCGGTGATGTTTATGGGGACAATATAAGGGACCCTGTGGCAAATGTTGGGTTGATAGGTTCTTTTTTTTGCAGGCGTTTCAAGGCCCGAAGGGGTGCGCGATTTCGAGTACCTGCAAACCCAGTGCACAGGTAGAAAGAGTGTCAGCAAGAAAGTGCGGCCAAACTTTGATTGCACAACTTGATACGAAACTATCTAAAGTATTCTAAAGTATTCTAAAGTATTCTAAAGTTCTAAAGTGTATATAGTATATATGTATATATATATACATGATATAATATATATATATATATCTGAATGTAATTACACATATAGTACATTCTTATTTTGAGAGCCACGCCCTGAAAATGGACAATCAAGGGCTGTGATTCCGGGGTTAAGACTCCACTCAGAAGTTCTTTTCCGTAGGTCTTTAGCTCTGAGTAGATTCCCAGCTCATGGATTTCATGGATTATGATGATCCCCAATTTTTATCTAAAGACGAATATGGTAAACCCAATACTAAAGCATCCCCAATTTAGGTTTATGATTGGGTAAGCTATTGGGGATGATGGTAAAAATCATGTAAAATCTGACCCCAAGTGGCTGGTTCACTGGATGGTTTACCCCAACTTTTTTGATCACCGGGGAGACATCTTGTTCTACTCAGATGTCCGAAAAAGCTTGGAGCCAGCATCGCATTTTGGATCTTGGGCAGCCAATAGACTGTCGGTTGACACAATTTTGCAACACTTTGTTGAACATTTACCATCTGGTTATTTAACATAGCCATGGAAAATCCCTTATAAATGGAGGTTTCTAGCTGGGAAAATCATCTATAAATGGGCCATCTATACCATGGCTATGTTAAACCAGAGGGTACCATCCCAAAATCGTCCATGGATAAACACAAAAAATGGATGTCCCAAATTGGGTCCAGTTTGCAGCGAAGAGCAAAAGCCGAACTTTCTCATGGCGCCAGGCCCGATGGAGTACACCGAATCATGAAATTATACCCACCATGATCTTTGAATATTTTTGGGCACACTCCGGCCTTTCTTTTTTAGACATCGAAAAATCCAAAAAGATCTCGTGATCGATTCCCTCTCAACAAGCACCAACTCTGTGAGGTACTCCATTGTGCACGACGTCGGGACCAGCAGCGGTTCAAGGCTGGGGGAATCATGCCCAAAATTGCCAAAGTCTGAAGAGTTTGGTGAATTAGGATGGACGTGATCCAGAAAGATGCCAAAAATTGGGCAATTCTCCATTTTTGGACAGCAAAAAGGTGAGTGGCAGCAATTCTTTGGCGAGTTTGGTGTTTAAAAAGGCAACTTTGTGTGGGGACAACCTGGTACAGGTTACCTCGCGCACACTTCGTGCCATGCAACACGTGTGGGCCTTGGGGGCCGGTGTGTGATGGGCGAACTTAGAAGCTTCAGTGTTCAAGAAGGGTATCCCTGAGCACATCAAAGGGTGCTATCCAAATCCAGTCCGCCCAACGAGTGTATCTTTTATTTTTGTGTTTGTAGAGATGGACACGATGCTCGCATGTTTTGGAGCTGGGGACGCCAAATTTCAGGACCAGCTTGGGTCTATTGGTAAACCAAAGAATGTTTTCTTGTCGAATTTCAATCAAACCAATCCAGTGATTGCAAATGAAACGAAGAACTCCGCACTGAAATGGAGAATCCCAACTTTGGGAGGCTCATGGGTAATCAGAAAACAATTCGACCGGAATATCACCATTAATCCAGAAAATACATATAGTACTGGTTATATGATGAGATACTGGATATATATATATACACGTATATGTGTATATATACATACATATTACTTTCACTATGGTTATGTTACTGAGGGTTTGTGAAGACTGAGATCCGGTAATGATTGCCAAGGACGGCAGCGGTACCTATTGAGAATGAGAACTTCAAGGGAGAGGTTTGGAGCATTTGGGGTGGCCGCAATGCCTTGTGGAAAAAGGAGGTGAAACCAAGAATTGGATCGGTGTTTTTTTCAATGGGGATGATATGTGTATCAATGAGCATCATCACCATCTGGATAAATGACGTCACTGGTTGACATCGCGGCAAAAAAGAGGGTTTATAGCTTGGGGCAGATATCGCCAATTTGGTCAGATTGGTGAATGATCATGATTGAATCATTGGAGGGGACTTCAGCAGTGCCCTGTTGACCCTTGTTGGTTGTTGGACCCCAAGTCCGACCGAATAGTTGCTTGATGGTATCTGTATAATTCCATTTAGCGAATATTATATAAATACCCGATCCCCTACTAAACCATGCTTTCTGCGGGGTGTTTAAAATTACAGTACGGCCCTACTGTATGTTTTCGCGGAAGGTTGCCTCGCCCCTGGGCCAAACCTCAAGCCCTAACCCCGCCGCTGGGATTTCAAACCCGGCTAAAGACCCTAACCTCAAACGCGCTGAAGAGAGCCTAAACCCAGGAGGCTTCAAATTTCCACATTTCGGTCCACCATCTTGGATCCCAACCCAAGCAGGGTAAGAACTGCCACGTTACCAGGTCTTACTTCTCTACCGACCGACTGAAGGACTGGATGGCCGCTTGGTCAAGTGATCGCAGCAACGCTGTATCTGATAATCTGATGGGGATTTAGTAGGGATTGATATGGGTTATGGGAATATCATGCGTATTCAATGGTGATATGATATGATATGATACGATACGATATGATACGATACGATACGATATGATATATATATATACACATACATATCAAATCGGATTTGGATTCTGTTGTAGCTTAGATAGTCAACACACGTTCTTGATATAAGTTCATTGTTTTTTTTTGTCAAGAACAGCAAGAATTAGTTTGGAATATTTTTGGTCACACAGAATTTCACCTGGAAGCCCACTGAAAAAACATATATTTGGTGAGTCAACATAAGACTAACATGGGTCTGGGTCAAAATTATTACCCAAGGGGATTGTTTGATCTCAAAAACTCGCACACCTTTTAAGTGGGCCCATTGGTACCTCAAAAAATGGACAACCGTACCTGTCATAGGTATAGGTACTGAAGAGCCAGGACCAAACATGTTGATATGAACCAATTTAGTAGCATTCATCCAAATTGATACCCCACTTTTGGACCAATACCTGGCTTTCATGCGATTTTTTATGCCACAACTGTTGGGTACCGCATATTTTTTGCCCCCCGATGGAGTCCAGCAATTTCCAGCCGATCCACAAGCGTTTCAGTCCAATGCCTAGGGGGCCATCCCTACTACCGCCACTTCCGGCACCGGAAGCGCAACTGGGAGCTGCGGCTGCAGGGAAAGTTCAAAAAGGCGCGGCCGCGCATCCAGTCGTCATGGATGACCTTCCGAACGGTTACAGTACTCCCGTGGTGACGACTGGGGATCCCCCACGACTTAAGAAACCTCAAACTGATGTTTGTTGGATAGTTTTTGTTGATCCAATGACATATATAGTATTAGTAATCATGTACTATGTCATGATGACAGTAACAGCAGTAGGGAAAATAATAGTACTAACAATAATAGTACTAACAATAATAGTACTAACAATAATAGTACTAACAATAATAGTACTAACACTATAACAATAATGACAGTACTAACAATAAGAATAACAATCACAGAATCACAGAATCACACCGCCATACACCATCCCCAATGACTTACCACAAATGGGGATCACAATCATCCCCGATAGTTGTGTATAGCATAGGGTTTACCACATTAGGGGAGATTCGCCCCACATGAGCTTATTTCTGAATTAGGAATGATGATCATTTGACCATATTTGACCTAGTCCTACATCAAGAATTCTTATCATCCAGGGCATTTCACCAACAAAAATGGATGGTTTCTTCGGACTGGGGGACTGCTGGAGCTGCTGGCGGTTCGATTTTTGTTGAACTGGTCGTCTGACTGGATGAAGTCAATAGTGAAAAAAGAGTAGCGCTATGTTTGGAAACATCCATTTTTTTTTTCTTTAGATGATTTCTTTAGATGTGTGGCACTGATGTGTTTTGATATGTAGTAACCAACTATTTTTCCCCTAGAATCTTAGAACACGCAGATGATTAAAAAAGTGTTGGTTACTGGGAGGATGATCCCCAGATGCAGATGACGAAAACAGATGACGAATGGGAGGTTTATTTTCCCCCTAAGCATAACGTTTGGTCCAAAAGCAAGGTACCCTCTGGTAATTTAACATAGCTATTGAAAATGGCCATTTATTGTGGATTTTCCCATTAAAAATGGTGATTTTCCATAGTTATGTTAAATTACCAGAGGGTATCTTCCAATTTATGGCCATCATACCATGGTGAACATGACTTGCCAAAACCATTGGCTTATGACTTGGGGTTTTACCATAGTTTTCAGACACAACCAACAACCAAATCCACTAAGCGAGATTGATGACAGACCAGTATATACTATACCCATGATGAACTGATTTACTGGTATTTCCATTTTTTCAATATATCCTCAACATGAGCAATATTTATAGTACGCGTTGCTGTAATCTGTATATTAAATCATGATTTGATTATATACCATGTATATATACTCATTCTGGAGTAGATAGAATATGGACACTTCAAAGAAACCTCACTAGAATGAGAATATGTTTGGAAATCCCGTATATATATATTCTATCTACTACAGGATTATATATATAATAAATAAATAGATAGATAAATAAATGAATAACTAAATAAAATAAATAAATATATATATATAAATACATAAATAAATAAATAAATAAATAAAGTAAATAAATATATATATATTCTGTTATATAAACCATTTCCAAAAAGCCATGATCTCCACATTTTTCGTGGTGAACATTCCTTTCCAGGCACCTTGTGGTCGGCTCTTTGTGGGCGCCGTGCTACGTGATTTCAACTACGTCCCACGGTGGAGAAAGGTCGATGTAAGAAAAACCCAGGGAGGTGAAAGTGGGAGAAATCGTGGATTGGATAGTGGTTTACTAGGGAATTTATTATCTGGTTGGTGGTTTGGAACATGAAATTTATTTTTCCATATATTGGGAATAAGGTGAACAACTGACTTTCATGTTTTTCAGAGGGGTTGAAACCACCAACCAGTTATACATCATCAGGATAATATTGTGGGATTTCCGTTGCTATCATGGATATTGTAAATCCCAATATTACGGATAATCCCACTATTTTTGTCACTTGTTATAATCCCAAAACCCCCGTTCATATGAAACACCCCCTAAACCATACGAAACCATGGTTTTTTGTTGGGAATGTCCACATCATTGGGACCATAGAAATGGGGTGTTGAATATGAATGTCAACCCCGGATGAGACTAAACCATGGGCTATTATTTAGGGGGGTACTCCTCCAATAATCACAATCTGATACTGGAAAAAGGTACCCTCCCAATTAAACAGCTTAGGGGTTTATTAATCCAGGGTTGACATTAGGGTGATGGGATTATTGTTTATCCAATAATGTGTGTAAAACAATAATAAACCATCCCCCAAATCATCATAAAATCCATAAATAGGTGGTGTAAACCATTCCCAAATGAGTGGTTTATTATTGTTTTACCCACATTATACTATTTCATATTTCCATATTTCTGGTGATAGTGGAAAACCACATTGTTTCCATATTTCAGAATTAGTGATTACTTGTCTGTAACACTCTTCCATCCTGGATTATATTATATCAGCGGCAGAGAAGATGCCAGGATGTTAGTTCGATGATATTTCCTCCAGATTTTTTTCCGGTTGATCAATGAGACATTCCATGATTTTGCTCGTTTTCAAAGTTTTCTGATGTTTCGGGATTCTGTGATGAAACAAGGGGATACCCAACGGTCATCAAACCTGGCTGGGAATCCTCATGGATGATCCCACGATGTGGGTTTGGTACATTGGGATCCAACCATGTGGTGGGCCTTGTTTTGATACCAACGGAGAGTGGTTCGGTTTGGTAGTGCTGAATGACACTGGATGATTTTCATTCAGATGATGTGGAATCACTCTGGAGTTGAAAATTGCATGGACTAGGTGCGGGACACAGCAGTAGTTGAGTAGATTGGGTTAACCAACAAAAAACGGCGCGGCTTACGCAGTAGAACTCATGATTTTCGCTGGGAACATCCGGGTACAGATTGGTCGGAAGGATCCAGAGAGATGGTTCTGTGTGAAATTCGGCCCCAATTCCAGAAGGTGACCATTATGACTATGGTCATTTTTATCATCCAAAGGATGGTTTATTATCATTATAATTTATAATCATCCACATTTTTGGAGGGTATACCACATCTTCAGACAAACCCAACTCATTCGAATTGTCATTTTGGCAATTCAAATGGGTTTGTCTGAAAATAGGATATCTCCAAATTTGATGATCAATCATGTTACCCTCTGGTTATTTATCATAGCCATGGTATAGATGGCCCACAGAAATGGATGATTTACCCATTAAAAATGGGTGGATCTTTCCATGGCAAAGCGTTAAATTACCAGAGGGTATTTTCCCTATTCAAAGTACGTTAGCGACTATAAATTATACGTGTTTTTAGGGCGGTCCAGACCACAAGGCCCCTTTGTGGTAGTATGAACCATCAGTTCCATCCGTATACTCAAAGATATGTTTAAGTTTAAATAAATTGGATTCCATATGTTTAGATGGCCGGGCCAAAACCTTCAAGATAGTCTAAATACCAGTTCGCATATTTTAAAATCCGTATATTTAGATGTAGTTACCGTACCTTTTTTTTTGGGTACCCCTATTTTCAGAGAGACCAAGGCGGCTCTGAGAAGTTGTTGCTTAGGCTTGGAGATAATCACCACGAAGAAGCTGCTTGAAGACCATTTTTTGAGTGGGATACTACTAGAATTAACTATGGTTTATCAACCAAGTAGATATGATATATTATGATACAGTATGATATGTTATGATATATTATGATATATTAGGATGTATTAAAATACATTATGATATATTGTGATATATTATGATATATTATGTTATATTATGATATATTAGGGCAATTCCAAAAAGATAGGACACATAGGACGATAAAGCCTTATATACACTGAAATACCTGTTTTATTTACAATTCTATCTTTTTGGTGATTATGATACCAGATACCGGGTTTTTGTTTGAGACCGCAAAGACTTTTTTTAAAATTTGGCTTCACTTCGTCCCCATTTTCCGACTGACCTAGTCGCCCAAGGATCAGCCGGTGGCATCTTCTTCAATACTGGCGATGAATACTGCAATCACGCTGGTGAAATACCAATATAGGTGCCAACCAGTCCAGTGTTAGCATGGTGGATTCATCGTTGTGGGTGGTGTTTTTTTGGAACAACAAGCATTTCAAGGACCAAATTAGGGGCTTGGAATCAGCACTCGCTTCGAAATAGACATCATCCACGGCACTCTGTGGTTGTTCCACATGGGTATGGGTATCAAATCACTCCAAATTAGGTTGTTGGGCACATCCCAACTGGTAGACTCTGGTAGACTGTTCTGGAAGCACTTTGCGGGTTTAGCCAGCAGGGCTTCGACTTTTGACCGGATGTTTCAAATGGGATTGATGTGGGAAGACGGTATGTGACTGTGATGATCATACCCGACTTTCTTATTGTTTCCATCATATATATTCTGGTATGATTTATAATTCCCCATGTCAATCTACCTGATTTTTCATCATACCCATATTCAATGGCCTTTTCAGGAACCTAATTTGGAGGTAGCTACCATATCTCGGGCCTAAATTTCAGGGCTATGTGCCCGAATATCCCCAGAGAATCTGGCCCAAAAAAGTACGTGACACCTCCGTTTTAATGGATCCTGAGCTTCCTATTGATGCAGTGTTCAAAACCCTCTGTTATTCCATGGAAAATCCTGGTTGAGAACAGGATTCTCCAACCGGGGTGAACCACCAACCCGCCATTTTCCCAGTAAACTGGGCTAGAGGTCCCCGAGCGATGCCAGGATCTA
This sequence comes from Cladocopium goreaui, assembly GCA_947184155.2. NCBI lineage: Eukaryota > Dinophyceae > Suessiales > Symbiodiniaceae > Cladocopium > Cladocopium goreaui. The sequence goes on from CAMXCT020003902.1 coordinate 142,096, forward strand.
CTTCTCTTGGGGCGCGCGATGCCAGGAGCCGTAGCCATGGTATTTGCCGAGGTTTTCAGCTGGCTTTGTCTCAAAATACGTTTATTTCCCAATTGATGGCAATTTTGAAATCATGAACAATCATGAACAATCTTATCAATTTAAATAGACTATGACTATGACAACAAACATCATATCAATGATAAAACCGATAACGTATATATATATATACACATAATCATATACAACAGGTGTTGGTAAATGTCCCGTTTTTTTTTGGATTTTGAGCATCACTTTCAAGTCTCTGTTGGAGATTGTATCCCTAATAGTTGGGTGATGTTAAAAATCACTAAACATCAGGACTTGTTACCAACCCCTGTTATATATATATATATTATATATATACATACATGATAATACAAACTATGACAATAGAATATGATATTATGAAATCGCACAAAAATCATGATGATAGTGATAATCCAGATGGCCATCATTGATATTATCATTATAACCCTTGCCATTATTATAATGATCATGTTGATACACATTGTTCATATTATACTATACAATATGGTAGGGGATTTATAATGATAATACTGATCTGCTAGGTGATTAATAATGTTGTATTCATGATTATGACATTTTAATATATGATTATGAAAATGACATTATAGTCCAGTTATGCTTATACACAACTATAACATTTATAACAATAATAACAATAATAACAACAATAATAACAACAATAACAACAATAATAATAATGATCATGATAATAATATTAATAACAATAGTAATAATGATAATAGTACTAAGAACTCTAATAATAATGATAATAAACATAGTAAAAAAGCAATATATATATATATACATACCTTACCCAGATGGCCCAGCACCCAGCACTATGGCTCCGCCTTTTTTGCAGGAAGCGCTGCGCGAGGATGCGGAACTGGGGCATGCGGTGTCGTCTCGGGTCCCAGTGCAGCAAACCGTGGCGGTGACGTCGTGGGTCTGGTGAGGACATGGATGAAGAAACAGACATATTCTACAAAGATATGAATATATACCCTCTGGCTATTTAACATAGCCATGGAAAATCACCATTTTTAATAGGTAAACCATCTATAAATGGGCCATTTTCCATGGCTATGTTAAATAACCAGAGGGTATATATATATATATAGTCATCCCCCAAAAATATAGAAAAGTAAATCTTCACTGTTTTTTAAAGGGGATGAAAACTTTTCTATGATCAGAGTAAATTATTCTGGGTAAATTATGTCGTCGTGACCTCACGTCGTGACCGAACGGAATGCTGAGGATTTGGGGAAAAGAAACTGGCCGTAAATTTTAGGCTAGTGAAATGTTACAATTTACCCGTATATATATATATAATTACATACATAGATGTGGATGTATATGTATGGATCAAACAAATAAACGTTGGTATTTGAATTGGGAAATGCTCTTAGATGTATATATATATAGATGATATGGTGCGGTGCAAACAAACGCAGGATTGGACAAACCATTATTTCCCAAGGAACATCATCTACAATGAGTTGATCCCTAGAACCAGTATGAAGTCGATGGAGTGACTCCACCTATTCCCACACTTGGATGATGGTAGAATCCATGGAGAGATGGCAGAAGCTTTGAAAATAGGGGTTGATAAGTGGTTGAACACCCTGAAACATGATGGTGTTGACATATTTTACTTGAGTAGCCATTTACTCCCCCTTTTTCTCGGGATGAACTTGTTATGAGTGCTGAAAGTTGGATAGTTGGATGTTTTTTGTTGTCAACAATATCTTGGACTGCTCCTTTTGGTACAGATCTTGCCACAGATATTGAACACGCTTCAAAAAGCACCCAGAAGCTACTTGCTTGCTGCCAAGAATTCAGAGCGGGAGGCTTTTGCCATAGCTCCGCTATGGCCTATGTACATGCTCAACCCCCCAAGAGCCTTTCTGTTTGCTAAGTCTATTGTGATTGGCAGCCAAGATTCCGTTTGTATTTCCAAAATCACAACAAACCTTTTTGTTTTAAGATAGCCTGTTCGCATCTTTTAACCATTTGAAATGCGGTCTACTCATCACATTGCATTGATTCTGATTCTTCCAGGGACCTGACAGTCTTTGACCAGATTATCATCACTCCGAATGGCAGGTGTGAGCCTGTTGGGATGGACGTGCCACACATGACTGGTGTGCACACATGAATGTCAATGTATATTTAAATGATTACATATGTAGTATACATATAGACACTGATTACACAGATATAGACACTGATCTGTCTGTGTATTATAATATATATATATATGTTTTCTCTCTCTCTCTCTATACATACAAGTATATGCAGTATATGTTTGGGTGCACCCCAGTTGCACAGTGATATCCAAAAGTTAACAGGTGAGGGGCTCGCTTACGCCGTTGTCGGTTAAATCTTCCTTGTTTTGCCCATTCAAACCTCAGTCTTGGTGGGTTCAATCCTAATGTTTGGTTGCTTCACATCCATTTTGCTGACATCAATCAGATTGAATGTTGGTTCAATCAACTTAGATGTTGCTTCCAGCAACTTAACTGCCTTTTTTTCGGTTGCATCAAGTTCTTAATTGTGGGTTCAAGTTCCAGTAATTGTGGGTTCCACCAAGTGAAATGCTGGTTCGATCCAGTCAAATCAGATACCCTATGGTAAACATACAAAAAACTATGGAACATCACCATTTTTAATGGGAAAATCCACTATTTCTATGGCCATTTTCAATAGCTACGTTAGTCATTACCAGAGGATAGATCCCTGGCCTTAAACAGGCCCATCCCTCACGTGGCGAGCGACCTCGACGATCCCAGCGAGGAATATGGGTCGGGCCCTTGGGCCCTTGGGCCGCCGTTAAGGGCCCAAGGGGGCCCTTTCAAAATGGTGGGGCGGTTTCAAAAAACCCAGTTTTGGTTTCAACTGTTTCAACTTTGAGCATTTTCATTTTCAATCATTTTCTCCTTTCAACCCATATTTTGCGTCGATTTTTAAGGGCCCTTTTGGGCCCCTCGTTCCATGCGCCATCCGATTTTCGCTGAGGTTGAGCTTGATGCGCCGAGATGTAGGCGATATCCTTGAGGGGATTGATGTACTTTGTGGGACATAGGATGTTAGATTCCATATATTTATAATATGATAGTGGATGTTAGGATATTATGTAATAGGATGTTATAATAGCAATATGAGATATAGTGGATATGAAAAAATATATGATGTTGGAAGTTTGTCTACCAATTCATTTGCTATTGCGTGGTAACTCTGAAGTCACAAGAGGTATTATGTTATCATAATATACAATGGATATATGGTATATCGGTATATCATACCTTTATACAATGGACATGCTCATAGATTGTAATCTTGTTCATATTATCACAACGGACTGGATTTTGTTTTCAATAATGTTTGAATTACACTGAATAAAACAATGGAAATCATATACCAAAGCAAGCAACCATTTAATAACCAGCAATTACCATTTTTTATTTACATAATGGAGAACAATTAACAATTAACAATCATTCCATTTATAACAAACTTTGTATTTGGGTATGTCGGAAAATGAGGGGATGTATGGTTTTAGCCAAAGAACAACTAAATACTGTAGGGCTCGCAAACGTACCAATCAGATGGTGGATTACCAGGAAGGACGACCCAACAACTGCCCCATTAGTGTCAGCTTCCAGGCACAGGTCAAAATGGGTCCAGTAAAGACAAATGATAGTAGATATAGTAGTAAGAATCTCTAAGAAACAATGAGAAATCACAATGATAGTAGTAATAGTAAGAGTATATTAGTAATAATCATATATAATCATGACAATAGTAATCACTAGTAATAGGAATATTAAACATAAGAAGAATAATAATTGTGAAATGACAGATTTCACCTCTCACAAGACATGGCCTCGCCATAGAGGCCTTGCAGAGTACAGCAAGATGATCCAAGAGATCGAGGGGACGCTGAATACGGAGGACTGGCTAAGCCAATGTCTTTGGTGTTTGAATCCAAGTTTCGGTCCTGAATCATGTTGGAAATATCAACACCCAGGTTTCTTCTAAAAACTTCACAGTCAGACCCGGTTTTTCAGGGAAACAACTGCAGGTTTTTCCATGGTTTTTTTCCGGACATGTCGTAGTATCGGTTGGCAAATCCCCACGGGTTTTACCGTTGCGAAGCAGGACACCTACACCTTCCGACTCTGGGGTCCTGCTCCTTTCCTGGATGTGTCGCCTGCTAAGAGAACGACAGGGCCACGCTTGGTTCGCAGAAAATGCCAAGTTCAGGAAATCAGGCAGATTTCGATAAGACATAGATAGCCAAGTGAACTTCTAACTTGGATAACTAGGGTTTATGGAGGATGTAACTATAGTTAATTGGTTTCTAAGCTAACCAAAGTGGGGGGCCTCACCTTGTAGTAATACTATGCAATAGTGGGTGAGATTTTGGAGTAAACATCTTCTCAGAGGGGATTGCAGCACTAGTGATAGTAACATGACTATTAACGCTAATCGTCCTGATGACAATGGGTTTCGAATGGTTTCGAGCGTCGAAACCAGTTCTGCGGACCTCTATCTGGATCACGTCTCTGACAATAATAGTAATGTGGGAAGCATCAAGTAGAGGAATTGGCCAATAGAGACAGGGATGCAACCAATCGAGAACGGAGAATCAAAAGAAAGGAGATGATGATGATGATGATGATGATGATGGTGGTGCTGATGATGATGATGATGATAATGATGGACTCTCACTGTTGATGGGTGTGCACCTATCTCATACAATATAAGAAGACACATGCGACGTCCAGCATGAATGACCCCTGGAACTTGTTAAGCAGGAAACACGAGGAACCGTTTAGCCGTTTGTGGTCCCCAAATGTGGTACTTGTGCCTTTGCAAATGTTCTGCACTTATCGCCATGTTTTTCAATCCCGACTTTTCCGATTTAGCATTTTTCCAGCTTGAATCTGCATGAATTGATCATGTTTGCGGGTGAAATCCTTCTTTGCAAGAAAGTCCTTTGCCCTCAGACTCAGGTTGAATTGGCAGTTGAAAATGGGCGCGCGAGTCAGTTTGGATCACTTCATGAAGGCTCACGGCTTCATCTTCCTTAAAGTTATAGCCTAGTTGATGAGGAATTATAGGGATCGTATACTAGCTAACTTGTTAGGGACAAATGGCGCATGTATTTCTGATGACTTATTCAAATCTGAGTAATGATTCAAAAAGAATTATCCTCCCCCCTGACCTGTGACGGTGGACACTGCAGGATTTTCCGATCCACGTGTGCATGTATGACTTGCCAGCTGGTCATGAGAACGGGAACAGTGATCCGCGTCTCAGTCGCACGTGGGAATCGTGGGCTGAGGGTGGCCTACTGAATGCAGGCAGGTAAACTTTGAGGATTTTGATAATTTTTGAGCCCATGGACTACAGCTTGAAATTCACCTGGAGAAAGTACATGCTTATTTTGCTGGGATTTAGAACATCATGGGTGAATTCGGTGATTGACATGATATTTTCATCATGGTTTACTGGGTCCAGATGCTTTCACATTTACAGGCATCCCCCCATATTTGATGGCAGAAAACATATAAAAATATGTAAACACCACGTAAAGAAGGAAAACACGATGAGTTTCCCTTGACTCAATCCATCCGCATCCATGGTTTTCCGGACGTTTATTGAGGCGACACTTGGAGTCCAAGAAGCGTTACTACTTCGACTTCATGGGCTGGAGCAATGTGGTGGCGCTCTCAGCAATTTCTGGAAGATGTGTATCGGTTGGAGGTGATACTGTTGGATGTGGGAAGCACATGGGAAGCCCTGGCTGCCATAAATTACATCATAAATTACTTCCATTTGGGGATGGTGTTTTTACATGTTTTTACCGACCATGTATGGTGACTTTGGGGATTTAGGCCTGAGTTCATTGAGTCGATTTTTGTTTTTTTCCCTCCATGGGAAGGGTTGTTGCAGCCCAGATGAAGGGCAAACGCCGAAAAGGATTGAAAAGCTAGAAAACCATATCAGGAAGCATCATCAAACAGTATACTGTTGTTTTATGGCAGCCAAGAGTTTGGGTTTGCCGCACACATTCCCTTCCATGGCAAACCTTGGTGTGGTTGATAAATGGATCTTCAATATGATGAAAAAATATTCACAGATAAAGTCATTTAAATTGAGGCACACAAATCATCCGAATGACTATGATCAACCCAATGTTTGTGTCTGTAAACATGTCACAGCGAAAATGAGTCTCAACCAACAAGTTTTGGGTAACTTGTTTTCACACAGATCCAAATTATCCCGAATTATTGTGGTCATAACAAGTTGTATTCATTTCTGATATTAAACCCAATAAATTGTTATTTGTAGCGCGTAATTCTAGTCATGGAATAGCATAAAATTCAGCAGCAAACTCACGCGCGGGTGAGGTCACCATTTCTCCTGCGATCTTTGATCGGTATGTGGGGCTGGCGCTGCTTGACGGGGGATTCGGTCCATGGTGGGTAGAAATTTCTACAGTATTTGCAGTTGGTGGATGGGGGTCTCGGGGGGCGGGGTGGGTGGGTAATTACAGAGTTTCCTCCACAAGTGGATGCGGTTATCGGTTCTCACATGGTGTGCTGCAGGATGGTACCATTATTTCGATCCACGCATGCGCTGGGAAAAGCATGCGCGAACCTCTGACGGACAAAAAAATGGTTCGAAACTTTCAGTACGACGAAATGGGATAAAGCATATTGCTAGTTTATATTGGAATTACGATATCAAGTGAAATTTTCGGTGACCCCTCCAAAGAACTCATGGTTTAACATATCATGAGCAATTTGCAAGACACGCTTCTCGCCTGCACTTCGTGCGTATGCAATCAAACGTTCCCTTTTCCATAACCTTGACGGCTAGCCAGAGCTTTACAGGCGTCGCAACCATGTTTTTGCCCACTAAAGATTTTAAACACATCAAGCCCTTCCACGCAGATGCTTTTACAGACAGATGCTTTTACTCACACAAGCTCCTGGACACAGAAGTGGGAACAACGCGTTTACCAGAAAAAGGTTGAGATGATATAAGTTTGATTCAAATTTATTTCGGGCACACGCTGTGGATCCATCTTTACATAAGGCTTGGTCTTAAGACATGTGCTCAGGGTCGTTGGGACACATAGGAAACAACCCTGGTTTGGGAGGCGGATAGGTACGACACCACAATTTTGATGGATATACTATACCATCCAACTTATATAAATAAATATGCAGTTAAACAAAGAAAGATAAATTCATTCATATAATATTATATAATATTATATAATATTATATAATATTATATATATACATATGATTATATATGTCTAAATTATAAATGAATGACATGACGATTTGATTCGCCATGTGTATCATTTCTGTTTCAGGGCCGTGATCCTCAAAGGACGCCTTTTTTCTGGTTTTCCAAGCAGTGCGTGGGCCAGGTCTTTCATAGTGCGCCAGATGGGTCCGTGTCTCATGGGATTTCCATGGATTTACATCGAATTTTTGGTCAAGGGTCAACTTCACTATTGGTCACTTTTGTGACATTTTGAAACATGTTGAAACCTCTCATTTTTGGAAAAATCTTAATTTTACTTTGATAGAATAACTATGAACAACTCATGTGCCAGGGGGACACCCCAAGAAAACGTATCTGATTTTCCGCTGGATCGAAAAACAGGCATCCATCGGCATCCCATTTTCCGTCACCGAGGTTTGTGATGCAGCTCGGGAGGCACCAGGGCCACCAGGGTGCGGTGAAGTGAGCCCCTGGATCACTTGAGGTTTCGAGTCCTTCAGATGCCGTGAGGTGTTTCCTGAAGTGAGGGATGACCAGGGTTGTGGATCTGCAACAGTTGCAGATATTTCTAGACAAAGATGGTCAGGATGGTTTGCTGGAACAAAAACGCCATCCATTCATATCCATTCGATGAATTTTCCCGGCCCATGTTCAGGCAGTTCAGCAACAACAGTTTCCACTCCTTGCCCTCCGGAAGTTTCATCTCAGTCAGCGCCTCAACTGGCTTTGTTTTTCAGATGTTTTCCCAGTAGGACATCCAACATTCGAGGAAACTACCCTCTGGTGAACTAACATAGCAATGGAAAATCACCATTTTTAATGGGAAAATCCACTATTTCTATGGCCATTTTCAATTGCTATGTTAGTTCACCAGAGGGTATTGAGAACCATTGAGCCTCCATTGCGACGATGGTTGTGGTTTTCCACTAGCCCACTTGGTAATGGGCCAGTGAATGGTTGTGTTTTTTTTTTGGGGGGTTTATTGGTTCAACCCATAGTCTTTCGGGCTATACCCGTTTCTCCTTGGTTACATGCGGTTCCATTCTTGTTGGTGGAACCATCACATTTTTTGGTTGATGAGCCCTCTTTTTGGTCAGTGTCAAAATTTTGTTGATTCTGTGAATTTAGCTAGAAGCAATTGATCTGACAGCCATGCATCTAGGTTTGCCAGCGATTCTTTTGTCACGATAGGTCGATTCGTTTGCAGCATTTCGGCCTGTGGTTCTTAGTGGAAAAAGGCAGCTGCGCCTTTTGCCGGGCAGCTTAGACCGGTGTGTTTTGCATTGGTGTCGCGGAGCAGGGCACATGTGCAATGTCTTGGACTTGGCAGCAGCATGATTGGCATGCTGGTTATCGACGAGATGATGACTGGCAGTGGCGTGATGGATGGCACGATGGTTATCCATCAAGTGGCTATGCAACAGTGGACCAGCAGCAATGGTCCGATCCTTGGCATCAAGATGATGGTGAGTGGCAGTGGAGTGGATCTACTTCCTGGCAGGATCGCCAGGATTGGCGACAAGATGGAGAGTGGACGCAGCGAGCATGGAGTGGGAGTGACTGGAACTCTGGTAGTGGATGGTCTCACTATGGCCAGTGGGATGAGTGCCGAGAACAGCACTCATGGGGCGACTGTGAGACTGGAACGCCAGATGCCGGTGAACCTAGATCAAGCTGGTGCAGTGGAAGAGTCAGCTCCAAGCACCAGCAATTCAGAAGGAAAATCCGGGAAAACCCGGGAGCCGAAAACAGGGAAGGAAGTGATTCCATCCTGGGATGGGACGACACCCATCCGGGACTACAAGAAAAGGATTGACCTCTTCTTGTCCACCACGGCCATCGACCCAGAGTACCGTGCAGGACGACTGGTCGAGCAGCTCTCCGGAGTTGCTTGGCGCGCAGTGGACACCATGGATGTCACTTTACTTCGTCACCCAGAAGGAGTACAACACCTACTGGCACATTTGCGGTCTGAGCTTGAGCCAGTTGAGTTTCTCCAAACTTTTGGCGTGCTGACCAACTTCTACAAGAAGTTCAAACGTCAGAAGGGAGAAAGTTTCATAGAGTTCGACAATCGCTACAGAGTCCAGCTTCAAAAGCTCAAGGAGGTGGATGCTGAGCTCAATGATCTGAGCAAAGCCTACTGGTTTCTGGAGACAGCCAGTATATCCGAAGAACTTCGGAAACAATGTATCTCTGCGAGTGGTGGCGTGCTGCAGTATGAGAAGCTGAGGACGGCCCTGATCTCCATCGTGCCGAGTGTTCGGCGTGATGAAGATGGAGACTTTGCTAGATCCACGAAAGATGTCAATGACAAGAAGCCTTTCACACCTCGTGGAAAGGCTCATGGAGTGAATGTCGTTGCCAAGTCCGATGATGACTTCCAGGAGATCGAGAATGAGCCCAATGATGATGAAGATGATGCAACTCCGCCAGATCTAGAAGAACTGGAACGACAAGCAGAAGTGCTTGTCACACAGGCTTCAAAGCGCAGAGCTGAGGTTGAAAAGCGGCGAGGCTTTTCTTGCCAAGGACCACGTGAAAGTAGTGTTGAACGAGAACAGCGAATCAAGAAGATGAAAGCCTCTATGGCTTGTTCGGCTTGTCGTGCCCATGGGAAGACTGTTTTTGGTCATTGGCATAATGACGATGCATGTCCCTACAAGGTCAAGAGCGTGAACATGACTGAGGATGAGCAGGATGATGGAGCTGGCGTCTTTTGTGCTTTCACTGACGATGAGAACGACTCCATCGACTCCTACATCCCGGAAGTTCATGCCGTGCTCTTGACCACGGGCCCCAAGCAGTATGACAAGACAGACATTGCGGTGAGTGATACAGGTTGCTCACGTACAGTCGCTGGGAGTGCGTGGATGCGACGTGCTCTTCGACGATTGTGGAAGCAGCAGATCCCTTTTTACTGCACACGGGAGAGTCAAGCCTTCCGGTTCGGTCCAGGACCGAAGGTGCTCTCAGAGGAAGCCGTTTGGATACCAACATGTTTGCAAGTTGAAGGGGCCACGCTCTTTCTCCGAGTCAGTGTGGTTCCCGAGAATGTGCCTCTCCTTGTCAGTCACAAGGCCTTGACTCAGATGGGGGCCGTGCTTGACTTGCCCAACAACCAGATCGAGATGAAGGTCTTGCAGAAGACTGTGCCTATGATTCAGAATGCTGCAGGACATGTGGGTTTCTGCATATGGGATGAATCTATGTCGACGTTTTCTGTGGGCCGCCAATGGGAAGCGTTGCTGGAGACTGATGATGAGGTGTGCTACTTGCAGCACGAAGTTCTCAGGACCAGGGTTTGGGAAAACACTGAATCACCTAGGAAGAACCACAGGCCGATAGGTGATCATCATTCAGTGTTCCATACCCAGGGGAAACATGTTCATTGGAGGGATCCAGTATGTGAAGTGTTCATTGAACCTGCAGCAAGCTCAAGCAGTGAACCTCGAGACGTGATCAGTCCCAGTGTGCAATCTTTGGAAGATCCACATGGCGACCTTCACGACGCCGAAGCTCAAGGCAGAGTTTGTGGAAGTCATCGCGGCTGCCACTGGACTGCCCAAGGAGAAGCTGATGGAGCACAGCACGGAGCGGCTGAAGGAGGCATGGGCTGTGATGAAGCCAGTGAAGGCCCGAGTGCTTCCACCAAACTGGCGCAAGTTCGACCTCCAAGCCCTGAAAGAGCTCTACGTCGAAGTGGTCGTTCCATATTATCGTCGAGAAGAAGACAATCACTGGCTGCGCATGAAGCGCAACCAGTTGATCATGGAGTTGGAGCTTTTCCTGATCGACCGGAGCCAAGACCTCAAGGAGCAGGGGGAGGATCGAGCCGTAAGTGGTATGCCGGCTTGTCCAAGCTGTGGGGTGGCAATGATCGTGCGCAACAACCGCATCACCAAGGAGCCGTTCCTCGGGTGTCGCCTGTTTCCGACATGCAGGTCCACTCTGCCCATGTCGGCTCTGGATCCGGTTGCCGAGCACATCCCAGTGCCATCGACTCCAAAGAGCAAGACCAAGAAACGGGGTGGCGATCCAAACTCAGATGGATCCTGGGTCAGAATGGATCAAGAGAAGTTGAACGACAAGACGATCAATGCCAACATCACGGAGGAGGAGTTGGAGATCATCCGAGCCCGTCGTGCTCAGACAGAATGACTTCTCATCGTGATGATGCGACGAGAACATCTGAGTCTGCTCTGAGTGAGTCCGTGCCCCGTTCCGCACCTTCTGATCCCTCTCTGAAAGATGGTCAAGCTACTGGTTGTAAGCTGAGTGCTGGTGAGGTTGCTAGTAGGATTCGTGCTGGGGTTGAACGTAGGAAGTTCATGAAAAAAGGGGTGATCAGAAGATGTATGCACAACGCCTGTTCCATCCTCTTTGCAGCTTCCGTTTTCACTGCGGCAAGCATTGGCATGGCTTTTGCACGAAGCACCGACACGGCCCCACCTCGACCGGACTGTTTGGAGATTTTTGGTGGAAGAGCCGAAGTTTCGTATAATTTTAGCCAATGGGGATGGAATGTCTTGGAGCCCATCGATCAAATTTATGGTATGGATCTGTCTGTTGAGGAAAATCGGGGAAAGGTGCTTGCTTGGATTCGTAAATATCGGCCTCGGTTGGTGTTGGTTGAATATCCGTGTAAGGTTTGGTCTCCTATTACTAACCTATCTTATCCTACTCCTCAAGCTCGTCGGAGACTCAGGAAGAGGCGGTTGGCAGAACTTCCATTTCTAGAGTTTTGTGAAAAGATTTTTCATCTGCAACTGGAGTTAGGTGGTGATGCGTTAGGAGAGAACCCTTTGCGCAGTGCTTCATTTGACCAACCCCCTCTCAGACGTCTCATGAGTCATCCTGCTGTTTTCAGTGTTGTCGGCCATGGGTGCCGATACGGTATAAAGCATGCGATCTCACAAGAGCCTTTGTTGAAACCGACAGTGTGGTTCAGCACCTCTCAGGAAATATGTGACGAACTCAGTTTGAAGTGTAAGAATCGGATCAAGCCAGGAGATCACACACATGCCCAGTGTCTTGGCGGTGCGAGGATCACGGAAAAAGCTGGGCAATACACAAAACAAATCGCTCAAGCTATTCACAAAGGTTTTGTGAGACTTTTGAAAAGAAAGGAACCCAGTAGGATAAGATCGATGCTTAGACAGGTTGGTAATCGGATTCGTAAAGGACACCCCAAAGATAAACTTAGATGGACTGAGAAGACCTTGAAGAAGGCTATAGATCAGTGGTCCGCGGTGTATGTTGCAGACAACGCTGAAATCCCTGAGGACCCATCTGCAGGAGCACAGTCGAGCAGTGCTTCAGGATCTCTAGGAGTTTCAGCACGAAGAGCAACCAGTGGGCAATCAGTGCTTAGCGATTCGGGCATCGTCTTCGACGTGCCCCCTGGACGCAAGCTGAGCCAGCCTGTGCAACAGGCTCTGCGCAAAATTCATTGCAATCTTGGCCATCCAAGTCCCGCTGACTTGGAGCGATTTTTGAAGTTGGGTGGCGTCCAGGGAGAAACCCTAGAAGCTATCAAATGGATGAAATGCATGGTGTGTTCTCATAGCCAGAAACCGAAGACACACCGTGCTGCGAGTATCCCCCCTTCTCAAGTGGCGTTTGGGGATGAAATCCATGTTGACTGTTTTCAGGTTCATGACACGGCCGGTAAGGGACATTGGTTTTTGTCAATAGTTGATCGGGCTACTTCTTATCACATGGTTGGTTGGTTGGAAGATCATTCCCCTAAACAGTTGTATGATGTTCTGTTCAACAAATGGATTTCTTGGGCTGGAGCCCCAAACCAGGTCACTGTGGACATGGAGGGAGGATTTCGGGGAATTGATTTTTGGCACGAAGTTGGCAAACAAGGTTCCGTTCTCCTTAGTATTGCTGGGACTGCCCATTGGCAGGCTGGCAAAGTGGAAAGGCACAACCAAATCATCAAAGATATGATTAGGAATGTGGCTAACCAAGTTCAAGCTAAGGGGAAAGAAGCCATGGAAGGAATTGGTTTTGAATCTTGTTGGGCGAAGAATTCTTTGGTTAGAGAACATGGTTGGTCCCCTGTTTGTCTGGTTTTCGGACGGGAACCCCGTGCTGCTGGTGAATTGGTTGAGGCTGGGAATCCCGTAGGATACCATTTGGATGTTGGTGAAAGGTCGTCTGATATTGCTTCTAGGATGCGTTTTCGGTATCATGCCAAGATGGAGTATGTGAAAGCTCAGGCCAAGCAAATGCTCATGAAAACGGTTCACCAACGTACCCGAAAATTGCAGGAAACCCATGTTGGACAATTGGTGTTCTTTTACCGGGATACCCAAAAGAAGAAAGATAGGGGAACTTGTTGGGTTGGACCAGGATACATAGTGGGACACCAGGGTACCAATGTGTGGATTGCTTGCGGTGGCAGATGTTTTCTGGTTGCTAATGAACATGTCAGGGAAGCTGTTGGTGATGAAAGCAATTTTGGGGACCCCGAAGTTCAGAAGTTGGTTGCGTTGTTTAAGAGGGTTCCTAACGAGGCCACCTATGAAGATCTCACTAATCAGGAAAGCCCAAAAGAGGATGCTTGGGATGTGGTTTTGGGAAGTTTGGGTGATGATCTGATGGATGAAGGTAATGTCCCTGAACAAACCCCCGGAATGGTTCCTCGTTCTGTGTTGAGTGGTTCTCAGATTATTGGTTGGACTCGTGATGATTATGGGAACCCCATGAAGGTTGATCGAAAAGCTTGGGCTTATCTCACTCCCATTCCGCGGTTTGAACCCGAAGATTTTCCGTACAGAACTACTTGGGGATATAGAGGGGGTCGTTGGATCAAACTTGAACAGGATGTCCCATGGGCCACTTTGTCAGAACCATGTGGTCCCCTTGTGGGCGGGCCAGTGCAAACTTTGGTAAGTATCTTTGCTGGACGTTCCCGCAAACAGATCTGCAGTGATTCTGTTCCTTGGCAGATTAAGAAGAAAGTGAAATTAGATGGTGATGAATCTCGAGTGATGCAGGTAGGAGTTTCTCAGAGTAGCAACAAGTTGAAGAAGATGTTGGACAAGGAAATTCCTTATGATAAAATTGATCCGAAAGACATGCCTGAGTATCAAGCTGCCATCCAGAAGGAATGGGATAGTTGGCTTCAGTATGACTCGTGTCAAGTGTTGTCCCATGCTGAGAGTGAACGGGTTGAGAGGGAATTCCCCGATCGGATTCTTCCCTCACGACTGGTCATGAGAAACAAGCATGCTGGACTCGTCTCTGAAACTGGACAGCCACTGCCCCTCAAGGCGAAGGCTCGGTTATGCATAGCTGGTCACCTTTGCCCTGATACGGTTGGTGGGGATGTTCAGGTTGATTCTCCTACTATTGAAAGAATTGCTACTATGCTGTTTTTGAATTATGTTGTTTGTAATGGTTGGTTTCGAAATTGGTTTATTGGTGACATCAGCAATGCCTTTTTACAAGGTGCTCCCCTCGAAGGGCCAGACATGTTCATGCGGCAGCCACGTCAGGGTCTACCGGGACTAAAACCTGGACAACTCATCAAACTCATCAAGAGTGTCTATGGGCGCCCAGACGCTCCAAGATCCTGGTTTAACGAGCTTTCCCGAATCTTGCAGGAAGAGTTGAATTTTCAGAAGAGCGAGGTAGACCCCGCCTTGTACTATCTCAGGGACCCTTTAGGTGAACTCAAGGGTATGTTGATAGTCCATGTTGATGACATCATGTTGGCCGGGGATGATTCTCCATTTACCTCGGAGGCGTTCGAAAAGTTGCATCAGAGATTTCCTTTTGGCACGTGGTTGAATGTTGAACAACAATCTTCTGGAGTGAGTTATTGTGGCAAAGAAATTCGTGTTGAAAAAGAAAATGGTCAGAAAATCATCTCTCTGTCACAGGACGGATTTATTTCAGGTCGGTTGGAAAGCATACCAATCACTGCCGAGAGGAAGAAGGACCCTTCCGCACATGTGTCGGAGACCGAATTGACGGATTATCGCAGTGCTGTTGGATCATTACAATGGTTGAGCACTCAATCCAGAGCTGATATAAGTTTTGAAACTAATCAGTTACAGAAAAGAATAAAGGATTTGAGAGTGTTCGATTTACAAAGAGCCAACCGCTGTATCAAGGAAGTCAAGGAGAACCGACATGTGCTTAAGTTCCGACCTCTAGGACATGATTGGGAGATAGCAGTTTTTCACGATGCTGCTCTGTACAACAGTGTAGGAACTGAGGTCTCAGAACAAACCGCTGATGATATCCTCCAAACTGGCAAAGAGAAGAAAATGATCTATTCCCAAAAGGGTGTGGTGATAGGAGCTGTCCCGAAAAATGGTTGTGAAGAAACGGTTCCAGTTGCGATGAATGTCTTGGACTGGAAATCATCAACCGACAAACGGGTAGTGGAGAGTTCATTAGCTGCTGAGACTCATGCGGCTATTTTGGGTCATGGACTTGGTCGATTTCTCCAGGTTTTGACCGCTGAAGCCCGACTGGGGTCCAAGGTCATGTACTACCTGGACGAAGAAGACTATCAATCTATTACCCCTATGACTATGATTACGGATTGTCGTAGTATTTATGACCATATCAAAAAGGATGGCCAACACCTCCCCGAAAAAGGTAACATCCTGCAGGTTGTTCTTTTGAGAAAAATGTGTGCGGTGAGAAAACCAAAGATTGGCTCCAAAGAAACCAAAGCCCGATTGCTGTGGGTGCCAACACGCAATCAAATAGCAGACGGCCTTACGAAATATGGTCGAGCACGTGATCTAAGATCACAGTTGGGCTGGGCACAGTTTCATGAGATTGATGCAAAAGCTGTCAGACCAAAGAAGAGTTTGGTCAGTGTGAATTTAGCTAGAAGCAATTGATCTGACAGCCATGCATCTAGGTTTGCCAGCGATTCTTTTGTCACGATAGGTCGATTCGTTTGCAGCATTTCGGCCTGTGGTTCTTAGTGGAAAAAGGCAGCTGCGCCTTTTGCCGGGCAGCTTAGACCGGTGTGTTTTGCAGATTCAATCCTAATTTTTAGTTGGCTGAATCCTAGTCTAGTTATGTTCAAAAAGTTTTTTTTTTTGGCTGGCTAAATGGATCTCAAAATGGGGGATCCCCAAGTCACCATGGTTGTTTCAAGACTTAAACGTCATACCTTTGGGATGATTTGGGCATACCTTCATTTTAGGCAACCTCCATGGTTTTTTTCTACTTCTCTTTCCATGTTTTTTGCTCGCTCTCCATGAGGTGGACAGTGCGGCTGCGAGACCCTTCTGGCGACGCTGGCTGGACCGATTGAGGTGGGGGCCTTTTTGGAAGGAACATGGGCATGACCAGGGGTAAACCCAATAATAATGTGGTACACGTGGTAAGCCCAATGATAATAATGATGATATGTGGTTTAACCTTGTTTAACCTACAAATCATGTGGCAAACCTAATGCCATAAACCATTTCCAATATAAAGAGGTTTATGGCACTGGGAAGAACCCCCTAGCAATGGGATGATGTTCTCAATGACTCCCAGCCATGGTTGGTTAATGGGATGGTTTATGATTGAGTTTACCACATCTACGAACAAATACTGAGGATGTAAACGGGAACAGATGATATATAATGATATATATATAATGATATATATATAATGATATATATATATAATGATATATATATATATGTATATATATATATATTCAAGCAAAGAAACCGGGAATTGACCACCAAAGCTGGGAGTATGACCAACAAAAACGGCAGAGTATATATAATCAGAAACATTGTTTATAGCCTTTGATATGTGACCACGAGTCTGGGGATAAACCAAACAAATTCAACCTGCACCCGGTGGATATCTTTCGGCACAACATCTCTCAAACCAACTTTGGGCATGGTAAAATCCTCCAACTGTTTCTGGAGCTTTACTGTAAGCCAAGCAACAACTTTGGTTCAGCTATAAGGCGGGAACTGCGGGATGTGGTCGAAAGGGGCAGAAAAATGGTCGCATGTTCTTTTTTGAATTAGAGCTTTTCACCAATTGTGGTAGATATTGGATTATACACAAATGGTTACCATTGCCCAGCATGTTCTTTCGAAAAGACGACTTTCTTGAAATCATAGATTGGCAACCCGGTGCCATAGACCTACCATGACGGATGGAGTTTATGGTATTGGGTTTACTCTCTGGTAAACTGTTACATAACTATGGAACATCACCATTTTTAATGGGTAAATCATGGTAAATCCACTATTTCTATGGTCATTTTCTTTCCGGGGCCAGGCGGATCCCCAAATCCGCCTGCGAGTACATCGTGCCGGCGCCCATCGTTGGGGACACCTGGGGATCCAACTGTAGCTGCTGTAGCTGAGCAAAGACAGGGGGGTTTGAATGTTTTTCAGGGGCTGTGGCAAAATGTTTTTTTTTTTTTTAATGGGGAGAACACTCCATGAACTCTCTGGGATTTTACCATGAAGAACATGGAACTGAACTCTCTGGGAGAACATGGGAGAACATGATGAAGATGGAGAAAATTCTTTTTGTCCAAGGATTGTAGGTGAAGATGGAAGGTTTTTGAGGAATGGACACTTAGCATGCCGTCCTGAGCACTGGGTCCCGCAAAAGAGATGGGGTTGATGATTCCAGTCTGGAAAATGGCCCAGCTTTGTGTATACGTAGCCATAAATTCATGGGAACATGATTTTCAAAACCATCATTTAGTTTTTTTCCCCCCTTAAACCATTTCCCATGGTTTTTCCTTTATCGGTTCACCTTTAGGTGATATCCCCCGTGGCCATATCTTTGGTGTGTCGGGATCGCTGCCCAGTTGAACTCCGAGTGAGAGTCCTCGCCTGGGGGTGTAGCAAAATCTGGGGCGAGATGTGCAGTGCTGGCTGAAGATTTGATACTAATCGCAGTATAGTATAGCATCGTAGTATAGTAGAGTAGAGACTATACTAATCCCAAAACGTTTGAAATTCTAAAGACCTTAGTGAATCTTAGTGATATTTCTATAATATTTCTATGGCGAAGAAATGGAGGGTTTAAGCTGATGTTTGCATTTTTTTCACAAATTCGGTCGGTAAAACTTGGCGAAATTTTGATGTATAGCCATGGCCGTGGTGAGGTAGAGCCAAGGGAAGGGAGACATTGGTTAACTTGGGGCTTCCCAAGTTCATAAACACCCATTTTTTGAAGATTAAACGGCTTTACACCGGTTTGGCTCAATATTGTTCGGAAACGATAAAATACAGAACTAATTCATAGAAACGCACATTTTCCGGGTCATTTAAGGTGTAAAGAATATGATATAAATATATATATATATATAAGCTTTTCAGAGTTTTTTTTTCCGCGAACAAGATAAGCCTGCAAATCACATCTGCAAGCAATGACTCCAGCACGCGCGACGGTCAATGCTGCCCAAGAAGTGAAAACAGACACGTCGCTTGTGTGGGCCTGGTTTCTGCCACCAAAAACCTGGTGTTCGGCTTCCGCCTTACCATGGGGAAACATGGAACGTGGGGAATGATTCGAAGGTACCTCTGAAAGACGGCTGCAAACTCCAGCCGTCCTTAGGATGTAGCCTCTGGTGGTTTAACGTACTGAAGCCATGGCCCGTGTTGAATTACCTGAGGCTATAGCCGCATCGTATCCTTCAGCCCAAGTTTGGAGTATTTCCGGACCCTGGAGCATAAGGGCCAAGAACCCAGGGCTACCCTATCGATTTCCCTTCAGCCCAGTGAGAGCTGGTGAGTTTTCAGGGATCCTTGAGGTGGCAATAGCAAAGTCTGGCATTCAGAACCCGCAAGAAAGGGATTTCACCACAAATCAGAGAGGATATTCTGAACAAGAGTGGGTTCACTTGTGTATATTTGTACCACCAGAGTTTGATGGCTTGAAGCTTGAAGATGACAAGTTGTTTGCTTAGTGGTTACATAGAGGATCATGGCTGTCGCAGTTTCTAAGGCCATCAACTTGTGGTTTTTGTTGCTGCAAGGCAAAACTACGGCCGTGTGGCTCTGGCTTGAAATTATTCAACATGATTCAACTATTTACCCCCGACCTTGGATGATTTAGTGTTTAGTATAAACAATGACCGTTGGTACCCCAATCTTAGCCACAACCATTGCCATCCCCTTGATCAAACAATGCCCGGCTTGTCTTGGCTCCACTGTTTGGCTTCAGCTTTTGCGAAGACTCGCAATTCTGCCTTAAGGTAGAGGATCCTAGATGAACATCCTCTTGTAAACTAACATAACCATGGAAAATAACAATGTATGATGAAAATGGCCATTTATAGTGGATTTACCCATTTATAGTTATTGCTGATCCATTCATACTTTAATGGGTAAAGCAGCGAAAGTATGATGAAGTCAGCAGATGCGTGAGACCCACTTGGTTCTTGGGGAACTTGGCACAAGTTGAGGCTGAGTTGAAACCTCAGGATGTGCATGCCAGGAATCGTAAGTGGTTAAATACCGTGGGAAAATGGTGCTTCAATCATCAAACATGAGCATTTTTTAAGGATTTAATCGGATTTATAGCTGATTTATGATAGTAATCACCATAATGACATCCACATTTTGAAGATGCGATTTCCTGACATGGAACCTTTGAGGTTCTCACCATGCAATTTTGAGGTGTGAAAAGGAATCTTCCAGCATCCAGCAGTTCCAACATACTACACACTCCAACATACTCTCTTGAACCACTTTGTAGTGATCAATGACATGAAGCTAGCATGGTCGGCGCGTCGGGCTCTCTGAGTAATGAAATTCTGTTCAAGGCTGCCCAAGATGCTGTGAAGACTCTTCAGCAGTTGGACGACAGAAACAAGCTACGACTCTATGCTCACTACAAGCAAGCGACTGTAGGTCCTGCACAGGGCTCAAGACCAAGTGTTTTCCAGCAGGTTGCAAGGGCAAAGTGGGATGCATGGTCAGAGTTGCAAAGCATGAGCAGCACAGACGCGATGCTTGGCTATTGCAGCCTGGTAGATGAGTTCGTTCCCGGTTGGCGCGAGAATGTCCAAGAGGGACACATTTCGCAGAACCAGCCGGTCACAACTGGAGCTGAACCTGCAAGTGATGAAATTCTGTTTAAGGCTGCCCAAGATGCTGTGAAGACTCTTCAGCAGTTGGACGACAGAAACAAGCTACGACTGTATGCTCACTACAAGCAAGCGACTGTAGGTCCTGCACAGGGCTCAAGACCAAGTGTTTTCCAGCAGGTTGCAAGGGCAAAGTGGGATGCATGGTCAGAGTTGCAAAGCATGAGCAGCACAGACGCGATGCTTGGCTATTGCAGCTTGGTAGATGAGTTCGTTCCCGGTTGGCGCGAGAATGTCCAAGAGGGACACATTTCGCAGAACCAGCCGGTCACAACTGAAGCTGAACCTGCAAGTGATGAAATTCTGTTTAAGGCTGCCCAAGATGCTGTGAAGACTCTTCAGCAGTTGGACGACAGAAACAAGCTACGACTCTATGCTCACTACAAGCAAGCGACTGTAGGTCCTGCACAGGGCTCAAGACCAAGTGTTTTCCAGCAGGTTGCAAGGGCAAAGTGGGATGCATGGTCAGAGTTGCAAAGCATGAGCAGCACAGACGCGATGCTTGGCTATTGCAGCTTGGTAGATGAGTTCGTTCCCGGTTGGCGCGAACATGTTCAGCGATCATCAGAGGACTATTCGGAGCCTTCGTGCCAAGCCTGCACAGAGAGTTCGTTGTATCGCTGGGGCTTCGCAGACACTCGCTTCGAACTGGTTTCCGCAGGTGGAGTTGCAAGTCATGTGCGGATTACCTCTGATCGCTATCCAGCCATCAGTCGAAGGATCAAGGGCCTTTGGGAGTTCTTCCAGAAAAAGCCACGAGTCCAAAGCGCCAGGGGCGACAGCTCTCTCCCTGAGTTGCCAGAGCCCAGTGCAGATGCTTGGCGGCAGAGGAGTTGTCGCCAGTTTCGAGGATGGGATGCGTTCAAAATTTGGCGGATGCGATGTACATGACTATGACATACTTCAGAATATATATATATATATTTCCCAGTAAGTCCATAAATGTTTGTGCCAACCTTGGAGCCCTTTGCTGAGCTTCACTTACCAGATACTGGATGGATAGGCCAGGTATTCTTTTCAACCTATTGTTCAATGAAATCCAAACATACACATCGCTTGAAATGGCGGATGACTAGTGGTTGGGCCAATTTGGGTCCCCCCATTCCAGGTAGTGTTTGTGGAGGAACTATAGAGGGAACCTTGGATTCCTCTTCACCCTCCTTGGTCAATATGGGAAGTACCATGTCTACATGGGTTTATAATTATTGACTCAACCCCAAACAAAGTGATGTTTTTTTTTTTTAACGCACTTCTATTTTTTTTAAAAATATATATACTACATACGAATCCATTACATCTAATTATCTATTATCCAATTTATATATATAATATACATGTACGAATCTACTATATCTAATTGTATGCAGATTTCCCCAGCCGTCGTCGCCTTGCGACCCAGGAGTTGTTGGCCTCCCTGCCGTCCGCCGTCGCCGCCTCGCTGAGCCGCTGCCGCGCGGGGACGTCGCTCGGCCGCCTCCGGGACCCCTGGCAGCTGCGTTGCGGCGCCAAAGTCGTGCGGCGGATGCCGGAGCTGGTGATGCAGCCCAGAAATGAAGAGGAGGTGGGGATGGAGTTGGAGATTTGGATCTGTTGATTGTTTTTTATGGGTTTTGGTTGGATGTTTACATGGAGTCTAGATCTCTGAAATATAGTTTCTTTGGGAGTACATACGTGTTGTTTGTTTTGGATGTGGATTTGGAATGATTTGGAATGTGGGTTGTTTCAGAACAGTGCACCCCGAGACCGAAGGTTATAAAGACACTAATTTTCCCCATTCACATTATTAAAGATTGCATTTTGGGGTAGTCCCCATTATTCAGACATACCCATGAATTTGAGGAGATTTTAGACTTCTTCGATTTTTGTTGTGTGTATGTGTGGTTTCTTCTTGGATGTTTGTGAATTTATTTGAGCTTTGTGGATTTCTTTCTGTTGCAGGGCGCTAACTTTTTCTGGGTCATTGCAGGGATGATCTGAGGTGTGTTTTTTGATGCTGGGGGGAACATAGTACCCAGTGAGATTGGATCTTTTGCAGTCCAGATTCTTCATGGAAACCCCCCATTGAATGCCAGCCCGGGATTCACTAAACCTCCAGGAAAAAAATCACACGGAGAGTCCGAAAAAAACAATGATAGTCATATGGGTATGGATCAATACCTATTAATACCATTTTTAGTGGGATGAAGATCCATGTACCAGCTATTTTGATGTTCACCAGGGGTACAGGGTTTTGACACACTGCCATATGATTCCAGGCATAAATGATGCCGCAAAGATCTCCCAAAACAATCATCTGGTTGCAGCGGCTTGGTGGCAGGTGATCTCAATTTTACAGAAGGCCACCGGAGACGGCGCGAACGATTTCATGGTCATTCCTGTGGGCGGTCGGACAGGTCCGGGAAGCC
The DNA here is from genome assembly GCA_947184155.2 of Cladocopium goreaui. Classification (NCBI taxonomy): domain Eukaryota; class Dinophyceae; order Suessiales; family Symbiodiniaceae; genus Cladocopium; species Cladocopium goreaui. The sequence continues at coordinate 164,959 of CAMXCT020003902.1, forward strand.
CTGGGCCCTGGGTGAAGATGGTAACAGACCTGGGTAAGTTGTGACGTCATCACGACGTCATGATGTAAAAGATGGTCAGGATGGACAAGTACCCCAAAATCGAATTGTTTAACTGTTTATCCTTGTTTCAGATTGTTTTTTTTGTTTTTTTAATGGGTTCTTCCAATTCTTTAAGTATACACTTAAAGAACACAAATGGTTGAGGCGTTTAATTGATTGAGGCCGAATGCCCATACATACATACATACATGCATGCATGCATACATACGTACGTACGTACATACATACATACATACGTACGTACGTACGTACGTACGTACACACACATGGTGGAAAATGGCCGCTTTGGAAAGACACCTAAACTTGTAATAGCGGCCCTTGTGTGACTAGGATCCCTTGCTGCCTGTAGAGCCATCCCAGTGGGAGATGGCCAGAGGAAATTGAAGGACTGCAGTGGCTCCAAAATGTTTGAACCTGGACCAATCTACCCATGACATATTCTTGATTTATCAGAAATATCAGAAATATCCTATGATATCCCGGTTTCACGCACGAAACGCAGGCGTTTCAGCTGGCTGCCCCGAGACGAGCGAAGATGATCGGAGGCCCATAGTGGCCCTGGACATGCGAACCTTGGAATTCAGCGTGGCATGGTGGCCTTGTCGAACCAAGCATCGGGGATCGTACCATCATGAGGATAGACTGGGCGAGTTAGCAATCATGGAGATATAGAGCTGACCATGACCTGGGGATTATGTATTTTTTTCCTGTATAATATGTAGTTATAATATATGTATATATATAATATGTGTATATATATAATATGGATATACATATATATATAATATATATATAATATACTATATAGATAATATGTATATATAATAATATATATATACACATAATATGTATATCTATAATATGTACGTATATAATATAATATCTATTATATATAATATGTATATAATCATATATACATAATATTGTAGACATACATACATGCATGCAGACAGACAGACAGACAGACATACAGACATACAGACAGACAGACATTACATTACATTACATTACATTACATTAATTACATACCATTACATACCATTACATACCATTACATACCATTACATACCATTACATACCATTACATACCATTGCATACCATTGCATACCATTGCATACCATTGCATACCATTGCATACCATTGCATACCATTGCATCCCATTGCATACCATTGCATACCATTGCATACCATTGCATACCATTGCATACCATTGCATACCATTGCATACCATTGCATACCATTGCATACCATTGCATACCATTACATACCATTACATACCATTACATACCATACATACCATTGCATACCATTGCATACCATTGCATACCATTGCACACCATTGCAGACCATTGCATACCATTGCATACCATTGCATACCATTGCATACCATTGCATACCATTGCATACCATTGCATACCATTGCATACCATTGCATACCATTTACCCTACCATTACATACCATTACATACCATTACATACCATTACATACCATTACATACCATTACATACCATTACATACCATTACATACCATTACATACCATTACATACCATTACATACCATTACATACCATTACATACCATTACATACCATTACATACCATTACATACCATTACATACCATTACATACCATTACATACCATTACATACCATTACATACCATTACATACCCATATCATTGCATACCATATCATTGCATACCATTGCATACCATTGCATACCATTGCATACCATTGCATACCATTGCATACCATTGCATACCATTGCATACCATTGCATACCATTGCATACCATTGCATACCATTGCATACCATTGCATACCATTGCATACCATTGCATACCATTACATTCCATTACATTACATTACATTACCTACATTACATACATTACATGCAGTACATACATTACATATATACATACATTACATATATACATACATTACATATATACATACGTACGTACGTACGTACCTACTTACTTACTTACTTAGTTACTTACTTAGTTACTTACTTAGTTACTTACTTAGTTACTTACTTACTTACTTACATACATACTTACATACTTATACATATATATATATATACATATACACATATATATATATACATACATACATTATATGCAAATAATGGGATAGCATGCGATATTTCATGGTGTATATGAAATTATGTGTATATATATATATATTTCTCCGACAATGTGATATTTGGGTTTGTCTCCATGAATGGGGAGATGGGCCCATAAGGCTATGCCATAAGGGCCCCGGGTTGTGGCCATAAGAAAAACGGGCTGGGGACAGTGATGATCATGGGGGCAAAAACATGACACATGCGTTTGCGTTTCTAAAAATCATTTAAAAACCCGTCAGCAACTGGGACAATGTATTCACATTCACGCAACAACAAACAGGGTTCGAAGCCAGTCAATAACAACAGAGTCAGCGGAGGGATCATGGCAAGGGGGCTGGTTCACCAAGAGTTTCGGTTCGTGGCAGTGGACTCTGAGACTTCTTGACCTTGATGTCGCAAACTTCTCCAACATGTTTTTTTTTCCATGGGAAAGTATGCAGATATAGGAGATGGCCCAAGGAATCCCAGGGATTGACCCATTTTGACAGGGCTTGGCCCATCCGAACTCCTGGGTTTTGAGGTAAGGCGCGTCCGTGACCGTTTCCCAGGAAAAAAACGGCTGGGTTCCATGGGTCTCCCCACTTTTTGTCCCTCCGATAATCACACATGGCTTGCTGGACAATCTCCCACAAAAACAGTTGATCTTCCAGCTAGAAACCTCCATTGAACTGGTAGATTTCCCAGCTAGCCATCGCCATGTTGACACGGGAGGGTTTTATTTGTATATAACGGTATAGAATCAATATCAATGGTTAAGATTTGGGTTTGTCTGAAATGAAGCTGATTTACTTATTTTAAAGCAACAATAATAAATCCAACAATCATTGGTTTTTCCATTAAACACACCATTAACCATTACCATTACATATACCATTAAACATACCATTAAATATTCCATTAAGCTTGAATCAGTTCGCCCAGGAAGGATGGACAAAGTCCTGTGGATACGGCATGAAGACCGCCTGGCGTGCGTCGAAGCTGGGATCACCGGCAGTGCCCTGGAAGCTGTCTTGGCCAGCGCCTTGGTTGTTTTTTTTTTAGGGGGGAAAAAGATGTGAGATTTTGACAAAGAACTATATGTGGATATTTGATGATATAGATATATATGCATATAAATGGATTTAAGATGATATAAGAGATATTTCAAGCATCCTTTTGAAGCGATAACGATTTTGATTTAACCAAATTTTAGCGAAAAAATGTTGGAGATCGAATCAACAAAACTGGGGGTTTGATCAGAAGAAACTCGTACCAGCAAAATATGTGGATTAAACGCAACTGGTCATGTCTCAGGATTTTTCAGGACGAACCCTTCATCTTTCAGAGAAAAAAATCCACCATTTTCTTCCCAAGATTCAAGGCGAGTGCCACTTTGTTTCCTGCATGTCTGTATATCCTCTGGTAAACTAACATAGCCACTGAAAACGGTCATTTATAGTTGATTTAAGTACCCATTAAAAATGGTGATCTTCCATTGTTGTGTTAGTTTACCAGAGGGTAACTGGCCCTTCTATTGCAAGTTTTGGTCCCGGCTCAACCTCCAAGGAGAGGGCTACACCCTGGGCATGGACGCTGGCGAGTCCATGGACTTCTCGACCTTAGGCGGTTGCATCGCCTCGAAAGTTTTCAACGGAAAGCAGGCGCGCTATGGTGCCCTGGCCATGGGATTCAATCATAAATGCGTTTGCCCAAAGTCCAACGCTTTGGTTTATCATCGTTCATCATCATTAATGTGGGTCAAACATGAATAAACCACCCATTTGGGAATGGTTTATACCAGCTATTAATCGTCATTTTCCACAATGTCGGGTTACTTTGGGTAACTTCTTTGGGGGGTTGCCCCCCATTTTGACCACTGCCCAAGGTGCACTGGAGGAGATGCTGGTTGAGGTGGATGTGGAGCTGGGGAAGTCATCGAAAAATGGGGGCAATGGGGATTGATCAACTATAGAGTTTCCATATTTTCCGGTTTTTATGGAGCGGAAAGTGATGTTTGACGCAACAAACAGAGCATCTATCCACCAAGAGTTTCTGAACCACCGAGAATCAGGATATGTATTTAGCAAGAACGAGTTTTTTTAACAACCAATGGGACCATTGACCTATGGCAATGGGGTTTGATTTAAGTTTTAAGGCCTTGGGAACAACAAATTGATTGCTCAACGCCCACATGGAACTTAAAAGCAGCCATGAAGTCAATGGGAAACTCATCTTGTAAAGCCTCTTCTGAGGCTTCTACATCCGTTCTCAAGGCCTGACCACAAATTGACCGGTTAGTTTGAGTTTTTGTTTGTAATTTAATGATATGTTAATTGTTCATATTTTCTCTGCAGTTTTCAGGATTTTTCTGGGGTAGCCAAATGTTTTGATCCCCTCCACTGAGCTTCCAGCGATTTCTTCCAACAAAAAACATCCAGGTCCGAGTGGCCACGTCTTCGGGACTTGTGTGGCAGAATGGGATGAAAGACAGGCGCCATGGATGGGGATGGGGATGGCTCGTCCTTGGGGATCTTGGGGATCTTGGGGTCTTGCAAAACAGGAAACCGACTCTTTCGGGGATGGTTTACTATGAACTTGGAAAGGGACTAGACAGTTCATCCCACTTGCAAAGTGCTTGATAATCCTGGTTCATAAATCCCACACTTTTATATAGGTTATCCCACGTTATGCCATCTATAAATGGATTATAACATATTCGAAGGAAGTTTAGAAGTCAAACTTCCGATAATATGGACAGATGAAAAGCAGAGATGGAAAGAGTCAGAGAAGAGAAAAGAAAGAAGATCAAAGAAGAGAAAGTCTCAGAAGCAGGTGCGCGAAAAGGTAGGAAAGTCGCCAAACACTGTGTTTTTTCCAATGATTTGTGGCTCCGGAGGGTCGAAAAGTAGGCTCGCTAAAGCGGCGGGTGCGGAGCAATCTGGCCAGATGAGAGATGAACAATTGCACGCCGTTGTGGCGCGAAGCACATTTCCAAGTCAAAACGTACAAAACACACCAACGTCAGACGACTTTTGGGAGTTGAGATGTCGAAAAAGTGCACGCCGTTGTGGCGCGAAGCTCACTTCCAAGTCAAAAGTGTTAAAGACTGACGGTCTCGGAGCTCTTTTGGAAGTTGACATGTCGAAAACGCACGCCGTTGTGGCGCATAACACATTTTTAAGTCAAAAGTGCAAAAAACTGAGAGGCACGGAGCACTTTTGGACGTTCGGATGTTGTTTTGCGTGGCAAAGACACAAGGGATTCTGCACCTTGTCAAAAATGAGCAATACGTGAGGGTTTTGTAGCAGTTTCAACTACAACCACCACCACATTACACTACACTCCACCACAGTACACTACAACTACAGCTACAATTGCAACTACCACAACAACTACCACAACGACTACTACAACTACACTACACTACACTACGCTACACTAATTACATTACACTAAACTCCACTGCGCTACGCTCCACTCCACTACACTACACTACACTCAATTACGCTACACTACACTACGCTACGCTACGCTACACGACACGACACGCCACGCCACGACACGACACTACACAAACTACAGCTACAACTACACTACATTACACTACACTGCACTACTTACACTACACTACACTCCACATAACTTCACTACACAACACTACACTACACTCAATTACACTACACTACAACTACAACTGCAACTACAACCACAACTACAATCACAACTACAACTACAACTACATCACGCTACACTAAATACATTACACTACATTACACTACACTACACTTCACTCCACTTCACTTCACTTCACTACACAACACTACACAACACTACACTACACCACGCTGCACTGCATCACTACAACTGCAACTACAACTACAACTACAACTACATTACACTACACTACACCGCACCACTCCACACCACACCGCACCACACCACGCCGCACCCCACCACACCACACCACACTACTCTACACTACACTACACTACGCTACAATACACTACACTACACTACATTACACTACACTACACTAACCATAACTACAGCTACGCTACTTTACACTTACACTAGACTACACTACACTACCCTACATTACATTACACCACGCTCATTACACCACTACAAATGCAACTGCAACTACACCACACTACACTACACTAATTGTGGATTCGCCCTGCCATCCGTGATTCACAACAACCAACCTCTCCTATAGGTTTCCTATTTCTGAAACTTCCGCCACCGCCTTGTGCGGAACTACTATATATGTTTGTCAATGTCAACCCCGGATTAATGAACCACTAGGCCGTTTATGGCCGTTTTAATTGTTTGAGAGGACCCCCCAAATTAATCAACTAGGGTTTATTAATCCGGGGTTGACATGAACCCAGTGATCAGCGCAGAACATGACTACTGTGGGTCCCTGCGTGTCAGACATTTCCAGGTCGTGTGGTTCCGTGGGTCGTCGCTCCAATGGGCTTGAACTGCCAGGTGGGGGAAACCTAAGAAGCGACCGGCGGGACAGATCTGGATCAAGGGGATTTCGGTAGACTGGGGTTTTTCATCAACAAAAACAGGGATTTATATGGAGTTATAGATGATTTAAGTGCACCATGTAGGTTGTTTTAAAGAACACATCATGAATCAAAAAAGTGGGGATTTCACCACCAAAGATGTTGATATGGGGATCGAACCATGCCATGCATCTTTGTGTTTCTGAGCTGTGCAGGTCTCCTTCTGGGGAGCGCAGGATGCTTAGGTGTGATCACTGCGACTTGGCGGAGCAACATCTGGGCAGACATTTTCATGGTACCCTGCGGTAAACTGCTCCAAGATGTGGAAAAACCATGGGAAAACTCCAGGAACATGATCTACTTTCGTGGTGGGTTTTCCAGATCTATGTTGCGTGGTAAATTGTGGCAATGTGGGTGTAAAACTCAAAAAACAGTTGTGGGTCCATTGGTACCCTTTTGTTGAGTCACAATTGAAGACCAAGATATCCACAACATTTAGTTAATTTAATTCACTGATTCAGCTTTTATTTTGATGGTGATTTTCCAACAAATTTCAAGTTCTGGGGCATTGATGACCAGTGATTGGGGTGTGGAAAGACCTATGGACCTACTAATCGCCATGATCTCATTACACGGGTCGCATCTCCTTTTTTCCCAGTCAACAGTTCACAGTTCATCCTCGCTTGAGGGAACACCCCAGTAGCATGGCACGTTGTCTATGCGTCCACCAAAATTGTGAAAGTATCCATGGTCTTCGGTCTCTTTTTTATCAAAATGATCCAGACGAGGTGTGGTTTCCTTTATGTTTGCAGATGAATTTCACTAAACATCTCCAAAAATTGGAGGCAGCTGTGGTGCGCATCCATCCTCTACCCGAGCGGCTGGAGCGTGACAGCTTGCGTTTCCCAAATTGGGACCAAGGGGTGGGGGGGCCAAACCGGAGATTGATATCTGGAAAAGGGATGGATGTGGACCCATATGATATGTATAGTGTATGTGGATACAATGTGTAATTATGCAAATACTTTTATATGTGTAATATATATATAGATGTTTCTGTAGCTGTATGTGTATCTGTATCTGTATCTGTATATGTATCTGTATCTGTATCTGTATATGTATATGTGTATGTGTATGTACATGTAACTGTATATGTATATGTATGTGTATGTGTATGTGTCTATGTCTATGTCTATGTATATGTATATGTATATGTATATGTATATGTGTATGTGTATGTGTATATGTATATGTATGGGTATGTGTATGTGTATGTGTATGTGTTTGTTTGTATAGATGTCCCAAACTCCCACCGGTTTGTTGATCTTTTTTATGGAACCACAGTAAACTTGCTGACTGACTTGACCCAGGGCTACCCACATCCCAATCTTTGCTGTATGAAAGGCTTGATTTCTATGTTTATTGTAAGAAAATGGTGCTATCTAGAAATCAGACATCTCTCATATAAACTCATCAGCCACCCCATGAAAACACATCAAAAACCATAGAAATCGCACATGATTGCTATAAACACGTATGTTTTTATATTTTCCTGGTTCACTTCCCATGAAGCCCGAAGCCCTGCTAGCTTTAGGTCTCCTTCCTTCGCCAAGTGGGCCAACTGCCAAGGGCCTTGAAACCGGCTGCCTGCCGTTCCTTGGGGCAGCGGCGGGGGGGAATCCACCGAACAAAAACAAGGGATTTAACAATTTAAGCAGCAACATATTCGGGAATCTTGTGGAAATCATAGAACTATCATGGGATATATCCCACTAATTGTTGTATAGCGATATTTGGATATTCCACTTATATATCCCACTAATATACATCAACTAGTTCGATATTTAATGGGATATTCACGTCGCTTCGCGACGGCAACCGCCCGCACCGCATCGTTGGGCAGCCGCTCGTAACTGCCAATGATGTCGGCCATTGAGACCAAAAACATCCGAAAGTACTGATTGTCGGAAAAAAAAACGCGAAGAATTTGATAGCCATGTATAGCGGACCAACGCAGTTCAAAAAATAACGAAAAACATGAAAAAACGGCGAAATTGCTGTTATTTACAGTGTTTTTGCGCGGTGAGAAGCAGAAACCACTGCAAATACCATGGTTTTTGAGGGTCAGGTGGCCAAAAACACTGTAGTTTACAGTGTTTTTTTAAAACCAACGTCAAAAAACACGGGTATTTACGATGTTTTCATTCACACCGTAACATAAAACAGCGTAATTTACGAGGTTTTTGGAAGTTTTGAAGTTAGCCGTCAAGCATGCAGAAAACAGAAAAACACTGTAAAAACCAGTGTTTCTGCTATCACAAAACGACGAAAATCAGTCCGAAAACGGGTCCAAAAACTCAAAAATCCGCCTCCGGGCCCGGCCACCTGCGGAACCGCAAAAAAAGATGTTGCAAACCCAAAAATTGAGGTCAAAAAGTTGAAAAACACAGGTTTTTTTCACTTTTCGCTTGCCGATTTTGGACGGCGCGTTCACGAACAGGCGAGCGTCACGACCTATCAAAAACAGGAGGTTTTGGCCGAAAAATGCCCCCCCCCCCAGGTAAACCTGTAACCTTTTACGAGTGCCATCCGGAAGATCACGCCCCAGCACCTTCGGTGCGGGCGGATTTTACCAACAATGTGATACTTGGGTGTGTCTGAAGCGGGGTATACCCCAGGAGTTGTGGCCACTGAAAAGGGAACATTTACACCGGGGTACCCGATTGTCAGAGAAATCTCACATGGGAATTCCGCCAGGTACAGTAGGCATGTTTTTTTCCCCAACAGCAAAACTTTGCTATAGGGTCTTTAGCCCAGATTAGCTCCGGTGCGATCCGGTGCAGCTTCAGCACCAGGTTCCGGACAAGGTTCCGGAGGGTTCCGGTGCAGATACCTGGTGAGGTTCCGGAGGGTTCCAGTGCAGATACCTTGCGAGGTTCCGGAAATTTCCGGTGCAGGTACGGTTAGGTTCTAAAGGGTTTTGGCGCAGATGCCTGGTGAGGTTCCGGAAGTTTCCGGAGAAGATGCTTGGTGAAGTTCTGGAGGGTTGCGGTGCAGATACCTTGTGAGCTTCCGGAGGTTCCGGTGCAGCATGCAAAGGTTCCGGAAGGAACCGGTGTGTGGTATTGGAAAAAGTGCTGAAACTATCATGCTGTTGGGGATAGCACTTGAGTTTATTTTCTAACCAACAGAACTAGAGAATGTGGATTTGTAAGTATTGAAGGAATACATGCTAATATCATGACACAAGGCGGGTTATATGACATACTAACGACATCCAACGACAGTGGTATAGAGTTGCTGTATCCTTGTGGATCGCCATGGTGTGATGGCAAGCTGGTCCATGCGGGGTGGGTTCTGAACATGCTCGGCTCGTTGTTCACTTATTGTATATAGATATGACTCTGATGGAAAAACATAATTACATATGGATCACACGGTTTCTCTGGACACATGAACATGATTGTTGGGTACATACCTCTTCTCTGTTTCCACTCTTTAATGGCAAATTTCCACAGGGTTTTCTTCTATTTCCTCCATTCCCGAATCAGATTCTGACTCAGGTTTGCTGGACAGCACTGAGTTGACGTTGGCCCAGATTTTGAGGGAGGACGGCAGCCCGTGGCACGTAAGTTGAACATGGGGTATACAGTACCCCGGATTGGTATGAATTTATGTCAATTTTCAAGAGGGAACATGATAAACCATGATAAACCAGATTTGGGGCTATCCGATTATCGGACACCCGATGATCTTTGAGCAAAGGGGCTGTAGAAAACGGCGTTCAGTTTTAGAAGAAAACCCAAGTCCTGGAGAAGATCTCTGGTTAGTGGCTTGACATTTTTTGTTCTCAATTGGTACCTGGGGACAATCCTCAATTGACCTGCTTATCACTTTCTAGAAAGTGGGAGGATGATCCTCTATTGACGAAGTCCCATTTCTCCCAGGTCTTGAGGCAATGGATTGATTTTCCAGCCTAAAAAAATCCGGTTGAACCATGTTGAAACCATGGCCCCGGGTTCCGACGTTATATAGAGTTATTCCAGAACTTCGGGTAATTCAGGGATGTGATGGGTAATTTGTGGGTATGGCTCAAAATTGGTGTATCAAACCACGAATTTTCGTGATGGCACCCCGAAATTCAGGAGTTGATTGTGGACGGCGGAGATGCGTTGGGGGGCCATGGAAATTCGGGTCACTTCCACCCCAAAAGACAGAGATCCTCTGCAAGCTGGGGTTTGAGCGGGGTTCAATGGGTACAGTGTTTATACTGTATTTTATGGGGAATTATGGGGATATAATGGGGATATGGGGAGATCATGGCGACATTTTTTTTTTGGTAGTGCCATGTGGTGCCAAGAAATCATCGAACTAGTTCGATATGCCATAGATCCAACGGCGTTGTAAACTACCAACAACCTGTCGTTAGGGGGTCCCTTCCCGTGCTCAACATGGCTGGAAAATACACATTTTTCCGCGAGAAACTCCTGTGTCCGATTGTCTACCAGAGGGTACCTTCTACCAAGGATGATTCAAAACCTTGATGGGTGGCCTGGACGTGCCAGCCTTTTGCATGGGGGAAACTCATGTGGTAAGTTGGGCCAAGGATGATAGATTGGAGTCCCCCAACGCTTCGAAGATCAAGAGTGGATTTCTACATCTTTTCCAGTGATGGCTTTTTAGTCTGATATGGGTCACTCTTGGATCGCTGATTTTGTACTGTCATCTTTTGCTCTAGATGGGGATATCTACTAACCACCTAAAAAAGATGTATCTAAGATGGGCCATGGCTAAGTAGGTTAGGTTATAGCTCATTTCATACGCATAAGGATGCAGGCCAGTTACCAAACAAGTTCCCCTCCTGTAAACTAAGATAGCTATGGAAAAGCAACCCCCATTTATATGATTTTATAATATTTTATATCCATTTATAGATTCATAGTTTTCCTAGAGAAACCATGGCATTTTCACGTCTTTTTATATGTTTACCATAGGGAAACTCATCAAAAACTCCATGGCTCGAGTCTGTTCTATCTCCGCCAGGTTTGGGCAGCCGAGCAGCGCGGCCGCGTTGGTCGTCTTGGAAGGCTCCGCTGAAGAAGTGGTGACTTGGCGCACTGCAGCAGCTGTAACTCGAGGATGATGATGTTTATTAATTATTAAAAAAATATTGGATATTTGTTTTTATCACTGTCATTGTTGATGATGATGTTGATGTGGATGTTGATGTGGTTGATGTTGTTGTTGATGATGGTGATGGTGATTATTACCCTCCGGTGTCATCGCACATGGCTAGCTGGGAAATCCCTGAACTCAACGGGCATTGAAAGGACATTTTCATCCAACTACATGTTTTTTTTCTCCGTTGCAATGTTTGAATACCAGAGGATGTTATTGAATGTTATTGATATGCGAGTGATCCAATACCCCTCAATCGAATATTCGATAGCTGTTTTAGATGGGATACCAGGACCAACTCGCAGATCCAGTTCCCAATGGGGGTTTTGATTTGGGGGTAGCATTGGGGGGAAGGTCCATGAGATCCCATGAGCACCCCCCCCAAAAAAGTGTCGGTTTTTATACCCCCATGTTGGGAAGGACCCAATGAATCTCACGTATTTTCAAGTTTGTTAGAAACCAACATGGGGTATAGAAACCCATAACTTGGTTATATCAGTTATAACAGGTTTAGAAACCAATTTTGGTTTCTAGCATCAAACTGGTAGCCCCAAGTTATATCCCCATTTTTCCCCACTGAGGCAGCCCAACGACACGAGCTGCGACCTGGACGAAGGGTGTACCCCAAAATGGATGGTTGGTAATGGAAAATCCCATTAAAATGGATGACTTGGGGGTACCCATATTTCTGGACACCCCCATATAGACCATATATATATATATATATATATCATAAACCATAAGTAGATATTGATGACATCAGCTAACTTATACCAGCTAAGAATTGGATATATCATAGATATGTATTGGATGTCTCCACAAAAGTGCTGTACACACACATACGGGTTTGTCCCCCAAAAAATGAAGCATGACATTTTGGGGTACCCAGTTACCCAACAATCGGATCTATACATATCAATCTACATCTATATCTACATCTATACGTACGCACTTTCGTTCGTACATAAGAGTTTCTTTGCTAGGATTCACCTACATAGTTACGTTGAAAACATGTGATACCGATAGACGCCCGCACACATCGATTTTGATGATTTTGGCTTTTAAAATCACATGGCTTGGTCTGAGAATAGGGCAATCATAACTTTTGCCATTAAAATTGCAATAGACTTGTTTTTTTGGGCCTATTTCCCATTTTCAGACACCATATTCACTGTCGCTTTCGCCGGGACTTGAGGACAAGCTTGGCAAAGGTGTGCCGGGGAGTGTGGACGGGGGCGGACGTCGGAGAAGTGTTCCATCAGATGAACTTCGTGGTGCCATATCTCCGCGACTTGGGTCACTGGGCGGCAAATTTCAAGGGCTGACTAGGCGGGAAATCAGGAATGTTTGGATTGAACTGAGACCCACAAGATGCTTAAATACATGGATACAACCAAATTTCAATGGAGAATTAGTTAATTAGTGGTTCGATTTTCCTGCAAATCTGTGAGTTTTCATGGTTTTCCCGCTATTTTGTTGCCATTAACACACTTCTAGGATGGGTTTATGCTTTGAATCTCCAACTTCGGTTAAGATGATACTTATAGTCAGCATTGGTAGACCTCAGACTATCCAGACCATTTCTTCTTACAAACCATGGTAGCCTCCTTGAAACTAACACGGAGCCCAAACATAGGCTCCAGAAACATAGCACCTGGAAATGGGAATGATGTCGCTCCATAAATTCTGCAGATTATCTATTTGAAATTCACGTGTTGGTGATGTATGAACTGGGTAACCGCTGGGGTGAGATGTGAAAACATCAACCTCCATAAATCATGACAATCGAGCTGTGCAGTCGCCGCGACGTCACTGAAATGATGGTGTTGCTGTAAGGGGGGAATCATCCCAAAATGACGTGATTTCTGGTCGGTGAAATATTCTAATTCAGCTTGTAAATATTGTAATTCAGCTATGATCCTTCAGCTGAATTCAGCTAGGACATATGATATTATGCATAGCATGTCATAGTCATATATATATATAATTCAGCCAGATATAATGATAAACATCTAATATCTCCATAAATCACTAAGATCATTGCCACCCACTGAGGTATGGACCACGACTTGCTGCTGGACTCCCTGCAGTTGACTCTGCCCTGGAGCCGGCTGCAGCCCAACTTGTGGCCCTGCATCTTGCAGGTCGTTGTGGGAAACCCTGGCTGCCATCCCTAAATCCCCATCGTTGATCATCATTTTCCCGAAAAAACACGGCCAGAACTGGGGGATACTTCCAGTTTTGGACATACATTGACGGCAAAAGACGGAACAAGGAAAAAAAAAACAACGGGTTTCCTAAAATAGGCTTACCATGGCTTACCCCAGTCATCATCCCAGTGATGACCATGACGTGAATTTTTTTTCGTGAACCAATGGTGGACTGGGACTGGGGGACCTCCATTTTAGGAAACCATGTGGAGTGAGCAGCTGGGGATTTTTCACTCCCCCAATTTTTCAGGTGGCCTCTGCAGAGCATCGACGCTTGCGTTTGCCGGGCGCGCTGAAGCTTTGGAAGAGCCGCTGGGCTTTGGATGATGATTTTCCTGGGGGAAACTATTGGTTTTCCATTTGACAAGGGTTGTATTGTACCCGTGGTTGATACTGAGGCAGCACGTATCTAAATTCAAAAAATCAAGCATTAATCCTTGAAAGTTCCTGAATGGTTGTTATTTCAATACTTTTCAACATATGTTCTTCGTAGTCTACCTTTCTGAATGGATTATCTTCATATATCTTCATTGTCTATTTAAATTGTGGCAGCTCTCTGGTAATCTAATCAATGGATATCTCCTATTTTTCCGATGTCCATTTATGTCGATGATTTTCAGATGAGAACAGGGCATTGTCCATGGCGCCATGTTTGCTTTCCAGAGGGTAACCTGGTGGGATTTTTTCACCCCAATTGCTATGGTTGGATTTCACCAACCAAACCTGCTGGGATTCACCAAGAGTTTCATGTCCAGGTTCATTGCGCCATTGCGCCAAGATGAAAATCCATGAGGGAAACATGTCTTTCTCCGGAAACAGGGGATATATCATGATATATATATATATATATCCCTAAATTGCGATTTCAATCAGGAACATGATTTTCTAAACCAAAGAATGCGTTTTTTTAAGCACCATGTCATCAAATTGGTCTGTTCCCATCTTGGTTGAATAAATCCCCAATGAAATCCACTGTGATGCCACAAAATATCCCAGCACTAAGATTCTCCCCCAACTAACATGACCACTCTGCCTCATCCATTTCCGATGCTAAACTGGTAAGCCAACTAGTTTTTAGATGTTGGGATATTGTAGTTTACCCCCTTTTTTAGATAAACCCATATGCTAACCACTATGAAAATCCATATTAATCATCAATCCGTATCAACAATTTCCCATGTTACCCCCATATTGACCCATATCAACCCATGTGAACCCATCAATTTCCCCAGGTTTCCCCAGGTTTCCCAACCTGTTTGGAGGTCTGAGTCCTTCGAGAGACGGAGCGCTGCTGCGCGTCCATGTGACCTGCTCCGTGGAAGGCCAGGGGTCGTCGACGTCGACCATGACGGGTTTGGTTCAAAACCTGAGTCTTAATGGGATTTTTATGGGATTTAACCATGAAATATAGGATTTAATCATGAAATATATAGGATATTCCATTAACCAGCCAGTAACATGGACATATTTTTGGAGGTGTCCCAAAAATTGCTATAACCATCTTAGGTTGGGATTTTTTCAATCATAACTTGGGATGAGAGTTCAGCCAAGTTATCCCAAACAAACCATGGTGAACTAAACTCCCAAGAGTTGGGATATGGAGAAGCATGAAGAAATACCTGGGGATATGGGATATCTGGGGATATACTGGTAAACCCAGTTTTACCAATCTTCATTTTAAAGTTTAATCAGCAATTTTTTTGGTATGTTTTTTTTTGGGGAGATGGTTGCCCTTTATGGGCTTTACAATATATTATACTCTAATCATCTACAATCCGAATTTGTGGTGGTTCAATGCGTACGTTTCTGAAAATGGGCTATCCCCCATAGGGAGCAGGATGATTAACCAGTGGGTTGCGTGTTTTCCGAACATTTTTTCAGCGAAATCCCAATGATGTTGGCAATTATGTCAAATCCCCATCATATCCCTTCCATTTTTCTGGGTGACCCCACCCATTTTTCTGGGTGACACATCCTCATTTTTGTCCCAAATCGAATCCGCATCCAGTGTTGGAGAAATCACAGTTGCTTAATCCCCCTTACATATTCCGCCAATTGTAGTTGGTTATACTTGTTAATCCATGTCAATCCCCATTACAACTATTGTTAGATATTGTTCGTAGGTGATCATATCCCTGACATATCTCACACCAACTATATGACCCCTTGATATATCGATCGTTCAAAAAATCAGCACTTCCCCTTCCGGGCTGCCCGGAGACTTCCGGATCGAGGTTTGGACCCAGCCGTGGCCCTGAACTCCTTCGAGTCGCTCCTGCGAGCTGCAGAAAAGGCCGTGCAGCCGGTGCCGGAGCGACCGAGGAGCGATGGAGGTGCGGGGCGATTTTTCGCGCTGAGGTTCCAATGCTTTTACGGCCAACATGTCAGGAGGAATCGATCTAAGGTCCTGTGGCATATCCCAAGATGGGTGTGTTCTGTGGTGGGATCATTTCAGCAACATGAAGGGATTTGATGGTTCACTTGCCCAAATTCAGGAAACTGGGCCCTCCTTGCCCAATTTCACCCGGAACCCCTAAAATCGATCGTTTCCGGTGGGCAAATCAGCTCTAAATTCGTGTTAACATGGCGTTCCATGTTGGTGTTGGGCTTATGCAGCGCAAGAAACCCAACATTTCGCAAGAAACAAGCGAATGAACTAACCAGCTGGGGCCATTAGATCCGAGAACCTCCAAGGGATTTTCCAAAGATTGGCAGTGCGTGCTGGCCGTTCCCCGTGGCTGCGAGGTGTGGTGAGCTGTGCCTTAAGAAGTCTTAAGGCAGCTTTGGATCCTCACCATGTTCTCGGTCGCAGTGAGAGCTGAGGACAGAAGAAACTGGGATCTGTGCTTGAAAATCTGATGGTCCAATGGTGCAGCGGTAGGCAATGTGTCACGGGCCTAGGAGTGGTGAAGTGATCAAGAGTCGGAGATAATCAATACGCACATACATACGTATAGATATTATTGTAATATAATACACACACATAATATACAATATGTAATATATAATATACGTACAATATACAATATATAATATATAATAGATAATATATAATATAATATATAATATATAATATGTAATACGTAATACGTAATATATAATATATAATATATAGTATATAATATATAATATAGAATACATGATATATGATATGATACAATATAATATGATATGATATAATACAATATGATATAATATGATATAATGTAATATAATATAATATAGTATAATATAATATAATATATTATAATATAATATAATATAATTATAATATAATAATCATAATATAATTATAATATAATATAATATATAATATAATATAATACAATATGATATAATATGATATATAATATATAGTATTACAAAAGGTGCAATATATAATATATAATATATAATATAATATATGATATAATATGTAATATATAATATATAATATATAATGTATAATATATAATATATAATATATAATATTTAATATATAATATATAATATACAATATATAATATATAGTTTAATTTAATATAACACAATATAATATAATAAAATATAATATAATATATATATATCTAATTATAAATCTTATAATATTTAATTAGTATATAATTTGTAATATAATATATGTATTATCTTTTATATGTATTGTATTATATGTATTGTATTATATGTATTGTATTATATGTATTGTATTATATATATATATTATATTATAGTATTATATTATATTATGTTATGTTATAAGTTATATTATATTATATTTATATTACATTATATTATATCATATTACATATGATACAATATATTTATTATACTATGTATCATAATATGTATATAATACTAATAATTATATATATTATAATATATATTATATTATATTATATTATATTATATTTTATTATATTATATTATGATATGATACGTACATATATATATATATATTATATTACTATATATGCACCAGGCCCTGCCACCCCCCCCCCCCCCCCCCACATGGGATGGGTCCCAGATACTGGCCCCATATGAGATCTTCCCCCTCCCCCCCTGTGGTGTGGTGGGGGTGTGGTATGGTATGTTGGGTATGTATGGTGTGTATGGTCGGTCTGGTATGGCATGTTTGGAAAGTATGGTATGTTTGGTATGTATGGTAGGTATGGTATGTATGGCATGAGTGGTTGGTATTGTATGGATGGTAGGTATGGTATGTAAGTCTGTTGGCTATGGTATGTTTGATATGACAGTATGTATGGTCTGTATGGTATGTATTGTTACTATGATGGGTATGGACTATTTCCTATGTAAGGTAGGTATGGTATGTATGGCATGTATGTTTGTTATTGTATGTATGGTAGGTGTGGTAATTACATTTCATGTGTATGGTATGTATGGTATGTATGGTATGTATGGTATGTATGGTATGTATGATAGATATGATAGATATGATAGGTATGGTATGCATGGCATCATTGACATGTATGGTAGGTACGGTATATGTTAAACACAGGTAGTGTTGTCAGAGTACACAGGTAGTAAGTAGGAAGTAGATACAGTAGATGCATAGCACATGTATATATGACTATAGGTAGCACGTAGATACTTTGAAGGAGTATGTGTGCTACGCAGGTCGCCTAAAAGGTAGCATGTACCTAGTAAATGCGCGGCTGGTAGTCAGAAATGATGCAAAGACCTAGCAAATACGAAGCTGGACCTCAGAAATGCTGCCAATAGCTTGCAAATAGAAGGGAAGGGGGGTGCTACCTGGGGACCCAGCACTGTCCCCCTCCCCCCCTGTGGCGTGGTGGGGGTGTGGTACTGTCCCCCTCCCCCCCCCTGTGGTGTGGTGGGGGTGTGGTATGGTATGTTGTGTATGTATGGTGTGTGTGGTCGGTCTGGTATGGCATGTTTGGAAAGTATGGTATGTTTGGTATGTATGGTAGGTATGGTATGTATGGCATGAGTGGTTGGTATTGTATGGATGGTAGGTATGGTATGTAAGTCTGTTGGCTATGGTATGTTTGATATGACAGTATGTATGGTCTGTATGGTATGTATTGTTACTATGATGGGTATGGACTATTTCCTATGTAAGGTAGGTATGGTATGTATGGCATGTATGTTTGTTATTGTATGTATGGTAGGTGTGGTAATTACATTTCATGTGTATGGTATGTATGGTATGTATGGTATGTATGGTATGTATGGTATGTATGATAGATATGATAGATATGATAGGTATGGTATGCATGGCATCATTGACATGTATGGTAGGTACGGTATATGTTAAACACAGGTAGTGTTGTCAGAGTACACAGGTAGTAAGTAGGAAATAGATACAGTAGATGCATAGCACATGTATATATGACTATAGGTAGCACGTAGGTACTTTGAAGGAGTATGTGTGCTACGTAGGTCGCCTAAAAGGTAGCATGTACCTAGTAAATGCGAGGCTGGTAGTCAGAAATGCTGCAAAGACCTAGCAAATACGAAGCTGGACCTCAGAAATGCTGCCAATAGCTTGCAAATAGAAGGGAATTGGGGCTGCTACCTGGGGACCCAACCCATGGGGGGGGGGGGGGGAGGGGGGGGGTGGAGAGACGGAGGACGGGACCATATATTCTATACTACTGTATATACATATTCCATGTTATATATGCTATGTTATATATGATATGTTATATATTATATTATATTCTGTTAAGTTATGTTATATTATATTATATTATATTATTTGATATCTAGTATCAAAGATCTAATATATAACATCTAATATCTAATATCTGATATATTATTTGTACTATATAATACATATGCATAAGAGAAAATATCAGATATTTTAATACATATAATACAACATATTACAACATATTGTAATGTAATATAATATTACAAGGTGTATATATATATATATATGTAGAAACATATGGTATATCATTTGATTGCGGCTTTCTGCGCTATGAGCATGTTTCAGATCATTTTTTCAGCACGGCATCCAGTGCGGCCGTTTGTACAAAGTGGGGTGGACCCATTGCGCCTCGGGGCGAACCGCTGCGAAAAAGCTGCAGAATGGGGCCCTGGGTGAAGCAAACTATGGTGAAACGTGTGGTTTGTGGTAGATACATCTATAGCATCTATAGATAATGGAGTTTTATACATCAACAGAACTGGGAGACACCACCTTGAAGATTTTAACAACAAGTGGATGCTTTGGAATGGTTTAAGCAGCAAAGATGTGAGTAGAAAAAGGCAATCTCGCACATGATTGGCCCAATGTGACTAAGCATATCATAGCACATCTGGACATGACCAGCCAAGCTGTTGAAGCGTGAGACCAAATGCAGGAGGGTAACATAATGGCGTACTTGATCTCAATTTCCGCTGAATCAAATCCAATCTATCAAGGACCTTGAGGGGCGGGTTTCTCAAATCCCTATTTTCACCACCGGCAAAGGAGATTCTGCCCATGGTTTTTCCATCCAGCGGGAAGATGCACAGGTTAGGTAAGTTCATGGTTTGTTCTTTTGCCAGAAGTGCAGAACGTCTTCAGAAAAACATAGATAACAAACAGGTAACCATATGTAACTATACCCATAATTTTATATCTATATCTCAATCTGGCCATGAGAATGTCTCCTGTGAGATTCTTTTCTATACCAACCGGTTTATCAATCATTCAAAGAGGATTTGCCCATGCAGCAATAGCCTCCGAAAAATTAGATGCCGCTCAGTGCAGCGCAGACGCTGAGGCACCGTAGACGCTGAGGCACCGTAGATAGGGATAGCTGAGGGGTGTCAGGTCGGGGGACAGGTCACCATATGCCCATAGAATCACTACGACAAAATTGAGCATCTCCAATAAAGCGTAATGAAAATCAGTATGACTCAGTATGAATTGTGAACCACTCTATGATAATGGCAATTTCACCAAATCGTTTTTCGGTACCCTTTGGTAATCAAAGATGGCTAGCTGGAAAATCGCCCATTGAGTTCGATGATTTGCTCATTGGAACATCTCCTAGCTCTCTCAGGACAGGATGGCAGAAAGTGAGACAAGGACAGGGGGGGTGCTGCGAAACTCGCCTGATCTTTGAAGGTACATGCATATATTGATATTATGCATATACATATGGCAGATAGTTACTTATAACATCTACAGCGGACAAAACACACACACACACACACTATATATATATATATATATGTACACATGCATATCTGCATGCATTATTATATATACAATCAGCATGTACATAGGGCTACCGGCTACGGGGGTGTATTTCAATCGATTTGAGATTTGAAGACCGTTGAGCTGCACCCCCTTCAATGCTGAGGTTGCATTCCAGAAAGGTGGTACCCTCCAGTTATGAGTTAGATTATAAGCCCCATGAACTATAGATATATCATGATATATCTACCAGAACCCCCAGGTCAACCATAGATCAGCTTGGCTAACTACGGAGCACCACATTTTCGAAACTGCTTCAGTTTCAGGCTCCTTGGAACCGGAGGACTGTAGTAATCCTTCCTGATGGATCCTTACAAGAAGGACGCCCCGATGGAAGTGCCTTGGCAGAGTGGCACCATGGGAAGATCATAGGGTTTCCTAGCCGTTGGATGTTTCCCAAAATGGATGGTTTAGAATGGAAAATCCCTTTGAAATGGATGACTTAGGAGCCCCTCCCCCCAAATTTTAGGAAGCCTCCATAAGTGATTTAATGGGGATATCCGGGGATGTTTTTGATGGCCCAATGAAATATGGATCATTCTTCACTAAACATACTAAGTTACTATTCATTGTTCACAACGACAAAAATGGATCAACATTCCACCACCGTGGCACCAAGGAGCTGAGTGAGTTGATCGCCAATTGTCTGCAGCATTTTGGCTCTCAGGGACCCAAAGCACCCTGAAACTTCAGCCAATTTGAACCTTCAGCAATGCAGCTTACTTTGGCCTCGGCTCTTCTGGCTCTGGCTCTAGCCAGGCGCAAAATTTTTGGCCAGAAAAAAACTCAGTAGTTGGGACGAGATGTGAATTTCTATTTGAGTTATAGATGGTGAACCAGGAACTTGGTGCTTTTTGGTGCCATTGGAGACCAATCTTTTGGTCACCTTTTGTTACCAAATCATCAATTGGTTTAGCTCTTCGCCCGTTTAGGAGCTATGCTCAATGTACATCAATGTAGATGCGGTCGCCATGTGGTCCCCTAATGTTAATCCATCCACACTCTGGTTCACAATTTTACCTAATCATTTTGGGGCCTACATTGTGCGGGAATTTGATTTTGAGGGGAGGGATTGTATCGGTGTGGGTCACAACTCTTTTACGCTCTGGTGACCCACAAAACCCACAAAAAGAGATTACGCAGGCATTCTCACATGTGCCTCCATGATGGTTTGTATTCTTGGTTCTGAACATTTTCCCAGGGGAAGTGAATCCTGTTGTTGCACCGCCGCAGTGCGCCCGAAATGATGGGAGACAGCCAAATCCCGAACATTTGGTTCCCAAGAAACTTCTCATTTCATTCATATTCTCACGTTTCTTGGTTGGTAGCTTAGAATTCCCCGGATTTTTCACGCGCTTTTCTCCCCAACAAACTCTCCCAGTGAACCCAGCCAAGCCCGGGCAGCCGCAGGCCCTTCCATGACGTCCACCCCACGCTGGCCGTGGACTTGGTTGGCCGTTCCCCAAAGGCCTGGCTGAAGACCAGCGCCACTCCGCCCAAGTGCCATGACCGCAAGGTAGTGGACTCCAACAGCGTGCCTTGGTGGAACCGGAGCGGGGGCAGAGGGGGCCAGGGGGCCAGGGGGGTTGGGGATGGTGGGGCTGGGGATTGCGGCAACCGACTCACTGATTTTTGTGGGACTTTGGCTGAGGAGCTATAAGTTGTATCCAGATTTAAGGGGCAACTAAGAGTTTTCCACACATGATGGTAGATGAGCATCTCAGAGTGATTGCAAGCGTGGTTCTCAACCAGTTGCGAGCTGTGAAATAAGAAACCCTTCACTTTCCTGGACATCAACCCAATTCTGTCGACTTAATAATCCTTCTTCCTAGTTGTGTCATAAACTCTTCCGTTTTATCTTTGGTTATCTTTGGTCTTGACACGCATATCGATGTTCTGGGCGTCATTCCTACAAGTAATTCCTTCCACCCAAGGACAAGTTTCTGCAGTGCCCCAAAGAATGCCCCATTTACGCCGACGATCGCGCTGATGGCGTCGACTGCAATTTCGAGTGTGTGGAGGCGGCCTGGTATTGGCTTTGACCAATGAAAACACGTGACTTTACTGACCTGATATTTTGTAAGTGCTTATAACCAATAAGTTAATATTAGTGACTAATGATACTATAAATCATGGGTTAATAAGTGCTTAATATCATTTCTGATTTGTTGTACGCACTTTGTCCATCTTTGTCCACTATGGACCCAAACAAGCCCTTATGAAATGTGACTATTGTTGGAGGGCACCCTTAGATTGCCGTGGTCTATCATGATCTATCATCCTGTAAATTTGATGGTTGGTCATCATATTCCCCATTAAGATTGCCATTCCCCCTTTTAACACCACCCCCCCAAGAAACCGTATAGATCACCGTTGATATTGGGGGAACCATCAACCATCGATGAGTTTATGCAAGTAGATCATAGTAGATCCATTGAACCATGGGCAGACTAGGAAACAGCTGTACTGGTCCTGTATATAGAGAAGTCTCTTCCCCTCTAATTCAGGTCATTGTGGAATATTGTGAACCACTATGCAGACTACTCCTAACGGGAGTAGCCAGAATATATGTATTTATATAAGGTATAACATGTATTAATATGTGTACATATATATATATATACATATATATATATATATGTATATTATAATATAATATATATATATGTATGAATGATCCATATGAAAGAGACCTTGAGGCAGTCAAAACACCTTTGCTTCACAAGGGGCCCAAGACTCGGCGACTGGGACAAAAAGCTCTCTTTCCACTCTTCAAATCCATCGCATCCAATCATCAGATCATGTAAACACGTATCTGTGTATGTAGATCTGTGTATGCATGTATATATATATATATATCATGTACCTCTACATATATATATAGATATATACATATTTATTATCTATGTATTATTATTACTATTATCCAATTATCATATATATACACATATCTCTACACATTATTTCCATGAACTGTGGATTGATCATTTGCCAACCCCTCGGTAGGCCACTCCTAAGAGCTGCTCGGCGGTGAACCCCAAAGAGCCCGTGCCGGACGTGGACCGTGGCATCTGCCGCGCCTGCATCATCTACGGCTGCAAGACATGCACCACCGAAGGTCAGGATTCAGCTTGGGGGTGGTGCAAATTGGGTGAGAGTTGGAATCACTTAATAATGTCTGTGATTGTATATGATATATTATACAGATATTTCATGATAGAATATCGTATCCTATTGTGTATATATATATATTGTATATATATATTGTATATATATATTGTATATATATATATATATATATTGTATATATATATATTGTATATATATATATTGTATATATATATATTGTATATATATATACATACACACATTATGGATGAACCCCCGTGAAGGCACCGTTCCGCTCATCAACTTCCCAGGTCAGGACACCTGCGCGGTGTGTTCCTCGGGCTACCGTGTGACGGCAGATGGGAAGTGCGAGAACGCCAACATGTTGTACTGGTGCCTGGCCCTTGGATTTTTTCCGCCGGAAAGCTGGCGGCTGGGAGATTCCCAAGATGTTTTTTTTTTTTTTTTAACCAAGAAGAATGGATATTTATCAACACACATGCTGAACGCAGATGGGACATCTGGCTTGGAAATGAGGCAACTTCGGGGTGGGAAGCAAGCATACGGGGATTTCAAGGGAAAGTTAGCAACAAAAAAGAAGATCGTACCAACACAAAATTGGGATGTTGCAGGACTCCCAGACTTGTAACCCTTGGGTTACTACAAGAAGATGGGAGTGGCGGATCAAAACCCTGTTCAACTCCAAGTGAAATTCCCATCAGTTGATACTGGAGCAGGTTGACGAGATTGGATGTTCTTAGCCCACTTTATCTGACATTTTGGGTTGTGACCTATCCGCAAATATGACACCCCTTAGAATCATGCAGTTTTTGTTGGGGTACAACCCATCAACTTCATTGACATTGAAATCATTGAATGAAGGGATTGCTCCATGATCTTGCGCCAAATCTCCAAGCGACGACCTACGTTGGTTACCCCTCTGGTAAACTAACAGTTTGCTATGGAAAGATCCACCATTTTTCATGGGAAAATCCACTATAAATGGCCATGTTCAATAGCTATGTTAAATTACCAGAGGGTACTTTTTTGGACCATCTCCTCCTTCATAAGCCCCCTTTTCATGAAAACCGCGACTTTGGACTATACACATTTCCCAGTTACCAACCATTCTTGATGGTCAAGCACGTATTTTTGACGGTTTAACCAAAAGATCCAAAAGTTGAGCCACCACCACCATATATTTAGAACCCATTATTAAGCATTACTAAATGTTAACCACAAACATGTGCATATTTAAGATATCAGCAAGACCTCCAGGTATATCTACGCTATCCAAAATTCCCCATTCATTCATCCCTAGGACAAAGTCAACCACCAAACACCAGTGACAAGACTCATGTCGAACCATGGCCAGCAGGTCTAGAGCACCGATAGTCTTACTGGTGCTTTGTAGGGCATGGGTGAATGGTCCAATCCATGACTATTAACAGTCATCCTATTCCCCCATTCCCTACTAAGCACATGTTTGATAAGTCACCATTACATAACCATTTATTTTGTTAACCAGGGTTTAGTCTCATCCGGGGTTGACAATATCTCCCACCTTTTGATAAGCAACAATTAGAAACCATTATTGATGATTCACTCCCGATGGTTAAATGATGATTACTCACCATTTCAACTTTCCACCAATTTTATGCCTATTTTGATGGTTATAGAAGTCCCACTATTAGTGATGTCTCACCATTTGAACCTGTTCTTGAGGGTTTTCAGAGAAGTCCCAAGTTTTGGAACCCGAAGAGGGTTGATGATATTTCAGCCACCGTTCTGAAATCACCATTTTGGAACTCCATTTCCGACCATAGGAGGATGATCCGACTTAGTAAGTGGCTAGTAGAATAAGATAAAATAAGCCTAGTTAGTGTGGGCTTGTCCCATTTTATAAATGGCTTACACCGACTTACACCTTATGACTATGGTTTCGTTCACCAGTTACTAAGCCCAATAAGTTATTCTAACTTCTTATGAACTATGGTATATACCATATCAACCAGTTGCTATGATTATTAACCACATACAGCCTGATTATGGACCACATACAGTTTCTATGATTAACCACATAAAGTGATTGGTGGTTTGGATCACTTGAATTATTTTTCCATATATTGGGAATATCATTATCCCAACTGACTTTCATACTTTTCAGAGGGGTTGGTCAACCACCAACCAGTAGATGTCAATAGTACCAATAGTGATTAATCATCAATCATTATCAAACTATCACTAATAACCATTATGAACCGTCATTATGAACAGGTTAACCACCATTAACCATCATTAACCACCATTAACCACCATTAATAGTACCAATAACCATTATGAACCATCATTAACCATCATTAATGTCAACCCTGGATGAATAAACCCTTAGGCTGGTTAATTGGGGGGGTACCATTCAAGTATTGGATTATGACTATTGGAG
This sequence comes from Cladocopium goreaui, assembly GCA_947184155.2. Classification (NCBI taxonomy): domain Eukaryota; class Dinophyceae; order Suessiales; family Symbiodiniaceae; genus Cladocopium; species Cladocopium goreaui. The sequence goes on from CAMXCT020003902.1 coordinate 191,796, forward strand.
GAGTACCCTCCTTTTTTCCATAAACCATGGTTTATTAATCCGGGGTTGACATTATATGGCTTATCCTCGCCGAACTCCCTCGCCGAAATCCACCAGGTACGCCCTCTTCGCGGTCCTGGGCCTGGTGGCTGTCTTCATCGTGGCCTGGATTGTGGACATCGCCGTGCGGCCCGTGGTGAACTCCGAGGGACTCAAGGGGGCGCTGAACGCGCGCTCGCGCTCGAAGGTGGGGATGGGATATGGGATGATGATGGGATAATGATGGGTTAAATTTTGGTATAATCCCATCAATAATATGCTATAATGATGGTATAATATGCTATAATGATGGTATAATATGCTATAATGATGGTATAGTATGCTATAATGATGGTATAATATGCTATAATGATGGTATAGTATGCTATAATGATGGTATAATGTGGTAAACATACCAAAAAACGATGGAAAGATCCACCATGGATTTCATGGCCGAATCAACTATTTAACGTCATTTTCAATAGTGCGGTGAATCATGGAATAATGAACACGTTAATGATATACCATGATTTTACCACATCAATGATGGATTAATAATGGAATGATGGTATAATGATGGTATAATGATGGTAAACCCTGGCTGTGCCAACTTCACCAGTCCGCCTAACTCGGCTTCGCCTTTCGACTTCGCGTAGCCTTGATAAATGGGAGTTGTTTATGGCAGGTTTCCCACATTAAAAAACACAGTACAGTAATTAGATGTAATTCAAAGAGTATGATATAGCCATAGTACATGGGGTTTCGTAGGGTTTAATGGGATTCAATGAAGGATTCATAGGATTTACACTCCGGCAATTAAACGTGGCTAGCTGGGAAAGAATGGGGATTTTAATGGGAAAATAATCCATAAATGAAGGTTTTCCACCGCCGTGTTTGATTACAGCAGGGTATTAACTGTATTAATCATTGAACATGACGATTTGACCATCGACTTTTTTTTCACCTGTGGATTTCATTAGTTATACCCTCTGGCAATTAATCTAACTTGACAATAGAGATTTGGCACTACGCATGTTGTTCTTACGTATTTTCCGCAAAATCCTTTCTGATTTCCAAAAAAGATTAGGGGAACTTGGGCCCATGTGCAAGCAGATTGGGGGAACTTGGGCACATGTGCAAGCAGATGATCTCCTTCAAAGAAATCTTTGGAAGGGATAGAGATTTCATGTGAACTCAGCCATACTCAGCCTGTTTTCTGAAGACATTTAAACGCTTGGAAGACAAATAGGTCAATGGACGTGCTCCATTTTGAGAGGATTTTCCCGCATTCTCCACTTGCCACTTCTTGCCACGCTATCCAATCACCCTTGACTTGGGATTCATTCGCACAGGTGCGAATGCCAAAAGCCTCTGGCTCATCAGAGGGTCGGGAGCTGTATCCTTTGGATACCAACCTTCTGAAGACGCCTGTGGCAGGCGAGGGATCAGAAGATGCCTGGATTTGCACCAAACATGAAGCCTTAGCAGAATGGAGACCAGGGTGACCACAGTTTTCAGCATATGAAACCATGAAAGGTAAAGAAATGCCAACATCATGCTACGTGTGAAGATGCGCATGGTGCAGGCATTGGTGTGCAACTTCACTTCAACTTCCAGTTCTTCCTCATTGCTCCTGGGATCAACATCTATTGCTTTCAGCGGATGTTAAATCTGCCACAAACCCACTGCCTTCAAACGGATGTTTCCTAAGAAACACTAAACGCTTCGAATTCGCTCACTTCTTGACAGATTTTGAGATTTTGGAAAAGGAACATACCCACAACCTACCTCTGCTCATATCCCCATTTGGATTAGCATTGGCAAAGTTCCAATTCTTTTCTGCTGAAATCCTCAATTCTCGCCGTGATTTCCTTGTTTTTGCTCGGTTTACCTGACGCGATCCGAGGTTTTGCTGCTGAACACTTACACCATTTCCATCCATTTCCCTGGACATTACCCCATTTCTTTTGACAACTTTTGACCCAGCATTTTGTCTGCGTACATTCACCTTATTCGTGAAGCAGCGCTCAATTTTGTTGCTCAAGATCCATATTGTTTTCGCTGAAACTCCAATCCTGGGACCTTGCGAAACACCGAATCATGTGGCACCATACTGCACTGCACACACATATATATGTTATATGTATATATATATATATGTATGTATACGTATATACACACACATGCATGTATACAATATACGCATATTTGCATATACGCATATACATACGTATATACGTACGTATACCACGTACATGTACACGTACACACACATATATATATAGATAGATAGATAGATAGATAGATAGATAGACAGACAGACAGATAGATAGCTAGGTAGATAGATAGATAGATAGATAGATAGATGATATAGATTATATATATAATGATAGATAGATAGATAGATAGATAGATGGATAGATAGATAGATAGATAGATAGCTAGATAGCTAGCTAGCTAGCTAGATAGATAGATAGCTAGCTAGCTAGATAGATAGATAGATGATAGATGATATAGATTATATATATATACACCAATGATATCCCCATTGTATGCCCATATGCTTGGTGAATTTCCCTCCGAGGTTTGGGCCCTGGCCATTGGCCTCGCCTGGTTGCTGCTAGCATTGTCCGTGGACGATGCCCTGCTCATCCTGGGAACCCGCAGGGCGAAGACGGCCCGACAGACGCTGGGCACCACGGAGCTGACGTTTTTTTTTTTGGGGAAAAATACCATCTGGTTATTTAACATAGCCATGGGAAATTGCCCATTTACAGATGACTTTCCCATTAAAAACTCCATTTATAATGGATTTTCCATAGCTATGTTAAATAACCAGATGGTATCTGGTTTTTGGGTGGACATCTATGACATCTATGACATCTATTTGTTGGGAACTCCACCAAGAAAACATGGGCTGATGCTCGCCGGGTCACCGTCGCAGCAACAATTGAGCAAGTGGCCCTGTGGTCGGTTTGGATTGCTTTCTGGGTTTTACCATCTGGTTATGACTAACATAGCCATGGTATAGATGGCCCATAGAAATAGATGGTTTACCTATTAAACATGGGGTAATGTCACTTAGACACGATTTTCCCGTTAGAAACATACCCCTGGTTATTTAACATAGCCATGGAAAATGGCCCATTTATAGATGGTTTACCTATCAAAAATGGTGATTTTCCATGGCTATGTTAGTCATAATTAGATGGCAATTCCCATGGGCTCAGTTGCCTTCGGTCCTGCGAGGAACTGCATTTTGGTGGCCTGGGGCTTCGAGACCCAGCAGCGCCTGATGTGGACCAAGATCGACTTCGTGGTGGTGGCGCCGTGACCTCGAACTGGTTTTCACATTCGGAAAAGGTGGAGATATATTGGTAAATGGGTGATGAATATGGTCGTATTTGTTTTTGCACATCACTTAAATTCACTTAACATGATCATACTTATTTAATGATGTGAATGTGTGAATAGAATTCCCTGCAAACAACATGTGTGTTTTGAAGAGGAGCACCTGAGGAGAGGGTTCTTTTGGGTGATTCAGCTATAAACTTCGATGTGAAGCAGCAAAAAGGATGCAAGCATCGAAAATTTGATGTGTCGATGCTAGCTCTAGCCTTTGGCGATGCGCCTGGAAAACAGCAAATTCATCTAAGACCAGAAGCCAGGTACCACTGAAATCCACCAATTTCAGGGCTTTAGACTCAGCTTGCAGCATTGATGGATCGCCATCTCACTGGCTTTAACTGGGTTTTTTCTGACTTGTGGTTCTGTTACTTGGGATTTCCTTTTTGAAGATAGCCCAGCACATCGAAAAAGCTGTTCGATTCAGAAATTCAGTTTTGGAGATCCGACAAAACTCCAGATGGTCCAGCTGCTCAGCTGACCTTCCCAACTCAGGCCTACATTTTGACCTTCCTCGGCTGCATTGCCTTTGGCATCCGCCAGTTGCGCATCTTTCAGAAGGTCGACATGCAGAACTCCACCCACAAGGTGTTGATGGGGTGCTGGGTGGCTTTTCTATCCATCTTGCTAGGACTTTGGAGTCAAACATGATGAAAGATGAAGATGATGCACACTTTGACTGAACATATTGCACTTCATCTTTCAAAACTTCTATGTCACAGTACTACACATATATAGCTATCAATTATATGAGATGTTGAATGATATGAACTTGAACTAATCGAGATGCAACCATTTTCTTTCTGATATTACATAACTATATCCCACGAAGTCATGATAGTTTAACAGTTTAACTATATGTTTAAGATGATAGTCATAAGCATATCATTAGCTACCCTCTGGTAAACTAACATAGCTATTGAACATGGCATAGTTATTTTAGTTTACCAGAGGGTAATGATTAACTATATCCATGAGCATCCATGATAGTTTTAACTATATATGTTTATAGCATGATATTATATAACTACCCTCTGGTTATTTAACATAGCCATGGTATATATGGCCCATAGAAATAGATGGTTTACCTATTAAACATGGGTGGGTCTTTTCATGGCTATGTTAAATAACCAGATGGTATATCATCAACCGTATTATAATAAAACCATATTAGTTAACTATATATGTTTATAGTATGAATATCATGTACCATTAACTATATATAACCATGTTTTATTAGATGTTACCCTCTGGTAAACTAACATAGCTATGGAAAATATTGGCAAATCACCATTTTTAATGGGAAACTCACTGTAAATGGGCCATTTTCAATAGCTATGTTAAATTACCAGAGGGTAACTATATCATTAGCTAATGGTTCATATCATAAAAAAATGAAGCCACCAGGACTACGCTGCCCGCATCCGCAACCTGCCCATGATGGACGGAACCGAGCCGGTGGAGGAGGAATTGAAGAAACGTGGCCGTGGCGCATGGCTTTTCCGTGGTGCTTTTGGGGAGTTCATGGGACATCTATTGGACATGGGAAAATATGGGAGATCTATGGCAAATCTATTGGGAAATGGGAGATCTATGAGAATCTATGAGAATCTATGGTGATTTCAGGAGTTTGTAGAGAATCTACATGAGAATGTTTGGAGTTTTTGTTTTTTTTTTTTCTGGCAGATCTATAATACATCTTTTGGTGACACATCACCATGGTGATGGTGGATATTTCCACTTTTAGTGCGACTAAAGTAACTAAAGCATAATCAATTCATCCGTTTTAGACGTTTATTTTGTGCGCCATATACTGGCCTCAAGCATAGACTGATCGAACTTTTCTCTCAACCTATGATGAGCATGCTGATGATGAACCCCGAAAATGCCAAAAACATGGAGATCTTGTGCCTAATTTTTGGCCCTTCCTTTTTTTTGGGGACCTACCCTTACCCTTACCCGCAGACATACAGAAGCCATGTTTTTTTTCCAGGGGATCCATCGAGGCCTAGAGGAAGCGACCGGTCAGAAGGTCGTGGGCGTGTCGGTCTGCTGGGACTTCCAGGACTATGAGGATGAACTCTTGGCACCCTGGATGGGGGATGGATGGGGGATACCCTCTGGTAAACTAACATAGCTATGGAAAATCACCATTTTTAATGGTAAAACTCACTATAAATGGCCATTTTCAATAGCTATGTAACAAATTACCAGAGGGTAGGTTGTTGAAGTGGAAAAAGATGACTGGAACAAGTCGTTTGGAACGACTGGGATTTGGTGATTTGGAGGATGGATTTTTTGGATCGATTGGTGAAAAAGAGAGGCCGATTGCCAGTCCGATTTGGATCTCGACCATGTGGCCATTGCCGCCAGAGTGGACCGACAGAGATGAGAATTTCTCCATCAACAGGTGGTTTTAATACGGTAATAATGAGAACCTTCTAGGTATGAATGTGGATTTTCCATGGTTCAGATTGCCAGATAGACGCAGATGGTAAAATCTTCAATGTCTAAATATTTACAATTCGCAGATGATCATTCAATATCATTCAAGAGGTCTAGTATGTAGCAGAGTCTAGCAACTATCGCCAGCTGAAACACCGAAAGAGGTGGGATGCCGAGACAAAATGGCTCTCTCTCCGTTAACATCTCCACTCGCCACTGAGGAGTTGATCGAGAGCAAATTGGTGGAGAAGGACGAGAAGCTTAATCCTATGCCGCTGACCACTGAAGATCAACCTGAACCCGAAAGCTGCGTGGCCCAGGGGGCCCAGGTGTTGTCAGAACAGTAAACCATGGTGGATTTTTTTTGTTGGATGAAACCACATACTTGGGACCATGGTGGGGGTGTTTCATATGAAAGATGGGATTATTGGGTGGAAAGATGGCAGTGACATATTTCTTTTTGGTTTGGAACTGCTGAAGAACAGAACTTTGGATGCGTAGATTCACCTTGAAGTAGGCAGACCAAAGATATCACTACATGAGTCTACCGGACACGTCATCCCAAGTACTATCCAATTGCTTGGTATATTTCTTCGAAATTTTCCAAATCAGGATGAATGTCTTTCACAAATAAGCACATTTTCATGCTTTTCCGATTTCGCGATATTCCTTGGTTGACATTCCGCATTTCTTCCACCCTTTCCACCTCTTCAGCCAAGGCTTCTTCGCACGCATGGAACGTTCCATGCTCGCAGCTGATGCCGAGCGAGTGGTGGCTGTGACAAAGTTGGATGGCAGGGGATCAAGACACGGGGATTATCAGATTGAAATACTATAAGAGTTATATATACTATGAAACGATGAGTATAGATATAATATATACTATCTATATGATATATCTATATAATAGTTATATGGTGTATATATATATATATCTGGGTAAATTATAACGACCTCACTGTTCTCCCTCACTGGAATCATGATTAATAAGGGAAATCATCCCCAAGTGGCCGAAGAAAGCAGGTTAGTGAAATATTATAATTTACCCAGATATATATTTCTTTTTTTCTGGTTGATGTTTTAAATATTTTGGCGGAACCATAAATCATATTAACACATACCCATTGTTGATGCCCAAATACTCATTTTTAATGGTTGCTTATGCCCCAATTCTCAAAGGTTACGGCAAGTAAAACTTGTTGATGCTTATGTCATGTATTTGTAATACTTAAACGATTAAAAGATCATGATATCAATTTGTTAGCTAAATCGCAATTTTCCATCGTAAATTAAATTCCATATTGTTAATTGTTAACTCATCATTTTTCCATGGTAAATTCAAATTACATATTTTGAACCAATTTTCCATGGTCAATTCCATATTTTGGATGGTTCAAATCACACTTTTCTATGGCATGGTTCTAATCACAATTTTCCATGGTAAATTCCATATTTAAAGGATGGTTCAAATCACTTTGCCATGGTAATCCGATTTTCCCACGGTAAAATCACCCAAAATTGTGCCGTTCTCAGGTGGCCAAGGGCGAAATGAGTGAGGAGGAGAAGGAAACGGCACGGCGGGAAGCACAGGCGCAGGCGGCGAACCCTGATGAGGAGATCGTGGAGGAGGGGACGGCTGGAGATGAGGGGATAGAAAATCTAGTAAATGTGGGACGATGGTTTTGGGATGATTTGAGATGGTTTTGGGATGGTTTTGGGATGGATTTGGGATGGATTTGGGATGATTTGAGATGGTTTTGGGATGGATTTGGGATGGTTTTGGGATGATTTGAGATGGTTTTGGGATGGTTTTGGGATGGATTTGGGATGGATTTGGGATGATTTGAGATGGTTTTGGGATGGATTTGGGATGGTTTTGGGATGATTTGAGATGGTTTTGGGATGGTTTTGGGATGGATTTGGGATGGATTTGGGATGGATTTGGGTATAGAAACACCTGCTCAACAACTAAGTTACAATCATCATCCCATATTGTAATAGTCGATATTGTATGAGAAATACTTTTAAATTGTATATAAATATAATCCATTCTCTGCAGTACGAAACCAATATGATAAACCAAGTAAATTTGTCCTAACAATAATAATAATAATCGTTCCATGAAATAATCCCACAACATAGTCCATCAAATAATCCATACTGCAGGATAATTTGGGATGTTGGTATGACCCCCTTTCATAATCTGGATTATGTGCCCTTAATAAACCTACCACAAAAGGGGGCTCGGTCATAACAAACATTTTCCCAAGTAGGGGTATACTCTCAATCATAAGCTGAATTGGGAGATGGTGTATCCATTCCATTGAGCTAATGATCTACCCTCTGGTAAACTAACATAGCTATTGAAAATGGTCATTTATAGTGAGTTTTCCCATTAAAAACGGTGATTTTCCATAGCTATGTTAAATTACCAGAGGGTATCTGTTTTTTTCTGAGTGGGGGTACGACAATTCCAGTGTAGTATCATCATGTTCTCCATTGAAGTTGCCATGGGGGACCCGAGTCTTGGACAGCAGTGTTTCAGGGCTCCGTAGTTTTAGACACCACTCCTAGATCCAGAGATTGAAACCGAACTTCATGTATTTTGATTCTTCATTCTCTATCTCCATGTATACAACATTATACACACTTGACCACTTTTGGTGTTTCGGATCCCCATTTTCCCATCATTTTCCCATCATTTTCCCATGATTTTCCCATGAGGAGTGCAAAGAGGTGGACGTGGTGGGCATCCTGAAGTCTCTGAAAACCTGCCCCGACGCCTACGCCATCTTCGAGACCGAGGCCGCACGGGACGCAGCGGTGGAGTCGGCGGGAGCCGGCGGCGTCGAGTTCAACGGCAACACGCTGAAACTCAACGCCTCACGCGGCTTGGCGCCGGGGGAGCTGGGGATAGCCGGGGATCATTTTTTGGGCCAAGAAATAAACATCGAACTATTGGGGATGGTTGATTATGATTTACATCAGTATGGTGTATTCATGTTTATTAAACAAATAAACCAACAAATAAACATCAATTATGGTGTATTCATGTTTATTAAATTGGGTTTTACCACAGTAGACGGAAAAAAAACATCTGGCCTGATTTTTACAGGAGCTCTCTTGACCGCCGGAAGAGTTGTAGGTCGGAAAGGCAGGATGATGGTGATGGTGATGACTTGTTGTCACTATTGTGACTCTAGTGATAATGATAGCAATGACATGGCATGACCAGATGACAACATAATATGATAACAACAACATATAACAAACACTCATAACAACGATTCTGCTGCATTGGATGAACATTGATGAATTTACATCCACCCTTCCCACCATCGACCACCCTTCCCACCCTTCCCATTCTCAATCGAGGTGTGGAGCCTCAGACGGTGAATTGGAAGAACTGCGCCAACACGGACATCACGGTGAAGGCGAAGCGTGTGGTCATGGGTTTCTTCATCATGTTGGCAGGCGCCATGGGCGTGAAACGGTGGTTGGGACATGTTGGGACCATCCTGAGCTTAGCAGCCAAAAATGGGGCCCAAAAATATGGGCTTTGGAAGAGAAGTTTCTGATCGAAAAATGGCAATTTTTATCAGCTGGAGGGTTTTTTAAAGATGTGTAAACATCAAACAAAAGGGTTTCTGGTAGTGATTCCCCTGTAGAAGTCACGTGGGTGGGTGGTGTTCCAACATCATATTAAGCGGAAAACGACATGATGCTGGTGCTGGTGGCGGCGGTGATTCCACCCCATTTTCAGGCACACCCACATGCACGCCAATACATGTTTGATATGGATTATCATGTGGATATGGGTCAGCATGATCAACCCATTTTGGTATTTTTCCTGTAGCGCCCGTGAGAGGCCTTGCGTTGTGGGTCATTGCTTTCTACCTGTCACTCAGATGCAATCCTTCAGTGATTCGTGTGCCATACCTGTGGAGAGCATTGGAATTATCATGGTAATCGCATCCCCCAAAATACGAAACGCCCCACTAAAGGGCCGGAACATGATTAGATTCAGTACTAAACCAGGGTATTTGCAGGTATGTTTAACACTAGAAAGACAACCCACTATTCATTGCCCAAATTAACCATGCAATATTCTTGACTATTGTTTCTTCCAGACTCCCATGGACAATCAAATCCACTTTCCGTTCTCAGGTAGTGTGGCCTCAGACAACAAACAACACGCAAGGTTGTCATTGAACCCCCGCGGTCATCTAAGAGTGTTTTGGTGTTCCGCTTCAAAAGTTAATCATTTGGGGTTGTCTGAAGACAGGGTACTCCCAAATTTGAGGGTTAGTCATCGCATTTTCCACAGTTTTAGACATACCATTTGGACATGGTGTGTCTTTTTCTGCAGTTCGCCAAGACTGAACCCCCGCCGAGCCCGGAGGCATCGTTTTAGCGAAACTGTAAAGCTCAGCAGATAGCAGATCCAAGGCCATATGCTTGGTTCACCTTGACCTTCAACTATTCCTATGGTCAGGACAGATCAGAACTGGTTTTTGTTGGTCTGAAGTGGTTGGCAAGTTGTGTGTTGTATGCACATGTAGGAGTTGGGATGTGACTAACGTGTAATCAGAGGAGAATTCTCAATTTTTGGCGGTTAAGACCAAATCTTTGGTGCTTAAATCTGGAATGTTTGTTAATCCAATTCCCATGTGGTGCTAAGACTAGTGTGGTTTCTACTATCAGACGGGACTCTCGTAATTTTAGAGATTTCCGAAGAATTGGTAAGCCCAACATCAAAATCCTGAAGCTTGGGACAATTTACAGCACACCCCTATATAGATTTACAATATTTACATCTCAATTTCCATCGCTTCACCAGTTTCCCTGAGATTTCCGTAGCCAGGAGCCAGGCTTCGTGGCGGGCATGACCTTCTCGATGGTCGTCGTCGCCGGCAACGCCTTGATGTACCTGGTCTGTTCAGAGGTGGCGGATCGCACCAGGTTCATCTACGTGGACGACCGCGAGGTGAGTCCGGTGGGAGGAGGTGGATGGGGGTTGGAGGGTTAGCTTAGGCAGAAGAGATCGACATAGATGATATAGATATATACAGATACTATCCTATCCATTCCTATCCTATGCCTATACAATTCTATATGCTGATATCTTTAAACGGGTGTGGGATAGGATAGTGACGGGTTAGGAAGGTGGTTTTTTTGTTCGATCAGAGGGATACCACCGCCTCCATGGCCTTGCAGATGTCTCCAGAGAGGCTCATATCAGGCAGTGTTTTCAGCCAGTTCCGTTGGTGTATCTTGATCGATTTTGTAAATAACTCCTCCGAATTGGTACCCTCTGGTAAACTAACATAACTATGGAAAATCACCATTTTCAATGGGAAAATCCACTATAAATGGTGATTTTCAATAGCTATGTTAAATTACCAGAGGGTAGATCAATTCCAACATGTGTCTGGCCTCCTCAATCGGACAGTTGGTAAGTGACAAATCATCCAATGTAAAACTGTCTCAAGATGTCTCAAGACTCACTGCAATGTTTTCGGCACCTCAAAGTCTAGACTTCCAAGCTGTGCCGGAGGTGTGCTACATGCTGCTCTACTGCTTCGCCTGTGTCTTCAACGTGGCCCTGGATCTGATCACGACCTACATGGTGGCCTATCGCATCAACGTGGGCTTGCGCATGAAGACCTACGATGGCGGGGGGGATGAAATCAGGGATCCAACGACCTCGACTTGGGATGTGCATCCACTGGGGGGAAGCTATTTATTCATCTAATGGGGATGACAGTTGGGATGCTTGATATCAGTTGATGAAAATAATCATTAGATTTAATACCTTCCATGAAAATCCAACTCTATTGGGGATGACCATGATGACGCACTCCCAAGTTGGACGGCTTTTCCCTGTGGGAAAACGCATCGGATCGGGTGGTTCTTCACCGTTGCAGGCACCTTGCTTGAGAATCTGCAGCAGTTCAGTGATACCTTCGAATCCTACGCCATGCAGCGCAGCTGGTCTGGAATTGCTGGGGAAAAACAGCGAAATCCACAGGTTCAACACGGTTCAACACCTCAGTTTCCACGATAGTTTCACTCTTTTTTTGTCACCATGAATTTGGGTATTGTGAAATTTAAGACACACCCAACTGGAGAAACTTTGGGGATAAGAAAATTCCAATCACTTTGGGATTCTTTTCAGACCCAAGGTACCTTGGCCAACAATTTGTATGCCTACGCCTTCCCGGCCACTTTTTTGATTCCCTTCTTGATCGAACCCGTGGCCACCATCTATGCACCTTGGATCCCGGCTCCCCAAGCTTTCTGAATTGAATGTTGTACCCTCTGGTAATGACTAACAGTTTGCTATTGAACATGGCCATTTATAGTGGATTTACCCATTGAACATGGTGATTTTACATAGTTATGTAACAGTTTACCAGAGGGTAGCGTGGGTGAAAGGAACCACTTCGTGAACAAACGCCCCAGATTTTTGTGGCTAACAAGCCCGCACAATGGTGATGACACATGGCCCATGAGCCTATGTTGAAATAGGGGACTCCTTAGGGGACCCCTACAAAACAGGATTTCCTGCTCATGAAAGGATGCAGTACCACTTTGTGTATTTCTGACGGGCTCAATTTTATTTGAAGCGATGTAGACTGTAGACTCTTCTGTGAGCTCCAGCCCCATTTTGTTGAGGATGTTCGGATAATAATTCCTGCAGGTTGTATTCGTACCTTCCTCTTCCTTTTAATGCATTAATATTTCCTTCGTTGTTTTTTCACTTATTCAACTCACAATCTTGTTGACACCTTAATCCTTTTGCTGCTTTCCTCCCCCAACCCCTTCAGGTCCACTTGAAGAATCATCCCACTTAGCAGCCTAAAATCTGTTGCTCATCATTTTCCCTCTCAAAAAATGCCTTGATTTTGGGTGCCCATCCTCCATTACAAGACGCACCCAGGCTCCCTACAAGATGATGATGGCCATCGTCCGAACGCAGCCCAGCATGAAGGGCTTCATGGCGGAGAGGCTGCTGGGATCCCTGGTCTTCGATCTGTCGCGCTATGCAGATCTGATGCTGGACGTGATGATTGCGGTGCTGATCTTCTTCTTCCCAGGTGGACATTGAAGAAAATGGAAGGGTGAGGTGACCAAAAAAGGGAGGACTGAGGAAAGGATGGTAGATTCAGATATGAGTGGTGGTATAGTATATAATAGATATGCGCTGATATGTGTATGTTCAGATATGTGTAATTCTGCAAGAACCCAAACAAAGGCCCATGCATCCACATTGGCTTCCGGGGTTGCTTTTTAAAGGTGGCTACAACATCCAGATGTTCGTGGGACTGGCTGGATCCCACGTCTACATCTACTTCTTCGACCACTACCGCGTCTTGCGATCCATCCAGAGCTGCAACTACGCGGACAAGATGGTGGATTGGTGGACTCAATGGCTGATGTGCATCCCCTGCGGTTTCATGTTGGCCTGCGTTGTCTTCAAGGTGGGGCAGATTCGGTGTATTCCATGATTGCGGTTAACAATGATTAACATACAGACTGTAAAAAAGATGTTAACCATGAGATTCCATAGAACCGATGTATAATACTATTCAATTGATACATGCTATTCAATGATTATTGCGATTAACAATGTATAATAGAACAGTATCAAGATACATCTCCAGGTCCCAACAATTGTGTTGCTAAAGCCCAGGTTTCCTGCAACGCAAAAAAAAGCCTCCAAGGCCAACTGCCAGCCGGGCTACTTCTGCGTGGACGGCAACACCACGGTGGCGGGATGTGCCGTGGCCTTCTTTGCGCACATCATTCTGCACACCCTGGCGCTGAAGTTCGTGGTGCCAATCTTCGGATTGCAAGGTACCGGAAGAAGTTTGGGTCAGAGTTTGTTCAAAAACTATCTGTTGGTGATTGTAATTGTAAGGATTCATCAATACCTTGTGGCTAGCTGGCGAGTATGAGGGGATATACTACACCCTTTAAATACTGGGGGTTATCCTAATCCATTAATTAGGGTTTTTGACATTGCTCAGATGTGGGTGGCAACATTAATTGGGAGTGGAAACAACCATCAGTAAGCACATATCTTTTATACAAAAAGGGGATCGAAACCCACAAGGATGGAGCATTTATCAAGAAGCTGGGATTTGCATAATATATAAATCAATATTATGAATTAGAATTAAGCCAGCAACAGATATCCCAACAAGGGATTTTTATATATTTCATAAGCCATAGCAGAGAGGTGAAAAACATGCCCCAACATTGAGGTGAAAAATCAGCCACAGATTGACTGGCCGACAAAATGGTGAAGAAATCCAAAGCAAAGTCAGAATCTACGGCGCTATGTTAAGCCAGCATCACTGAAGCCTTGCTGAGGGTACCATTTCTAAGTTAACATAATAAGCTTACATGATTTAACACCTGGTTGGTGGTTTCGAATATGTCTTGCTTTCAAGCCTAGAAATTTGGGGATGATGCCAACTGTCTTTTCTATTTTGAGGGGGCTGGCTGCCACCAGCTAGCTGACATCAAGCCATCTCCAGATGAGTTTGTCATGGTTCGGAAGCGTTCGAGGCCCTTTTTAACTTTTTGTTCCCGACGTTTTCGGCTGCAACTTGGGGGCACATCCGCAGGCGAATCACCAACACCTACCAAGACTGCTCCAAACGCATTGCCTGCAGCTGGTTCTCAGCCAATCCGGTCTACTGCCTGCGCTCGCAGTACATCTACAAGCACAGCCCTCCTTGCCTCTTCTGCATCCCCGGCAAGGAGCATTTGATTGAGGTGAATGAGGACATTGGGCTGTACTTCAACGACTGTGCCGCGAAGGATGGGCGGGAAGTGAGTGGGATTTTTGTACGTATATCTCTCTAAGTACATATATAACATATATATCTATAATTATACATACATACATACATACATGCATACATACATTCATACATTCATACATTCATTCATTCATTCATTCATTCATTCATTCATTCATACATACATACATACATACATACATTTACATATTTACATATTTACGTATATTTACATTGCATGTATCTCTGAGTCTCCGGAACCCCCGGCCCCTAGACTCCCTGAGATTGGATGCTAGAAACAGTGAATATGAAAAACACATAAAGACATTTGTTGGTCAAAGTTTCAATCCCTGGCCCCACATGGGCAGTGTCACATTGTCACTTGATCCGCTCTGAGCGTCTAGCGGCAGCCAGTGCAGTCAAACTCTTGCTCTAGCAGGTGGTTAGGAGGGAGCGATTGGGAGCTTTTAGGGTATCCATATGCAATATGTGATAATATATTGGGGTATGCCCTATTTACAAATTTGCAGCCAGTTGGAGCTACAATCAGAGTTTCCCAACCAGAATTTTCGACCGTGATGTTTGTCCCTACCTTAAAAGGCGCCGCTCAATGACGAACTTTTCACCAGGAGGAAGACTACGATGCGCCTCATGTGGATGTGGATGCTGTGAAGGCCAACCTCAAGGCCCCCTTGCCGTGGTGATCACGTGGGGAAATTGGAGCTACGGATGAAAACATCAGCTGATGTGAAAGTGAATGATGAAGAATTGATGTGATATATATATATATATAAAGTGATATGAACTTTAAACATGTTCTATTTTGGTGTAAAGATGGAATATTTAAGATATATTTAAGAGAGACCATGTTTTATATTGCATACTGTAAGCACAGATGATGGAAAAAAAATCTTTCGAGCTCCTGTTTCGCATCCCAACTGGGGGCCGGTTCAGCTGTGAAGCGCTGGAGTCACCAAGGTATTGTTCCAGGCTCCATACAGATTTCAATATCTTTCCATTCCCTGTGTATACGACTATTACCAGATACCACAGATACCAGAACAAACGAATAGATTGAATAGACTATATAATTACACTGAGATGCTAATTATTACAGTCAGTGCCAGAATTATAGAACGGAGCCAGGAGGACAAAAGTACGGTAAAATACCGTACCTTTGTCCTCCTCCGGGTTCCGATTCGGAGCGGAGTCGGGAAATTTAATTATAGAACGGGGAGGAGGACAAAGGTACGGTATTTTTCCGTACTTTTGTCCTCCTGGCTCCGTTCTATAATTTCTGGCACTGACATGATATTTACTGCATATTTGTACATATACAATCTATAAAATGAAGATTTAATGAGGATTTAATGAGGATTTGATGAGGAAATGAAGATAAAATGCAGATAAAATGAAGATTTGATGAGGAAACGAGGATAAAATGAGGATAAAATGAAGATAAAATGAGGATACAATGAAGATAAAATGAGGATTTGATGAGGAAATGATGATAAAATAAAGATCAAATGAACATAAAATGAGGATTTAATCAGGATTTAATGAGGATTTGATGAGAAAATGAGGATAAAATGAAGATAAAATGAAGATAAAATGAGGATTTGATGAGGAAATGATAATAAAACGCGGATAAAATGAGGATTTAATGGGGATTTGATGAGGAAATGAGGATAAAATGCAGATTTAATGAGGATTTAATGAGGATAGAACGACGAAAAAGGTTAGGAGTAAATTCAGATACATTTTTTTTTCATACCTTCCGAGGAAAACAGAATTATAGAACAACAGGGTACGGTAAATAACCGTACCTTCGTCCTCCTCAACTTCCGTTCTATAATTCCGGCACTGACCATATAATGATTTTATTCTGGGAGTCAATATTCTAGAATTGTAATGGTAGGGATATTCTGGGTCGATCGGTTCATTTTTGGGCTCAACTACACTACCAAAGGATTTTTCACCATACGTATTTTCATTGATCATTTCAGCAAAACGAATGGAATTTTTCATTGGGTGAAGCCTGGGGGAGCCGACCGAACCAACACCCGAAGATGCTGAATTAAGTGTTTCGAACGAGTTGGTTCGTGAACGATGATATTTACATACATTTAATACATCGGAACCAGGTTTCAGGTGATATGTAAGACATATATTCTTCATATTGCTCACTTTTCTATCTATGGCTTGTCGTTACAAAAAATGATGTTTTTTTTCACTTCGATCAGCGGTTTGGCTTTTTCGATCAAGCCACGGGACAAGAGAGATGCCATTGACGAAGATTCTGAGGATTTATCCAATGTTCAATCCAACGTGTCGGAAACATCGTACTACATCGTTAAATTACATTGATAGAATTGGATGATGGGAAAATTTGCAGGTAAAAACCATGGTTTCCTGTAGATTTTCCCTTAAACCATTCCAGTGATACATTGATAAATTAAACATAGTACTACCTAAAGTACTACAACAATGAAAGTAGTAGTCCAATGTGAAAATTACCAGTGATGATCCCTCAGCGACGAGCTTTTTTCCTCCGGTTCAACCAAAAAAATGAGACCATTCAAACAAAGAAACCAAAGTATAGCCTCTGGTGATTTGTTACATAGCTATTGAACATGGCCCATTTATAGACTATTTGCATTGACTTGCCTATGAAACATGGTGACTTTCAATAGCTATGTTAAATGACCAGAGGGTATCCATATCCATAATATCCATATTATCTCCATATCATGGCCTGCCGGAACGCCAGGAGTTGAAGGGCAAGGCCGATGAGAAGTTCGAGGAGATCAAGGGCAAGGCTTCCGGACACCTAGAGGCCTCGGTTTTCGAAGACAGGGGTCCCGATGATGGGGATATGGATTGTCATGGGGTTATCATAGGTTATCATGGGTTTGGATATTTGGATATATATGTCATGGGTTATCATGGGTTTGGATATTTGGATATATATGTCATGGGTTATCATGGGTTTGGATATTTGGATATATATGTCATGGGTTATCATGGGTTTGGATATTGGGATATATATATATATATATTTGGGGATGATTGCAAAATTCTGATCCTTAGATTGCAATTTTGTTAAGCATTCTCATGGATTATCATCATAGAGCATCAATCTAGACAGTCCTGTTCTTAACGAAATGGACATTGCTCACCTGCAGTTTGAGCCATACATGTTCGTATCATGAGGTAAACCCAATGCCATAAACCATCCCCAAAATCACCATTTTATTGGGTAGTGTAAACCATCAAAATATGGCTGGTTTATTATTGCTTTACTAACATTAAAACATATATATATATATAATATAATATAATGTAATATAATGTAAAGTAATGTAATGTAATGTAATATAATAAAATATAAAATAATAAAATAACATATAATATAATATAATATAATATAATGTAATATAATATAATATAATATAATATAATATATATATATGATATATAATATATATATACATCATATATATATATATATCATATATCATATACATATGTATATATATATATATCATATATATATATATAGATATCACATATATATATAGATATATCACATATCACATATATATATAGATATCACATATCAGATATAATATATCATATGTATATCATATATCACATACATATACATATATACACATCATATATATATATCATATATCATATATCATAATATATATATATCATATATATATGATTATTATACATATTATATGATATATATATATATATCATATAATATGTATAATAATATATATATATATTATTATTATGATGATGATTATTATTATTTATTATATATATACAATAGATGTGTATTTGACTTTGTAAACCCCATGAGTTTCGCATTGATTTCCCCAAACGGTGTTTTTGTGGCAGGAGTGGAAGGGCAAGGCAGAAGAATTGAAAGGCACCGTGGATCTGCAAGGAAAATCCCTGCACTAGTGAGCTTACCCTCTGGTAAACTAACATAGCTATGGAAAATCACCATTTTTAATAGGTAAATCAGCTATAGATGGGCCATTTTCAATAGCTATGTCAAATTACCAGAGGGTAAACTAACTGGGCTGTGATGAATGGAAGTTTTAAGGTGATGGAACCGATCTTTCGCCCGGTCACAGATGGTCAAAGCACGTGTAAACGCTGCAGAACTGTGCGACATACAACCGTGCCATGCAGCGCAAACGACATTTGGGTTTGGACAAAAATGGGAACACCCCTTAAATCCATTGGTTATATATGTGTATATATATATTAATAACAATAATAAATAATAATAATAAATAATAATAAATAATAATAATAATAATAAATGTAAATGATAACAATAATAATAATGATAATAATGATAATAATAATAATAATATAATCAGCATTTTCGCTACTACCATGGCCATAAATGGGTGGTAGATCACCCATTTCCCGCGGGGTATCTGAGGCAAGGCCACTGGACACTTTGAGTCCCTGAACCAGCAGATGTCGGGACACTTCGAGGTGCCGCGGGCGGTGTGAAGATAACCTGGCAACTGGATACCCTCTGGTAATTTCACATAGCTGACATAGCTATTGAAAATGGGGATTTTCCATAGCTATGTTAGTTTACCAGAGTGTAATTAAAAAACTGGGGCTTGAAGTATGGGGATTCAAAGATTCTTGGATGGTTTGGTTGTTGCCAATAGGGCTAACTGGAAGCTTTTTGGATTTGACAATTGGACTTTCCAGCCATGGGATAGGTTGCAAGATTTGTAGCTCCCAAACTCACATGGTTGGAAGTTGAGAGATATACTCCACCCGAGATAACTATGGAAGTGGACTTCCCCCGGTTCTTAGTGCCGTGATCCTCCGACTTTTACAGTCATTGACCATCACCAACGTTCTCCCAAATTGCCATTTGGTTGTGAAAAATGATGATGACCCATTGGAGGGGTGCCCTATTTTTTGGACAACAACGATGTTTGCCGTTGTGTGAAGCCATGTGCTCCAAAGCATGCCAGGGATGACAGCCCTTCTCCAGCAGAAGTGGATCCATTTTGCAATTGGATCATTTTGGGGTCCCACTCTTACGATCAACAAATTCAACATGTATATGTAAAAACGAGGGGATAAGCCGGAATTTTGGTTGCCCTCTATAGTTGATTTCAGCTATAAACCTCGAATGAGTGCGGGGACTGCGCATTAAAAACCATTAAACACCTCCATTTATTAAAAACCATTAAACACCTCCATTTATAGAAATGATCTCATTAAACCGTTTATTTATATAGAAATTGTCTCATATTAAAGCTTTCATTTATAGAACTTGTCTCATGAACACTTCCATTTAATATCATTTAATTATATCCCAGTAAAGCCTCCATGAAAATCGATGGTATTTCCCAGTGCCAGGACCTCCAGGGAAAGATGTCGGGACATTTCGAGGCTTGCCGGGCAGATCTCGGCGCCACGATTTCATTCTCATGAATGACCATATCACTGGATTGGTTTAAGGGAAAATCTACAGGAAACCATGGTTTTTACCATCAAATATAGGGCTTTCCTGTAAATTTTCCCATAATCCAATTCTATGACCATACCATTTTTAGAGGTTTCCTGAATTATGGGGTACCCCCAGTTATCATCCATTTACGGATGGATTTTCCATTATAAAATTTGTAAACCATCCAGCTATTGGGGTACCCCCATTGTAGGAAATCTCCATTTCATTGCGACAGGTTTCCCGCACCATCTTGACAATGATCCCATCTGACATTTCAGGAAACTGTTCCCAGCAGTGAATTTACCAGGTCAAAACATGGTTGAACCCTATTTTTTGGAGGGTAACACCCGATGTGCTGGAAAAAATCCCTAGTTCAAGATGGTTCAATCGATATTTTGGTTGGTTAAAGGTTAACTCACTATTTTTGATGGTTAAATCAGTTAAATCCCTAATTCTTGATGGTTGAAGAAGTTTTTTTCAGGGTCGAAGCAGGTTTTTTTCAGCTCAGCGCCCGCAGCTCAGCAGTGCCGCAGGATCTTCAGGGAAAGATGTCGAGCGGCATGTCCAGCTGGAAAAACCCGCCACTAGTCCAAATTTTGAAAAATGGTGGGATACTCGGTCAACAAAACAATCAGTTTAGCGAATTTTCCATTGGGGAAAATGGTGGTTAAGCAATGGACTTAATGAACTCATTGGGAACATGGTGATCGACCTTGAGGCCACAGCGATTCGTCAAACTTGGGTGGGTGTGCCTGAAATTCTGACGGATTTAACTCTGAAACTCTAGCGATCCAATAGGGAAGTGATAATCCATGGACATATATTGTCATCAGTCTCAGTATGTCTCAGTGCTCAAGAATACCAGATCCAGGGGTGTATAACGAGCTGGGAAGAGTCAAGTCTGTGTTTACTTTTCAAATCCAGCTTTTGCGCTTAGAACCTGATTTCCCAGCCGGTTGTATTGATTATTGTTTGTACCATTGGAATATGCAATTTTTGGAGCTTGGAACCCAATCCTTCTGAATCCTTTCACTATTATGTAGGCACCCATTCGTTGTTGACTAAATCACCAGTCATGACTGCTGACCAAGACAGATCTCCATGTGCTTTTTCACGGATGGGTACCCCCGAAGTTATTCTTGCCAAACACACACATATATAATAATATATATATATATACATCACATATATATATATATCATATTCACACATATATATATATATACACATATATATATATATCATAGATCTATCATATATAAATATGCATATCATATATATATATGTATCATGTATATGTATATTATATGTATATTATATGTATATATATATATATATATTGATATCATATATATATATATTGATATCATATATATATATATCATTTATATTTATACGTAATATGCGTACGTATATACATATATATATATATATTTGGTGAATTATAAGAACATCACCGCGTCGTAACTGTAAATGATGGTGAGTATAGGGAATCATCCCGGGTTGGTGAGGAATTTTGCCTGATATATCAAGAGATCATTCGTTCATTTTCTTGGCGAAAGCATCTTAACTGCGCATCCCCAAAAAAGAGGACATCATTGGAACCACCCACCAGAATTTCTGATTCAACGGGTAATGGTTTGGGCATCATAATTCCAATTTGCTACAAGTCACCCACATTTTCTAGGTGATCCACCCCACAAATCTTAAACACATGTTGTTTCAGTTCCCATTTTTGCTGGTAAAAGTCGACCTGGTGGCCAGAATCACCAATTGTAAGTGGCTAAGATAGCCAGGACATCTACATCTGAGTCTACCCAGTTACAAGGGGCCAACCCAATCACCAGTTACGTAACTTCATGGCCCCCCAAAGTGCAGATATTCAAAAAAAAAGAATCATTTCCCCTACTAATTTCGAAAACAAAAACCCAAACCTCCCAGATTTGTTGGTTGATTTACAGTCAATTCCTGAATTCCTATTTTTGGTTGGTGAAATCCATATACCATCATATACCCTCTGGCGGGTTTGTCTGAAATGAAGGATTTACCGCACATTTTTACAGGGATTGGTAAATGTCCCATTTTGGGTATATTGGACATCACCTTATAGACCATATACCTAATGGTTGGGTGATGTTCAATGGGGACATTTAATGACCCATGTTTTTAACCGACCATAAATCCAACAATCATTGGCATTTCCCAGGTTCTCTAGTAGCTCTCCAAGTGCCGACACCGGTGCTGCCGGCAGCGGCGAGCCGACCGGTGAGTCGAGTGAGGTGCTTTTTTTCACTGGCGGACAAGTGGCATTTCACCTGTAAAACACCAGGAGAAATGGCGATTTATCCAGTAACACTGGTGATTTACTCATATTTATATACAAATTTCGCATGATTTAGGCAGTAGACATGGTCATTCTGTGATTTAAAGCTGAGATTTTAGCAGCAAAATCTCGGATGTCCCAAAGATGTGGCCCGCGACCAAAGGCCATTGTCCAATAGGAACATCAACAACTTGGCACCTTCTCTAGGTTTGTCACCATCATTTTCTCCCGTGAAAAATGGCCATTTTGAGGGTATCCCATGTATCCCCCAGGCTGCCCAGGTACGCCATCATCCTTGGCTTTCCCCAGGCCAAACCCTAAGTCGCGGACGAGCACAAGTGCCTCATCAAGTGAAGAGCAGATCCGCAGCCCCGGGGGCGCTTGTGCGATTGTTTCGAAACACCGCGTCGAGGCGTCGAGGAAAAGTTGCGGTGTTTCACAGAAGGTGGTGCCACAGGACAAAGAACCCCTAAGTTTGTGAAAATACCTAGGTGAACTACAGGTTTTAGGGTGATTACAACATATATTGTAACTGTGGCTAGATGGGAAGAAACCGACTTGCAACTGGGGCGCACCACGTTTTTCGGGGTCGGGAAGGGCCATTGATGCCCGGTTTTTGACTGGCTGAGGACGGTCCGAGTTTTGTTACTTGAGGACTTGAGGTACCGTACCCTGAGGTACCCAACTTGGACAAGTATAGCTTGCCCATGGGTAAGATCATATAAGATAGCAAGTTCTACTCATTTTTGTTGTTGTTGATTATGTTGATTATTGCCTGTTATATCCTCTTATCTGGATTTGTCTGGAAATGGGGAGCACCCTTAAATTTTGCTGGCCGTCTTCATAGGAACAATTGAAGCTCTAAAGTATACCTGGAGTTTTGGAGTTTTCTCATCATTTTCAGCTTCCAAATCCAAATGAACCGATAGACCAAATAGATTCTTATTAACTAAAATCTATACCCCCTGGTTATTTAACATAGCCATGGAAAATTGCCCATTTATAGATGGTTCACCTATTAAAAATGGGTGGATTTTCCATGGCTATGTTAAATAACCAGATGGTAGATACACCCATTGAACCACTCATGATAAATCCATCGCTTCCAGTCGTATCTCCCTTGTCTCCGAGGTATGCTGCAGCTGGGTCAAGGCGGAATTCGGCGGAATGGTGGCCTTTGTGAATCACAGTGTTTCGTGGATCCAGCAAAGTATGCTGAGCATTCACTTGATATGGGGATGGGTCAAAACCCTGGTACCGTGCCGTGAACCCCAAAATAGCTGGGATTTATGGATGTTCATCCCACTAAAAATGTATCTATAGGTATTGACCCATACCCATATTCACCCCGCTTCGCGTGGGGTGGCCACCCACACCGCAGGTTTATTTCGGTCCGTGAGAGGGGCTAAGGGTGGTTTTCCCCCGTGGGGGCTCCCCAAGCTAAGAATTTTCACTTCCCCCCCCCGTGGGGGCTCCCCAAGCTAGGGAATTTTCACTTTTCCCCCCCGTGGGGGCTCCCCAAGCTAGGGATTTTCACTTCCCCCCCCCGTGGGGGGCTAGGGAATTTTCACTTTTCCCCCCCCGTGGGGGCTCCCCAAGCTAGGGAATTTTCACTTTTCCCCCCCGTGGGGGTTCCCCAAGCTAGGGAATTTTCACTTTTCCCGCCCGTGGGGGCTCCCCAAGCTAGGGAATTTTCACTTTTTCCCCCCGTGGGCTCCCCAAGCTAGGGAATTTTCACTGGGGCTTCCCAAGCTAGGGAATTTTCACTTTTCCCCGCCGTGACAGCTTCCCAAGCTATGGAATTTTCACTTTTCCCTCCCTTGGAGGCTCTCCAAGCTGCGGAATTTCAAATAGCTAGACAACGACGCCTAGATAGTCCCCCAAATCCCGTGTTCTTTGAATGTGTTTCCATGTTTTTGCAATGGTTTCCTTCAAAGCACGGTACTTTACACTTTTGTCGCCATAAAACCGGTCGAAAACATCATGTTCGACAATGCTTCCAATTCCCTTATCTCCCCAACCGTTGAAAATACCGCTATTTACAGTGTTTTCTTCAATTTTTCCATGTTCCAATGCCGGTAGCCAACTCCAACATATATATAAGAAATCCTTCCAAAACATTGTTTTTGACAGTGTTTTTCCAATGTTTCCAGTCAAACAGACGGTAATTTACACGTTTTTTGCCATAAAGGCAGTAAATCCTTCCAAAACATTGCTTTTGACAGTGTTTTTGTAATGTTTCCAGTCAAGCATACGGTAATTTACACGTTTTTTGCTATAACGTCAGTCCAAAACACTTGTTTTTGCAGTGTTTTCAATGCTCTGGCATCCAAAAACCCTGCAAAATCTTGCTATGTACAATGTTTTTTTCATTTTTGGCCGTTTTTCCATTGCCGGAAAGCTACCAAAATGACCCAAAAATCAATTTCAATACCCTCTTGCGCTCAGACACCCAAAAATCATCGAAAAATGTCGAAAACACCACCGTATTCTGGTCTCGGTGCAAAACCGTTTTTGGCCCCCCCAGCTAAAGCTGATATAGCGACTGCTATATTAACAAATGTCATTGAGCATTTAGTGTTGCTGTTGCCCCCCAATAAGCACGCCTTCACCGCCAAAGCGGTGTGGGCGGATTTTTCTGGCAAGATTGCTTACCCTCTAGTAAACTAACAATTTCTATGGAAAATCACCATTTTTAATGGGTAGAACATCCCATATTTTCCCCTTTTTGGTCAGAAAAACCAAACTGGGGGTATCTCCACCAGTTTTTGGGAGAACGTTGCCGTCCCTTTGGCGCGGATTTTTACCAAAAGCCTTCCAGGCTCGATGTTCTCGAAGAGAATTGGCATCGATGGATGGAAAATCGAGCCACATGCTAAGATTTGTTTTGAGATGATGTTTTGATGGGTTTTCTATTTATTTCGAGTTCTCTTTATCGGATTGGATGGGCCAAGACAATTGGAATAATTGGAATCCAAATCGAATTTTCACTTTTGGAATCAACACAACAAGCATGTGATGGCCAAAGAAATCAGGGATGATTCTTTTAATTGTTTCTTGCTAATGTTGACCAAAGGTCCAAAGGTTATTCAGGGTCGTTCAAAAAAAAACAGTGTTTCTATTTTTCGGACCAGGGTGCTGAGTTACGAAGACCCAGGATCTTGAGACGTTCGAAGGCAAAGAAAGTCGCCTCAACACACGATACACAACAGCTGCATTCGCGGACTCACAGAACACAGTCACATACCCTAACAATACAGTGGAATTATGTGGAATCTATCTATCTATATTACATATATATAATTACATATATATACACATATATATATACATATATATATATATATACATATATATACATATATACATATATATATATATACATACCTATATATACATATACATATATATGTATATATATATATACATATATATATATATGTATATACAGTATCAGTATATATAATTATATATATATATGTATACAATGACAAATAGATCCAAATAGAAACATCACCTTCTCAGGGGAGTCTTTCCCTTTTCAAATCTGCCAAAGCCATGCCGAAGAGACCCGTCTTCGAAATCCAATTGCTGAACGCAGATCTCAGCGTGAAATCTCGTCAGCGTTTGCGCGTGACCCTGGACACAGATGAGATTGAATGGCCAAACATCAGGCAGAAACTGCAAGACTTCTGCGAAAAAAAGGGCTGGGGCAACTGCAAGGTCCAGTTTCTCAACGGCACAGCGCTGGTGGAGTTGTGTGACCCAAGCAGCCTGAGGCATTACCTTGAGTTGCACTGCCAGGTTTTGGGCGGTGACACTGCGACACTGCCCCTGTGTCTGGTTCCAGATCCAACGGATGGCCCTTCTTCATCTACCATTGGTGGAGAGGAGATTGTCTTGGAAGTGGACCAGGAGGGAAGCCCGATCGTCCTGACTCTGGATTCAGACATTTTGCTGGGAGAAGGAGGCTTTGGTAAAGTGCTGCGAGCCAAAGACAGAGAAACGCTTGCTTACTATGCATTGAAGATGTCCTTCAAAGATGAAACGTCGCAGAAACACATGAAAACAGAGATTTCCACTTTGGTTCAGCTGACCCATCCCCATATCGTTAGCATCTTGCAGCATGGATATGTGTTGGATCCAGTCAGTGACCGCCTCCCAGCGTACATGATGGACTTGGGCCTGTGCTCAGTTGATGCTTTGCTCGCCACAGGATGGCACAACAAGGCAGCTGCTCATGCTGCGCAGAGAGATGTGAGTTCCGCACTGCAGCATCTTCATTCTGAAAAGTTGGGGCACATGGACGTGAAGCCTGGAAATTGGCTTGTGACCAATAAATTCATAGCGCCAGATGGTCAAACTGAGCTGGAACTCAAGTTGATTGATGCTGGTGGGGCTGGAAGACTTGACAAAGATTCTGTGACATCCTTTACTGCCGAGTATGCACACCCACTTCACAGGGGTGAAGGACTTACACATTGGATTGCAAGGTATGCCCAGGCCTATTTCGACTGGTATGGCCTGCGCATCTCAATTTTCCAGCTTGCAAATTCGGACTCTGATAGAGTTTGGACACCTGAGCAGGTCCTTGAGAGGGCATCAGAAACTCTGGCAAGTGACAAAGAGTTCGTTTTACATGCAGTCGAACAAGATGGTTTTGCCCTGCAATTTGCGTGCAAGGAACTTCAAAGCGACAAGGAGGTTGTCATGAAAGCAGTCAGACAGCATGGCTATGCGCTGCGATTTGCTTGCGACACCCTCAAGAGCGACAGAGAGGTCGTCATGCAAGCAATCAAACAGCGCCCCTCCTCTTTAGAAGTTGCCTCCAAGACACTCCGCAATGACAAGGAGGTCGTCATGGAGGCAGTCCGACAGGATGGCTTGGCACTGGAATATGCCTCCGAGACACTCCAAAGTGACGAGGAGGTTGTCCTGGAGGCAGTCCGACAGGCTGGCTCTGCTCTGGGATATGCGGACAAGACGCTTCGGAGTGACAAAGAATTTGTCACAAAAGCAGTCCGACAGGATGGCTCTGCACTGGAACATGCCGACAAGACGCTCCAAATTGACAAGGAGGTCGTCATGGAAGCAGTCCGACAGGATGGCTCTGCACTGAAATATGCCTCCAAGACACTCCAAAGTGACAAGGAGGTCGTCATGGAAGCAGTCCGACAGGATGGCTCTGCACTGGAATATGCCTCCAAGACACTCCAAAGTGACAAGGAGGTCGTCATGGAAGCAGTCCGACAGGATGGCTCTGCACTGGAATATGCCTCCAAGACACTCCAAAGTGACAAGGAGGTCGTCATGGAAGCAGTCCGACAGGATGGCTCTGCACTGAAATATGCCTCCAAGACACTCCAAAGTGACAAGGAGGTCGTCATGGAA
This sequence comes from Cladocopium goreaui, assembly GCA_947184155.2. Taxonomy (NCBI): domain Eukaryota; class Dinophyceae; order Suessiales; family Symbiodiniaceae; genus Cladocopium; species Cladocopium goreaui. The sequence continues at coordinate 219,703 of CAMXCT020003902.1, forward strand.
GCAGTCCGACAGGATGGCTCTGCACTGGAATATGCCTCCAAGACACTCCAAAGTGACAAGGAGGTCGTCATGGAAGCAGTCCGACAGGATGGCTCTGCACTGGAATATGCCTCCGAGACACTCCAAAGTGACAAGGAGGTCGTCATGGAAGCAGTCCGACAGGATGGCTCTGCACTGGAATATGCCTCCAAGACACTCCAAAGTGACAAGGAGGTCGTCATGGAAGCAGTCCGACAGGATGGCTCTGCACTGGAATATGCCTCCGAGACACTCCAAAGTGACAAGGAGGTCGTCATGGAAGCAGTCCGACAGGATGGCTCTGCACTGGAATATGCCTCCAAGACACTTCGCAATGACAAGGAGATCATGGCCTTATTAGTCGTGGTTGAAGGTTAGATTAGCTAATCATAGAGCTTCTATTACCGATGCAGTAGTCTGAAAAATCAGAGGTGCTTTGTGGCAGCATGCACCATGCATTGGTTTTGGCCACAGTCCTGCCATGGATTGGGTCATATTGGGATCATTAGGATCACCGAAGATACACCGTTGTGGCAACGCTGGCTGGCCACACGACGTCTGAGAATATGCACCAAATGCCATAGTCTTTGCATCTTTGGTCTGGCTGTACTTCTTGCGTTACTGATCACCGGGTAAATCTAAGTATCATAAGTTGAGATGTGGAATTCGCATGAATTGGAACGCATTTGATGACCTAAGTGATGAGTTTCGCATGTGGAAAGGGATGATACTGATGTTTTTTCTCCCCCTTTTTTTTGGTGTTTGGACCATATTCTCAGTTTTGGAGATTCGCATGTGCCTCAGAATTCAGGCTCTGTGGTCTTCACCAATTTTTGAGGCATCCAATATTGATCCTCACCCACAACCCAAAACTACCAAATCCACATGCTACTGGTCTTACTCTACCTATCTCTGTGTGGTACCATAAATCATAAATCTATATAAATCTCCATATTAGTTTGCTGAACAAAAACCCTCTAATCCTCTATTTGTTGCTGAACAATCACTGCTTTCTTCCTGATTCTTCCCCGGAGAGTTGGCCATGCGCAGCATTCGCATGCGCAGCATGCGCAGGCGGGACCTCAAACGTGGTAAGTCAGCAGGCGACGGAATGCGGGTTTTTTTCGTGCGTAGGGAGTGATGGCCTGGGTTTTCAGGAAGCGATTTGGCTAATACTTGTCAATAATCATGGTTAATAACGGTTATTTCGAATGGTTAGAAATTGGATATAACGGGATAGGGATATTATGGTCGGAAGGTCTACTGAGTCTCCAATGAATCCGGCGTTAAATTCGTCACAGTTGTGGTTAGTTTTGCCTTCGCCGTTGCAGCCTCTTGCTTTGCTAGTCCATGGAATTGATTAAAAGGCTCTACTGACCCAAAGAGTTGAGGACATTTTAACCGATATTCGATGCAGAACTCCTCCTTTTCTACTCTATTCTTATACCCAGCTTGAAAAAACATGTTGGCATGATATTACAGGGGTCCATGCAAGATTTGCAATTTCCTAGAATTGGACAAACAATTAGTTGGGTGAACCAACGATTTGGAGGCCAAAACTGCCTTAGTCCCCAGAATGTTGGTGTCATTTCATACGTGTAAGACCCATGGCTGGTTAGTGGTTTCCAACATTTGTGAACAATGTTCAACATTCTTCAACCATCTTTGGTATCATATCCATCATATCCCCAATGAAAAACATCTGGTTTCAGTTTTTTTTTTCCGCTCGTTCAATCACCAGGTCGGTTTTCCTTGGGAAAGGTCCCTGAAATTCCCAAACTTAGGCGGCCGTCTTCGGGCTGCCGGGACGTGAAGAACACGCCCTTGGCACCCTGGGATCCCTGGGCCCCTGGGCGCGAGCTCGAGCTGAAGGTTTCCTCCAATGGGGGTACCCTAATAGCTGGATAGTTTATTTCATGGAAAATCCGATGAAAATGGATTATTTGTATGTATTCTTCAAGAACTTCATTATATATAAGGCTTATAAGGGGATGTTGTCTTGTATACATTCGGACGACGTGGATATGATTGGGATTTGGCAACTTTTGACTCATTTTCAGTCATGTATTGCTGACTTATTTTGGATGATTGGCATTCAAACCAATCACTGGGAACTCACAGCAAGGTTTCGTGGATCCGCAGACCAACTTGATCATCGTTCTGTTGTACAGTATGTAATAGTCATCTTGGTCCAACTGAAAGTATTGTAAGAACTTGTTGTTGTTACCCTTCTGGCTATTCTTAAGTATATAATAGTATATATACTTTTATTATTGTTATTATCGATTATTCTGATTGTAGTTCCGACCCTGCCGGTCTATTGGTCTTGGATTTTGCTTGGTTCCTCTGCGTGGCCCAGCTGGTTTTCTGATCATTTTTCCCCGTCGGGTAAAAATCCACGATGGTGTGGAATCATGGCAATGGCATATCCCATTAAATAGGGCTTTCCTGAAATATAGGTACTCCCCAAATATCAAATCATCTATTTTCCGCTTTAAAAAACCATCCAGCTGGGGTAAGCCTCCAAAAATCTTAGGGAAAAACCCTCCATAAATCACCGGCGTCCGCTGAGGTCAGGTGTTTCTGTCTGCTTCCCAGCTACTGGGTGAACCTTGGTAATGGGAGTTTATAGCCACCAAATCTATCTAAATTTGGAAAAATATGGGAGTTCATCAACATAGCCAGGGGCTACTGGTGCAGGGGTGCATGCTTTCGGCAACTTGAAGCTGTCGGCGTATTTAAAATTTAGGATCAACCATGTAGCTATAAGTAGGATGATGACCAGAAAACCACAAAGATGATTCAAGGAAACATCATGAAACATCTAATGCGGCAAACCCAATAAACTTACCATTTGGGGATGGTAAACATACCACCCATTGGTGATTTTGGTTCAAGGTTCGCGGCGGTGTTGGCCGTGCTGAAGTGCCGACAGCGCTTGAGAGACGATGAAGAAAACCGCCAGGAAAAAGAGCGCGGTATGGGTCAACATTGGGGCTATGGATCTCGTGAAGGTATTGTTTTTATATGATTTCTATATGATAACCATCATAAAATTATCCTAAAATCAGCCATCTTTTGGGGGGTTAAACATGTTGATCCCTGCATTCGCCATTCAAACATCGACCAACTGGTGGCCTTTGGTTCTCTTACTTTGGCCAAGTGGATACAGTGAGGATGCTAAACATCGTCCAGTACCAAGATAGGAAAAACAAATAGGCGAACCATTTGATTTTCTTCAGATTTTTGATGTTTTTTTCAAAATGAGCTTTGGAGGTCCGAACAAAAATCCGTTTGGAGATCCCAACGAGCTCATTGCAATCTGAACGGCTCCAGCGGCAGAGTCCGCAGCCGAAAAGCGCGCGCTTCGGCTGATGCTTGAGCCGGAGAAGGACGAAGGCTGGGACGGCTGGTGACATCGGTTTCCCAGTGAAGATGGTTTCCTAGTGTCGGGATGTATTTAATGGTACAATGATACCCCAAAATCATCCAAAAGCGGTTATTATCAATGGAAAAACCCAATGGTTTGGGGTACTACTGTAATATGTTTGATATGTTTGGAAACCTTCATATAGGTTATGGTTCAACATTACATCATACTGTATCATTCTTGGGTGGTCCACGTTGAAGCCCTTATTATCTCATATCCCTATATGTTTGGGGTGATTATCCATCATCCATTTCCGATCACAGAGCAGATTGCTTCAGTCGGGTTTTTCAGCTGGCAATAGGGAATGTTACCTGGAACTTAGATGGGTATGGGTCAAAATTAGGTACCCCAATAATTGGATGGTTAATACTAAACTAGACATTCACATCTGTGGTCCCACATCGGTCTTCCATTTTGACCCACATCCAGATAAACTTAGATAAACTTAGATAAACTTAGATAAACTTAGATAAATGTGATCAGCTGAAAAACCTGGAACTTATAGTGACGGACTGAAACTTAGAATGCCGCACCCCTTCAGGTCGCGCTGTCCTAAAGAATGCCGCCGCGGCGGCAAAATCTTAAAAAACCCTGGTAAAATGCAATTTTCGGGTTGCAGCAATTTGACCTGGTCTTTTTGTAATGAGTCGTTCGTAGGTAAATTTTGTGAGAATTTACAGCGTAATATGAGATTGAGTGCCACACATAGAATGCCTCCGGCCAAAAAGTCCAGGTCACAGCATGTCAAACATTTGAAGCCCATATTTTCAAAATACTCGGTATACGTGGGGTTTTATGTACTTTGTGCAGCCCACATAGAATGCCGCCAAAAACATATACAAATGTCATCATTCTGTTGCAAAATCTCTGTTTTTTTTGTGAAACACATGGTTTGAAGGATTGTATAAATTTACTATTTCATATGAATAATTGTATATAAATCCAATCTCATGGGAGGTATCCTTTCCTTTTTCCTTTCCTTTTTCCTTTCCTTTTTCCTTTCCTTTTTCCTTTCCTTTTTCCTTTCCTTTTCCTTTCCTTTCTCCTTTCCTTTCTCCTTTTCTTTCTCCTTTCCTTTTTCCTTTCCTTTCTCCTTTCCTTTCTCCTTTCCTTTCTCCTTTCCTTTCTCCTTTCCTTTCCCCTTTCCTTTCTCCTTTCCTTTCTCTTTTCCTTTCTCCTTTCCTTTCTCCTTTCCTTTCTCCTTTCCTTTCTCCTTTCCTTTCTCCTTCCCTTTCTCCTTTCTTTTCTCCTTTCCTTTCTCCTTTCCTTTCTCCTTTCCTTTCTCCTTTCCTTTCTCCTTTCCTTTCTCCTTTCCTTTTTCCTTTCCTTTTTCCTTTCCTTTTTCCTTTCCTTTTTCCTTTCCTTTTTCCTTTCCTTTTTCCTTTCCTTTTTCCTTTCCTTTCTCCTTTCCTTTCTCCTTTCCTTTTTCCTTTCCTTTCAACCATAAACGGTTTTACCTTAGAATGCTGCCAAAATGTTACACAT